>CM025854.1:22254130-22301630 GCA_003952965.2 Morella rubra
AAGTAAAGTCTCTTTGCTGCGAAATATCTGAATTAAATTCTTCTGCAAAAATTAATGAGTAACATATTAAGGAGAATTATTATCCACAGATTGAGACCCGAATATTGTAGATTTATTACTGCTATCCAAGGTTGGCCAACCCAATCTTCTTTGGAGGAACTAGAGAATTTATTAGCCAATCAAGAAACATTAGCAAAATAATTAGCTGGGGTTTCAATAAAGAATGAGGATGAGGCATTGTACAGTAGCAGAAGAAGTCAATACAAAGGTCGGAGAGGCTCCGACATGAAGAAAGAAGAAAATGAGAAAAGTTAGCATTGGAGAAATTCTCAATCGCAAGAGGCTTGGGGTTAAGATAAAGAAATGAGTTTTTCCAAAAATTTCCGACAGCAGAACAATGCATGTTTTAATTGGGGTAAAAAGGAACATTTTGCAAGAGACTATCGATTAAGGAAACGATCGGCAGAAGGTAACTAGGTGACATCATATGATCAACAAAGCTCTTATGATAGTGAAGAAGAGTGAGACTTCTATGCGTCATTTGCTTCAACGAATCTGGAAGAAATGGCTCTCACGATAAGTAAGGATGGAGCAGTTGATTATGAGAATGATTGGATTGTTGACTCAGGATGTTCCAATCATATGACTAGTGATAAAGAGAAGCTGTTCAGCACAACAGAATATAGGAGAGGTAGAGTTGTAGTAACGGCTAACAACTCTAGACTACCAATCACTCACATTGGTAGTACGGTGATCGTGCCACACTATAATCCACATGAGGTGCAGTTGCAGAACGTCTATCATGTGCCTAGGATGAAAAAGAATTTATTGTCAGTATCAAGCTGACAGCCTTCAGGTAACTACGTTGTCTTTGGCCCTCAAGATGTCAAAGTCTACAAAAGTTTGAAGCCTAGTAGTTCGTCTATCCTTGAAGGGTGAAAGTTAGAAGCTATCTATGTAATATCAGCAAAGTCTGCATACGTAGACAAAACTCAAAAGAATGATACGGTAGACTTGTGGCATGCGCGATTAGGACATGTCAGCTATCATAAGCTGAAATTCATGATGAATAAGTCTCTCCTTAAGGGACTTCCTCAACTTGAAGTTCGGGGAGATATAGTCTGTGCAGGATGCCAATACGGCAAAGCACATCAACTATCATACGAGGAGTCTAAATGCAGAGCACAAATACCATTGAAACTGGTGCACTTATGTGTTTGGTCGAGTAAAAGATGCATCAACCAGCAGCTGCAGATAGATGGTAACTTTTATTGATGACTTTTCAAGGTATGTGTGGATCTACTTTATGAAAGAAAAATCAAAGACTCTTTCCAAGTTTAAAGATCTTAAAGAATCAGTTGAAGGCAAGACTGGAAGAAAGATCTCAATGCTTACACACGGATAACGAGGGAGAATACATGTCTAATGAGTTCAATGTTTATCCGAAGCAAAGTAAAATATGTAGGCAGCTAACATGTCTAAACACACCACAACAAAATGGAGTAGCAAAAAGAAAGAATCGGCATCTTGCAGAGATTTGTTGAAACATGTTACATGGCAAGAATGTGCCAAGCCAATTCTGAGCATAATGCATGAGGACTGCAGCTCAAGTAATAAATCGGCCACCTCAAGCAAGGTTAGGGTTCATCTCACCATTCCAAAAGTTATGGAATATCAAGCCCATTGTAAGTCACTTTAAGGTGTTGGGATGTGTTTGCTATGTATTCATGCCTAATCAATTTGGAGCAAGTTTGATAAAAAGGCAATACGATGCATCTTCATGGGCTATGATGACAAAAGAAAAGGATGGACATGTTGTGACCCGACCACGGCCGCTATTATATTTCGAGGAATGTTGTGTTCGACGAAGCTTCCTCCTAATGGTCACCTCAAGTAGCCATTATGCCAGAATTGCTTGGTAGACATGAAAGAGAAGAAACTCCATGGCAAACTGGTGAGCATAGAGCACCAGAAGATAAGATAGAAGAAGACAGACTACAACCACAACTCAGAAGGTCAAATAGACAACGAAAGCCTAATCTCAGGAACGCCAACGCAACCCTTACTGAAGAAATTAGTAAAGAAACCTACCACATACAAAAAAGCGTGTGGAAACGCTAAATGGAGAAAAGCCATGGAAGAAGAGTTCACTGCTCTAAAAGTAAACCGGACTTGGGATTCAATGCCAAAGCCCAAGGACATTAAACCCATTTCTTGCCAATGGGTTTACAAGGTGAAGACTCGACCAGATGGATCGGTTGAGCGATATAAGGCGCGGTTGGTAGCTCGAAGATTCTCTTAACAGTATGGACTAGACTATGAAGAAACTTTTAGTCCCATGGCAAAAATGACAACAGTGCGTGTTTTGCTAGCCTTGGCACTAGTAAATCATGGAAATTGTGGCAGATAGATGTGAAGAATGCTTTCCTTCATAGAGAGCTTGATCGAGAAATATACATGAGCAGCCACAGGGTTTGAAGATAAAGCCCAGCCGGAGTACGTTTGAAAGTTGAAGAAAGCTTTGTATGGACTCAAGCAAGCACCACGCGCATGGTATGGAAAAATTGGAGAATTCTTACTGTTGAGTGTGTTATAAAGCAGCACCATCAGACTCAAGTCTGTTTGTAAAGGTACGTGATGGAGAAAACTAGCTATAGTGCTAGTATATGTGGATGATCTTATAATTACAAGAGATGATAAAGAAGAAATCCAACAAATACGAGAAAATCTATCAATGCGATTCCAAATGAAAGACCTTGGAGAATTACGGCACTTTCTTAGGCTCGAGCTGGAACAAACTAAAGAAGGGCTTTTCTTATGCTAGAAAAAGTATGCTAGAGATCTTCTGCAAAAGTTTGGTATGCTTGAGTGCACCCAATCTCTCCCAATGGAGACCAACGCCAAGCTCTGTGCCAATAAAGAAAAGAATTGACAGACACTACAATGTATCATCAACTGGTTGGAAATTCTAATCTATCTAACAAGGCCTGACATCTCGTTCGCAGTTGGAGTGGCAAGTCGATTTATGTAAAATCTAAAAAAACTACACTTGAAAGTAGTCAGGCGTATATTGAGATACATAAAAGGAACGACTCGATGGCTTGTTGTATCAAGAAAGGGGGACAATACAATGACCGGATATTGTGCGCCGATTATGCTGGATGATTGTGATAAACGCCGAGGTTATGCTGGATATTGTGCTTCACCGTAGGTGGCTCAACTACAGGATATGTCTTCAGTTATTGGCTCAGGACTAATTTTGTGTTGCAACAAAAGACAACCAATAATATCACTCTTTCAACCGACTACAATGAAGAAGCACCACCACTGGCGGATCGTCACTCCCTTCACATGCAAGATCCCTAGACATCTAACCACGTTTTGTTGTTCTCAAATTAACGTTCATGACACCGAAATACATAGCGCATTAAATATTGTTGTGTTTTGGATATGAAGGGCACCACTAATATGGCGAATTTGTATCTCTTGAGTTAAACTATTCTTGATGAGAATGTTTGTGTACTATTCAAATGTTCATTGGTTTGACACACTATTGGATAGGGGATATAAATGATGATGAGGTTTGGATTCGAACTTGTTAATTTTTTACGTTTAGTGCATACTGGAGATCAATTAAGCGATGATCCATTCATTTAGGCACCACAAGCATCTCAAGTACTATGTAGCAGATGAAAGACATACAAATTGGGAAGTAGTTGTCAAAACCAAACCAAGAGATGTATTTGACGTTGGTAATGGCCATAAAATGTTTGATGACGAGGTGGATGACTATTATGAAAATGAGCCTTACAATTTCAACATTGAGCAAAACATCGAGAATGTACACGATGATTTTACGTGGTTTAGAAATGAGGTGGAAGGAACAACACTAGATATACCTCAGGAATTCCTTATGGTATGTCAAATATCTCTCTATTAATTGACTTTTTTTTTACATGCTCAAATTTACGATATATCCGTTTTATTGACGTTTTGTTTAAGGAAATGTGTTTTGTATTGTTAAATTTTACATTGAAATCACTTTTATGCATGTTCAAATATTGTATAGGTACAATGACGAGGAAGAGATTCAGGACTATATCTTCTTCATCACAGCCACCTGTGCCACCATCGCAAGAAGCAACGGCATCACAAGCCGCCGTCACAGCCACCTGCGCATCCTTCAGAACAGGCTACGATGCCATCGTCCGACAATGATCAATCTTTGAACGATAACGAAATAATTGGTATGTTCATAACCACAATAGAGATAATCTAAGTTTAATATGTTACTCAATTTAGTTTCACATGCTAAATGTGCAGGTGATACTGAAGTCCGGAAAGTGCGTGGCGGCACGCGGATGACGGACGTCTGGAATCTGAAGGAAGACGAATTGATTCCAGTACAATTTAATGGCAATGGGCAGCCATTGGATAATGAAGGGGGAATATTTAACAAATTCACTGGTTGTGTTGCCCGTGTTGCGAATCAAATCCCCCTAGATGCGGCGGATGTCCCATTGTCAATAAAAGAGGACTGTTGGAGCCTCATGACGGTATAATTTTGGTTATTTGTCACAATTGTTATTCAACTATATGAATTTAATAATTGACGCACCTAACTGTTGGGGTATATTTTGCAGAAACGGTTTACAATCCCCGAGCCTCCATTGGGGGATATTGTCAAGAGCTGGTTCTCAAAGATTTAGGAGAGAAATGGAGGAACTACAAGTGTAGTTTAAAGCAAAAATATTTTGATGAGGCCTTTACGCCTCAGTATGTGAAAAATAATGCTCCAACAGACGTTAATTTGGAGCAATTTTGCAAATTAGTCGATTTTTGGTATTCTGATGCAGGACGGGTATGACATTTATTTATTCGTATTATAATTTTTATGAATATAACTTCTTATTAATTTTAACTGTCTTGATGTTAATGTAGCATCGAAGTCATGCCGGAAAACAAAATAGATCGCTCCAAACGACGGTCCACACTGCAGGATCAAAGAGCTTCGCACGTTATGCTCACGAATTGGTATGTAGTACTTTCATTAGTTTGTTTAATAGTATAGTACTTATCATTGCCATTCTTATTTGTAATTTACAATTTCATCACGAATTTGTGTTTGTGATGCAGGAAAAAGAGAAACAAGTTCCAATCAATCGAGCGGATTTATATAAAACTGTCCATATGCGTTCTGACGGATCTCCAATAAATCCGGACGTAGCAGAGAAAATAGTATGTCATTATTACAATTGGAGATTGATTTCAATGTGCGAATATTAATTCAAAATTTAATTGTACGTTGTACTCTCTCAGAGGCGAATGGAGGAGATTGGACTGAACGATTCAGGAAGTTCACAAACTTCCAATGAATTTAGAGTGGATGGCAGCATCGGTTGGTCACCATCTGACCGATATGCACAAGTGATTGGTCCAGAACGACATGGTCGCATTCGCGGCGTTGGATTAGGACCAACTCCTTCATCTCATCCTGCCAACACCAACGTAAGATCAGTCAGCCTACATCCTCTAGTAACGAGAGAGCCGTATTTATGGAAAATAGAGTTCAGATGTTGGAGTCTGAAGTAGCATCGCTCAAATCTACAATACAAATGATGGCACAAGCTTGGGTAAAAGTTTTATTTACTTATCCTCAAGTATTACTATTGACTCTATTTATGTATATTTCGTAGTTAATTAATGTTTGTTTAACTGTTGTAGGAGCAACGTCAATACCAAGATGTTCCCAATAACAATCAGGTTTCACCAGCAATTCATAGATCATCTCATGCAAGTCGGAAAACGAGTGTTGGTAAGATACAAACATAAATGAATACTGCTATTAATTTAATTTTAAGTATGTACTAAGCTCTTTTATCTTTGTTCATGTCATTACTGTTTGTTAATTTTACAATATTGTAATAGCAGACAATGCCGATGACGCAGAAAGTGCAGGAGCAGATGGTGCTGAAGGTGGAGAGGATTAAATTTATAGTTATTTGTACTTAAATGTCATGACTTGTTAGTTTTAGTCTATTGAGAAAATACCATTAACTTATTTTTGTTTGATGCAAAACTTGTAAGACCCCTTATAATGAAATATATTTTGTTTTATTGCACTTTTCTTTGTTTGCATTAATCAATTAAAATCTATAATCAAATTTGTATGGTAGGAAAATATAAAAATAAAAAAAAAAAAAAAATATGAAAAAAAAAACAAATAAAAACACAGTACCGGTCCAACGGATAGGGTTATAGCGGCGGTCACCTAACCGCCGCTATAACCCTATATATCAGCTCGGCGGTATAGAACGTCCGCGGAAAAAACTTCACGCGGTTGGCTCTATAGCGGCGTCCGACTGCCGCTGTGTGACCGCCGCTATAGAGCCGACGTATACACCAGCGGCCTCTACAACTGCTGCTACAGGGCTGTGTCGACGGCGATATAGCGGCGGTCAAGACCGCTGCTATAGCCTATAGCAGCGGTTTTGGAGCCTATAGCGGCGGTTTCCGGCCGCCGCTATAAGTGTTTATTTCTGTAGTGTGGATATTGTGATAGGCTGGTTAAAAATAGCTCCATCAGATATAAACAATTACATGATTAATCAATTACCTATTCATTAGATTCAATGTGTGGGTTTAGATGCTTTGCCTTATAGTATGAGAGGTATTATGTGCCTTGATAAGCTGGGCTTTGCTAATATTAGATTTAGGCCTGTTGTTTTGTTTTTGGTTTGTTGATTCTGAATCCTTTATTTTGTTTTGTTCGAGTCCTCTTTGATTTTTTATGCAATATATCTCCGCCATAACTAGTGAGGGTATTTAATTAATAATTTGGAGGTATATAGTTCTTCCTTTATCAAAAAACAAAGTTACCTATTAAGCACATAGTTACTAATTGGATAAAATATGACTTAGTGTTTGGGACCCTTGAATTGGAAAATATGGATGAAGAAGAAAGGGGGACAAAGAAACTGTCAGCTGGTCACCTCTTGTGCTTTCTGCCTGTTTCTATCTCTGCTTATTCTTCTTTTGTTATAATGTGACCAATTTATTTTGTCACAGCTGGTGTGTTTAGTTTAGTAACTAAAACATCACAGTTGTAATATAAATAGCTAGTACTTTGAGCATAATTGTTTGATATATACATGTATATGGCAATGGATAGCGAGGAATATGCTTCACAAAAGATGACATCACTAGAAGAGACATTTCAAACTACTCTTTCAAAAAGCACTTTTGCTATATGGAGGTTGATAGTCCCATGATCACAGTAGGCTGCATAATAAAAACTCTTTGCTAGAGCTAGAAACGTTTGCTTGATATCAGAATCAATGTCATCGGAGGAGTTATGGAGAACCAACTTTACAAGTTCTTGCATGCCAGACTCTATTTCGGGGCTTGTGATGCTGTTGGCATGTGAAGTGTGGTTGCCATTGTCATGCACCTGGAAGATTTAGAAAATTAGCTCTCAAAAAGGAATCTCTCGAGGAATTGGATAGTTGAAGAGGTTTTGTAACAAATCAAAATGAAAGTTGATGCACCTAGTGAAGCTAGTGACACATTACATTTTTCCCTACGTTCAAACTAAATTCTTTTATAGTGGATCTCTGCTAGATAGGGGGCCCTACCTGTCAAATAGAAATTTCTAATTTCTCTTTGTAAAAAATGTGTTAATATCACATATACAACAATAACCCAAAGGAATCCATCATTTTCTTCCATAAACTTTTGCAGACGACCAATACTTTTCGAGGTTTGAAAAAACTCAAACGACCCAAAAGGAAAGCCAAACCTGTAAACACTTTACAAGGTAAAGATTAGAGGTGTAACAGAACAAGATTTATCATGCTTTCTTCTCTTGGCTATTACCAATCACTGGGGCGCTTATTTTCATACAAACTGAAGTGAATAAATTTTAGTATTTCGTTCATAGTGTATATAGGTTGTGTACTGCACTTGCCAAATTTTAGAGGCCATGTGCCCAAAATTAATTTGTTTGTCGTGGATTGACATTTTTCAAGAAAAAAAGCATGCAACCCTGTGATTAACGACATGCATCGATCTTGGCAAAGAGAAGAATACAAATCAATACGAAATGCTGACAAAGAGCACGCAACCAAAACTGTGGTTGGCTTGCGCTTTTTGTCTCTCTTGCTAACCTTGTGTCTTTGGTGAGAGCAAAGTTTGTAATATACTCTGTTGAGGAGGTCGGACAATCGCTTATATTGAGGATGAGACAATAGCTCTTTTGGAACCGAAGAGCAAGCGGTGAGATTTATGATATGTGCCAATAACTCTGCCTTTCCTTGGTGCCTATCGCCTTCACTCTGCCACTTCAGCATCCACTTTTCCCACTATGCCAATAACCCAAAGAGAAAAAAAATGAAAATGAAAAGAGATTTCAAGACATTTAAAAAGAGATTTTGGATCAAGTCCTTTGGTGGATTGTTTGTTGAATAATCGACAAGTCTGTTGAGTAGTAATTTTCATAGAGTAATGGAATTTGTGAAGATATTTTGGCTTTTTTTTTTTGAAAAAATAGTTTAAGACTCGTTGATATCAAGGTGAAAACGCTTTCTTACAGTTCTTCCATGGACATACACAGGGAGTTAATACATATCTGTAGAGATGAAAATTTAAATCGTACAAACTATGGATGCATGCTATATATCCAAAGTAACTCACCGCTTGTCGTAAATGGTGGCTTATGTCTTGACCGTTTGAAATTATTGCCTCCAATGAGAGATGGTTTAGGGTTTCAAGCAAGGTCCTGACAAGTTCCTGCACTGTCTGGTTTGCATTCGACGTTCTGCAACACGCATCACATGAATATGCATGACTTCTTAATGACTTTTTTTCGAAAACTAATTTATGAGACAAAAGTATATGAGAGAGTCCAAAGATGGCAATCTTCTGCAAGCCAACTCTTGCTTGCAATAGATTGCCACTGGATTTGTTAATCATATACTTTCAAAAGCATTTTGAACCTTCTAAATTTTCTATGCGTGGTTGCTTTTTCTTTGATATGCACACACCAGCACACTCCTCTTCTTGCACTCTTATCTACTGGGGATCTACATATGGATAAGTTGATCCTATGCTTCGTGCTATTATTCTACGAGTAGTGGATTTGAATTCTTAGAACTCCCACTTTGGGGCAGCCTTGATATGTACTGAAAGAGCTAATTTTCTATTGCCGAGTGACACAATTGACTAAGTACTACACTCTCCGATGGTGCATATAGGACAATGAACTATAGAGGGTTGCCTGTTGATCAGGACCCCACTTGAGGATACTCAAAAATACTGACGTACTTATTAAAGACAATGCTTATAATATACGACAACGTTAAAAACAAAGACCTAGCATACATGCATACTCAAGAATGGAGATATTGATGAATATATAGCAACTTTGAGGAGAAAAGAACAAAGTAAGTTTGAGAAGATTTTAAATCTTGCGGAAAACAAACGAACACAGAAAGCAGCCGGCTTTAAAGTTATCTTTGTGTAGAACTATCGATTCTAAAAATTAAAATTTACCTTCCGTTTATGTAGTTTCTTCGATTAGAACTGTGGTTTCTGAATTCGAACAGAAAGGCTCTCCTACTTTCTTTCTCTTGGAAATGAGAAGTGATTGCCTCAATCAAGGCTGCGGTTTTAACCCATGCAATTCTTTCGTTTGACCTTTCTGATTCGAAGATACTGGCTGCTGCCAGAAAGTAAGCAAAGAGAAGGGTCCTTCTGCTCAATCCTAAGTCTTCAAGATTGCGTTCTGAGTACCACCTGTGGATCATGGAAAAAGATCACCACCTAAAATATAGTGGACACTTTTATGACGCAACTGAATATTCAAGCCAATCGAGTACACTTCTTGCCTACTTACTTTTGAATACTGTCCCACTCCATCAGATGCGAGGCTTGGCAATTGTTGTAGTCTTGTTTTGCTAGCTCGAGATAGGTGTTATTGTTGACATATGGCATCCTGCGGTAATTAATTAACTTTCGTCAAAGTTTAAATTCTTATCAAATTAGGAACTTTTTGGTTAAATAATATTATGTTATGTCTTATATATAGAGGGAGATGCCATCCTATCCATGCACCCTAGCATGGAGACAAGCATAAAGACAGACGGATATAAAGGTTGGCCACCAATTAGCCGGACATGTGGATTCCTTGCTTAGCCATCTTATCGGAAAATCTGATCATATGATAATTCTGGAAGTGAAATAAAGATGCATTAACTATATATAGAGAGAATGAAAGTTTTTCTTATTTTTTTCATTTTGCTACTAATTAAGAAATTGCCCAATTAATTGTAATTAATTAGTAATGATCATCTTGAAACCAACAAGTCCGACTCTGTGTCTGTTTCCTAATTCCTTCTCTTCCAAACATGAAAGCACGTCGACTAGCGATCGAGCTTCTTCGTTTCAACTTAAAAGAACAAAAAAACTAAAAACAAAAAATACACTTTGTACTCATATTTTTATTGTAATTATTGACTATTGATTTTAGACATTTTTTTATTCTATTAAAAATTAATTTGTTGGTTTTTTAAATTACAGTTTTAATCTTATAAAATGGTCACTGTTATAAAAATTATGTGGACAAAATTTTTATTTAGAGTGTCAGAAAATTATTTTCAGTTTAAATTAATTTAATAATTTAAAACAGTGTGTTTAAAATTAATAGTCGGTGGTTTCAATAAAAATAATAAGCAGTGGTAAAGTGCAGAGTATATTTATTAAAAAAAAAGGTAGAGTTGAACAAACCTGTAAAGAGTCTTGCCAATCCAAACGTCGTCTTCCGCACCATACTGTTCTACGTATAATCTCGTCTCCACGCGAGGTAAGCTTGCGTACCATGGGACTTCCAGGGCGTATCCTACCTGTGATCAAAGTTAGTTTCAGGAAACATTCTATTTGTTTTATATAGGCCGAGTTTTGGCTGCTGGGGCAGTGCGCTTGTCTTTTCTGTTAGCCTTTTGGCTATGCAAGAGCTATGTAATTCTTGCCCTTCTGCTAACCCAAAAAGTATTCGGGTATCGGACAGATTGAGCATACCTCACTGGGCAAGTCCTTCATTATGATCCATTTGTCAAAGAGCTCATTAGAAGCTTGTTTTTCTCTTAAGAAGTTGGATGAGAACTGCTTTGCATCCTCTAGGATATTCTCTCCCGGAAAGAGCACCTGAGAAGCCCTGAACAAATTGAACATTCCGGTCACAGCCTGTGTAGACTGCCCGGCAAAGCAGAAGAACTCGCCACCTTTCTCGAAATGCTGAAACACATCTTTCATAGGCAAAAAACACTCGAATCATATATTGTGGCAGATAATGACGGTAAAATAAGTCAAGTCTTAGAGGTTCATACCAGCGGAAACTTCATGGCCATGCAGTCTCAGAATCCTGAATCCCATGGCCGTATCGTCAATATCAGAAACCTCGGAATTTCTCGCCCAGCAGATTCCCTTGTCAGTCCAATATCTGAAATTTCAAGTACTCAATAAATATTATCTTTGCTTTTCGGTTTTTTTTTTCCCCTTTTAAAGTTGCCACATTTCCTAGCTAACCATACTTGCGTATACCTGTAAACATAATTAACACAGCCCTTAATCTCTTGCTGAAAGTATCTTGAAATGCCTAGGCGCTGCAACCGATCCACTACCCAGATATGTTCGAACAAGTCCACTGGACACACGTTGGGGACTAAAAGCAGAATGAAGCTAAATCAGAAAGCGAGCACATTCGGAAAGTAAAAATAACTTTTGTTGTAAAGGATGCATAAAGGCACTTTACCTCCTCCATTAAACTTGAGGACAGCATTTTTTAGATATTTCAAGCAATTGTCATCTTTCGTCTGCATGAGTGCAAAGGCAGTGGAGGATGGAGAGAACAGGAATGACCCATCTTTGGACTGAAGATGAAGAAGCTTTTCCCAGTGCAGGCCTGGCATCCCCTCCAAGCTATGAAGTAGAGTAGTGGGCACCCTGTGCATGATGTCCCTTGGTATCCTATCCCACAAACATTGTTATCATTAATACCTATATATAGATGTAAAAGATAATAACCAGCAGGTGCCCGTACTTAGAAAAGATTTAAGAAGAGAAGATAAGTTCCCCTATATATAGAATATAATTTGCAACGTTGTAAAAGAGAACATAATCATGGCTGAAGTTGAGTTGTGGAAAAATACCTTGTGAGCTTTATATTTCTCTTCGCATATATATCTTGCAAGACTGGAGAGTCATCAGGTACTACTTCAATGTTTAAACTTCGAGCAATTTCGAGCAGTGAAGGGAAAGCCACTTCAAACCCAATGGGCATGTGTTCAGCATTCTCACATTCAAGCTTAGATATTGTTTCCCTTAAAAATCTAATTCCTATTACATGAGTGAGAAAGCTGACATAGATTAGCCTATATAACATTCATGAATTGAGAAAAAAAGAATTGGAAAAACTTCAAAAGAAAATTTAATACCTTTTTCGCACTTTTCAGGATGCATAGTCCACGATTTTAATGCAACAACGCAGGCTAGGGTGTTGATTATCCGGTCGTAAGACAGAAAAATATCACTATAGCCCCATGAACCATCGGGAAGCTGATTGTTCGCAATCCACTGAAGGCTAGATGGGAACTGAGGAAGACCACTTCCACGAACATCTTGCACTAGAGAAACCCATGCTGTGTCATAAGCCGAAATGCTTATTTCTCCATCTTCCATTGACGTCAAAATCATTTTGATAGAATTAACACGTTCCTTTATTCCATAATTTGTTGTTGAAACCTTTGAATCGGATATTTATATATAGCAAAAATACATAATTAGAGTGGGAGCTTGGGATACCCATATCAAACACAAGAGTACAAAAAAGTAAAGGGACAAAATGGAAAGGAAAATAAAGAATGTCCAAAGCACCTTAAGAGCTTCCGGCCCCTCTATGTCATCCTCCACAATCTCAGGCCACTTTAGAACTGGCAGACCATTTTGAAACACGTCTGTGTATTGCACGCATAAACAATTGATCATCTAGCTAGATAGATAAGTACATTTCGACAAGCATGACATAAGTATTTGCACTATATTTGAATGCAACTCTCTCTCCCATATTTTATCAAATAAACAATCATATTTGCACTTTGCATTTACCTCGACTGCGAGGCTTGGATGTAGCCCTGCATCCCAGGACAGAATCAAAGTTAACTCTTTTGTCTTTAGCCCCGAATGACCAGGGGCCTACAAAATATGATAGTGATGCAATCAATCAATAGGACAGAATAAAAGTTAACTCTCTTTTATAAAAAAAACGAAACATACTTCAGGAAAAGACAACATATGACATACAATTATATATCTAGCCCTCTTCGTGGGTGAAATATATGAGGCTGCCTAAGGGGTGTTTGTTTGTCAAAATTTTGGAAATATTTTGAAATTTTGAGAATTTTTATTTTATTGAGATTTATTGGGGTTTGTGAAAATGAAGTGTGTATGTGTAAAAGTTAAAAATTTTGGAGTGTGTTTGTTTTGTTGGAAATTTTATGCCAAAATATTGGGAAAACAAACACCTCTAAGAACCAATATTGTAGATTCTTTTGGAAGAGACTCGCCCACACATGGCTCTTGAAATTAAACAAGTACTTCAAGAAAAACTGGTTACTGGGGAACGAATAAAAAGTCCAATGGGAACTAATACGCGTACGCTTGTTTGCCCCTGTGAAAAGCTGATTAACGAAAAAACTAGTAGAAAAGGAAGCTTCTAAGTATTACACTTCTTTCCAATGAATTCACTCTGAACTGAATAAGCAGCAATCTCATCACTAATTTGACTCTAAATTGCATTTTGCCTTTCTGAAACCAAAATCAGAATAACGAACGAAGAAACAAAATTAACAAATTACTCTGTGGATTCCTAATTTCGACTCCGTTTAGCATCCAACTAAAAGAAAATCACACTCTAGAGCTTTTACGATCTTTTCTTCATCTTTTCTCCAATCAAACTGAAAGCGAATTCAAATGGAAAGATCGGGTGAGAATCTGGAGAGGCTTCAGCTGAGTATTCATCAAGTCGTACACGGGTAAAGAATCAGTTGCTCAAAGTATAAAAGAAGCATAAACAAACTTAAGCAATAAGGCTAGCTAGCTGTTTATCTTTGAGCAAGCTTTCATGCGTTTAAATGCTTAAACACATAGAACTGAGAAAATAAACATAAGCAGAATATATATCTACCGGCGAACGGCGAAGAACTTACCCTTGAAGAACAGAGAAGATCGCGGTGGAATGCCAGGAAGTGTAAGGGAGAGATGTAGAAAGCTTGATCGGGAGGACATGATTCTTCCGTTTCCTGTTGAGAGGAAGATAACGAAAGTGGAAGCGTTTAAAAGCATATAGGAGAGGGAAGGAAGAGGACAGAAACGACTCCCAAAGATATTCCCGCTAATAGGTGCATGGAATCGTCCAAAACTATAAAATTGAGGGCAGTCCTGTCCTTTTCCTTTCTCGCTCTATCTATTTAATTTTCCTTTTGTTTTTTTCCCCAAAGCAATTTATTTGACCTAGTTCTCCAAGTTTTTAACTTTTTTTTTCTTTAATTTTTCTTTCATAATACTACAAAGTATTGGTTTATATTTTTTATTGTTTACTTCTTTATTTTCTCATTTAATTATTATTAGATATCAATCCCCGATTGTAATTCGTGGTGAAATATTCTAAACAACAAATGATAATATCATAATTTGTGATCGTCATGCTATGACTAAAACATAGATAACGAAAACACAAGAGATTTATTTTCTTATCCCTTGAATTCATCTAACACGATAAAAAGTCCGTCAAACTTAACTTATGCCACTCATCAATTTGAAAAAAAATGAAAACTATAAGACCGAAATATGTCGATCAAATTAATTAACCATGGCTAGCCAGATGACAATTGATGATATGATATCTGATTTAAATCTAAGGTGCGTGTTAATTAATTATGTTTGTTTTCATATCTTTAGTAAACGTACGTACGTCTACAAAAACATATAATTTTCATCTTACAAAATTAATTAACACAAGAAATTAATGGTTTTTTGTTTTGCTTGTGTGAAATTGTTCCGCCAACAGGTGGCACGACGAAAAGTCGTTTTCCTTGAGAAAAGAACACTTGGATTGCAGGCAGACCATCTGAGGAACGGCCCAATTCCACTCGGTTTGATATGATAATTTAAGAACATGATGTAGAGGCTGAAAAAGGTACCTTTAACTCAGATAATCAGTTTTGGGTCCTTTTCTGAGACTTTCACCGGCGAACCATATGGCATGCAAGTAGGTAGCTGCAAAAACACCCTTCCTTTTTACTCCTCCATGCACATAGAGAGATGAATATCATTTGCAGCTGCACTTGTGTATATATATCTATGCAAGGGTCCGTTAGCCACAACCTCTTCCAAACGAATTTGCTGTTTCAAAAGATGACGATCTGCTAAAAGCAGTATCCGGCCCTTGCGATAATTAATAACCATACTTTGAATACTAAAAATAGTAATCTAAATTGGGTAATCTAAATTGCAATCTATATTATATATATGGTCATGCATGGTTACAATGTCCAGCAAAATCTCGGACGTACTCTCTTTAGAACCCAAACGGGCCATATCCTGATCCCACGCCACCGTACGTCGTAGCCCATGTCAAGCAGCATTAATTACCCACCTTCACCACCCATCCATTCATTCTATCCTCTTAGCTATATTGATCATCACAAAGCGGTACTAGCTGGCCGAGGGGACAAAAATAAGAAAGAGATGTACGAGATGTCTTCTACAGTTATAATGCTGAGAATCAACCCCAGATTTCATGGGAGCGCATCGTAGCTGCAGTACTACTAAATTAAGCATGCGACAAACAACAGAAAAGTGATTCTCGAACAATGGTTACAAACAGTCAAATGCAACAAGTTGACAGGCATTTGGCCGGCAGCCGGCATGACTAAGGCACGTAGGACAAGACATTATATAGTTACGTACAAAGATAGGCAATTTCTTGTCTTGCTTCTGACATATATCCACGGGTAGTTTAACTGGTAACTGTATATAAATGTACGAGGCGATGATGTTTTTATTTGACATTTCAACAAACAGTCTACGCATGTAGGAAATTCAATCATGTATTATTATTGTACGTTATCTAGGTCCAGTCACGTGGAGGAAAAAAATAGTGATTGAAGTCATGTAGCTTCAAGAGCATGCCTTTGAAATGTTGTCGGTATAAGAAATAAAAATTTTCAAATTAAAAAAATTTTAAAATGAGATAAGTGAGACAAGATTTTAATAAGTGGTTAGATCATTGACCTACATCCACTGTTGGAAGGTTTAATTGGGCATTCGATTTCTCACTTATTCAAAAATTACATTGAGGCTTTATTTATAAGCCATTGGTTTCAATTGCCCACATTGTTTTAGTAATGTGGGACTTTACATTTTCAACACTCCCCCGCAAACTCAAGGTGGACCCACCTTGAGTTTGGACTTACAAAACAGGAAAATAAAGTCGCCGGACTAAAGCTGAATGGTTACCGAGCTTTGTCGAATTGCCGGGCTTTACCGGACAATTGCCGGACGGTCGCTGGACTTTGCCAGATGGTCGCCGGACTCTGCCAGATGGCGAATCGTGCCGCTTTGATACCATGTAAGAAATAAAAATTTTTTAAAAAAATTTAAAACTGAGATAAGTGAGACAAGATTTTAAGTGGTTCGGTCATTGACCTACATCCACTGTTAGAAGGCCCAATTGGGCATTCGATTTTCTCACTTATATTCAAAAGGTTACATTGAGGCTTTATTTATAAGCCATTGATTTTAATTGCCCATATTGCTTTAGCAATGTGGGACTTTACATTTTCAACAGTCAGCCTTGATATCTAATTATTATCAATCACGGATCCAAGGAGGTCGTGTTGGTTGTACTGCAACAATTGGTGTTGACAATAAAAAAAAAAAAAAAAAAAAAAAAAAGGAAGAGAAATTTTACAATTTGCGCCATTTAATTGCTGAGCCTTTTGTAACAGAATTAATTCATTGCACTCAAAACCACCAAGATGTAGTTATATCTTGGATTTGATGTAATGATTTAACCGTTAAAATTCTGTCACGTAGTATTATTTTTGTTGATTTTAACGGTGAGATTTTAATATGAATGTAAACAAATATAATTACTGTTGCACTTTTCTGTTAACAGTACTGATGCTATAGGTAATTCCATTTGATTATTTTCTGAAATTAATTACCATTTTAAACTGTTAAATTATTACATTAAATAATTGAATTTTAAAGATTGGGGATTTTGTTATAAATAGAGTTCAGTATAAATTTATGTACGTAAAGTGGAATAATTAATGTAGGGCATTTAATTTGCGCATGGTGAATCCACAAGTTTATACGAGTTTATACATTCTTTATGTATGAAACCTAATACTATAAGTGTTAATTGTTAAACATGTTGAGGTGGTTATCGAGTATTACTATATATATCATTGGATCTCATGATTACCTGCCGCCGGCCACTTTCTTCAACAGGGGCAGTGGCTCTTAGACGTCTGATCTGCACACAGCTAGTGGGGCTTATGAGCAGCAGGCCAACCAATAATATTATTATTCCTTTTAATTTGCTGGTTGTAATAAATAATGTGCGACACAAAGAGTTTCTATTTTCCAAGCGTTTTAGTCCTTGATTTTATATATCTCCACTAGATTTTCTATTTTGACGGTCTAGTATTATTAGGGTTAAACTAAAATTTGACGATCAAAATTGCGCCACGCCGTTCATTCACAACACATGTGGCACGAGTTTGAATCACGTGGCACGAGTTTGATTGTTTTGATTTTTTTTAAAGGCGCAAATTGATAAAATTTGGTAGTTTGTGGGCTAAATGTGTCAAGATTAATAGTCTAGACCTCTATTTAAATTGCATTGGTAGTTAGAAAACTTAAGGTAACTTTTTCCTAAAAATTAATTATCGCACGAACCCTAGTTTTTTGTGCATGTACGTACCTTGAAAAGGTATAATATTCATGAGCCATACTTTGGTCCTTTTATTTTTTATTTTTGCATCCCTAAATTTCATTTTAATTTTGTGAATGTTTCTAAAAAACACAAGGAAACAGCATAGTGTGGACCGTAGTTATGGGGTAAAATGATCATGACCTCAAGTTCTAATTTTTTAGATTATGCCCCTCAAGTTACAAAAAAAATCAATTGTCGTGCGCCCACGTTCATTAATTCGATTTAGCTGTTAAACTAGACAAAAAAAAAAAAAAAAATTATAAAAATTGCCTTCCAGGAAAAATTACTAACGAGAAATTTTAAAAAAATAAAAGTAATATATATAAAGAAATAAATTTAAGGATAGCAGAAGAGATAAATTTAAGGGTAGTTTAAGGGTCATAGAAGCGATAATTTATAACCAATTAACCAGCGTCACCATGCTTTCCTATCTACCAATATAGCTACGTGGGTGGAGGACCTTAAATATAGTTATCTTAATGATAGTTAGATCCAAGACCTTTTACACCAGTTACAGGAAGGTAAAATTTATCCTAATTCACGAGTGTCAATGCCAAAGGACGATTTTATAAAAATAAATTATTTATCACAATAGATCCATCTCTTAGGGCCAAAATTATATTTGATACACATACAACAATCTTTTGGCTGGACACTGATTAACAGTTCTATAAAATAATTCAAGGAAAAAATGAGATTTTTATTGGCCTGGTATAAGGAAATAAATTCATAAGTATATTAGTATATTTGTAATGTCATGTGTGCCAGTAGATTAATAAAATAGAAACTTCAGCACTAGTAGGAATACTTTAACCCTTTATACAGGTACCGAAACCGGAATCCATTTTAAAAAAATTTCGGAATCGGAAACCGGAACCGAAAATTCCGGCGAAAATGCCAGAATTTTCCGGTTCCGTTATTCTTTAAAAAAAAAATAATGCAGAGCTTTTATGCCCCCTTTCATAAAAGACAAAATGACTTGGGTCAAACAACCCAAATCACACATGAATGAAGGAGTATTCACGTGAATGGAGTCAGATCTATTATTATCTAGCAAAAAAAAACTTCACTCATTCGTTCTCCCCCCACACTGTCACCGTCACCGTCCCAGCTCCCCACCCTCCCTGCCTCCTGAAATCTCTCTCTCTCTCTCTCTCTCTCTCTCTCTCTCTACCTTTCCCTTCCGCTACCTCACGAGGTGCTCGACGAGTTTACATCAAAAGAATCAATGAGATTGGGTTCTGGGTTCGACCCATGATTAGAATCCTTGCTAGAGAGGCTTATATCCAATGCAAGATCAGGATTTGAGGGTGTTTTTTATTTTCTTGTTCTTGGTTTTTCTCGCTGAGATTTGCAGTGAGGGTTTTTGGCATGGTGTTTTTAATTTTCTTGCTCTTGGTTTTTCCCACTGAGATTTGCAGTGAAGGTTTTTGGCATGGTTGAGTCTCTGAAATTGAGATGATGGTTGAAGTTTCAGAGAGAGGTGGCTCTAGTCTTGGAGTTGGAAGCCCTATATGGAGAAAACAGTGTTGATTGATTCCTCTCCCTCATCCCTGAAATCTCTCTCTCTTTCTCACTCTCCCTAAAATGGAATTGGAATTTTCGAATTCCGTTTCTGAAAATTCCGATGGGTATAGGACTGGAATGAGCCATTCCGGTTCCATCTGTTTCAGTACTCACCCTTAATCCAACAATGAATCCAAAATTACACAAATTTTTCTCAATAATGTTTTCAAACTACACATGATTTACATATATATCAGTTATATTAGACCAAGACAAAATTTCAAAAGAAATTTTCGAAAAGAGGTATTCCGAATTGAGGCATCTAGCTAGCATATACCTCAGGGTACCATCCCAAATAGATAGTCACACTAAAATTCGAAAGAAGTGTGTTAAGACATACTATGCTTTGGACTCATTGTGAGTCATAAACCCAAAAGAAATGGGGGGGGGGGGGGGGGGGGTTTTTAAATGGTTAGCTCAGGGTGAATAATTGGTATAATAGCAATTTTTTATCTTCCACATCTCATCACCACTTCAAGGTGATGTATGCTACTTAACTTCTCGTATTCCAATATAAGAGGCCGGTACAACACTGATAACAGCAATCAATGATACCTAACAAAATTGCAATCATTCGTGGTATAATGGTGTTTGAAAATTTAGTATTGGTTTGTAGTTAGTAAATTGTACTTTGAGAAGGCCTGATTCTAGATCAGGGATCCAAAGTACACTATAAGAAAATTGACATTAGGTGTCAAAATTTTGGATGTCAAAACAAATTTTGTCACCAAATCATGCCCTTTTATCAAAATAAAAATTTCGTTACACAAGGTGTGCTAGGAATTACAAAACCGTCCGAATGTCCTTAAAAACGTTCCCACATCGACCATTTGATAAATCACTGGTGAAGAACAGGCCAGCGCAAAACAACGTCTCATTTTTTTGTACTTAAAATCTATGCTTTGTTTAAGGATTTGACTTCAAAGCTTGTCTTTTTATTTTTCGACCTCTCCGAACGGTTTCGCGAAGCGTTGCACACATCGGTTGGGGACAAAACACGTTCACCCTCTAAGTTGACGCTATGAGTTTTATTTCTATTCTCAAAAACTTGCAATCTCGTCCGTTTACGCGTTCGAATTGTTTTATCCTGATCTCTCTAACGTCCGACATTGATCTAGGGGGAGCAGAGTTCTGCGAGCTTCAGTTTGTGAACACACAGGTCATATTCTCAAGCTGACCGACATATAGCGAAAACATCTGTCGTGAAAATGTAAGAAACCGCATTTATCTAAAACTGATTTTGTTCCCGTTTTCGGACATCGTAGGCATATAATTTCAGTAAATGGTTTTTGTACCTCCACATTGCACGTCCATACGTATTATCACCATAGCATATCGCCGGACTCAGTAATTGTATGATGCCCTATCATTCGAAGATTTTTTATCTAAACCATTCACGTTGCAATTTAATGCGTATGGAATAAGTTTTGAGGTACCTATTGTGGCGAAAACAGAAAACATCGTTCCCCAACAACATAATGGTTTATCCAGTGGACAGATTTTAAAGACACATAGAAGTCATTTGAACGACATTTTACACCAGCAATTACACCATTTTCTCTCCTTTCTCAGACCTACATTCACGTTTATCGTCTAGCAATCTTACTTTTTCATCCTATTTCATGGAGCTCTTCATTCCAGATATGTTTGTCATGTTTTTATTTGGTTTTTTAGCTTATAAATGTTTTTTAAGTTATTAGGCTATAATTTTTGTCTGTGTTTGGTGTGTTGGTTATGGAAAGGGAAATATTTATCAAAGGTGGTAGGAGAGAAGAGCCAGCCATGGACTCCTCGACTGTCAACTTTGGTCTTTTCAAGTTCTTCCCATACGCATAAATTCCAGTACGGTTGAACCATCTGGAACTGGATAGTTTTACAATTTTCTATGGTCTAGGTGTTTTTACACATTAGTCATTTTAAAGATAGATCTTTCAGGTGGACTCAGGTTAATTAATGTTGATTGTGTGAGTTTGCCAGTGGGCGTTTGGCGTTTATCTATTTAGCCGTCGATATATTAGCTTGAAGATATTGTACTTTTGTATATTTCGATACCATAGTCAATTTTTTACCATAAACATTCTCAGAACCTCTATGAAAACTATTGTATCACATAGCGAAACGTGAGCTTGTTTAATATGCTGTGGTGTTGTCAACTGCATAATTTTCACATGTTAAAAACTTTTAGTGTTTTAGGAGTATTTTTTTTCTTGTGGACAGTTATTGCTTGAGATAATGTTGTGTGTCTATGATTTTGTTCACTAAACTATGTCACTATTTTTTAGCTGTAATATGGACAGTCTTATTATTGACATGCAGGAGCATTTATGTGTTGTTTACTATCATTCTTGTCGTTTTTGTTTGATTCACTATATAATGTATATTGTTCAATAGAATTTATTGTTTTTTAGTGGAGAATTGATTTTCGTATGCGTATCTTAACGCTGCCGTATTAACACATATAAAGTTTGCTAAAAACTATGTCGTTAATTAAACATTTGAAACCTTGATTTTTGTTTGCGCGGAATGACATGTGCAACGTGTCTGTCAATTTATTACATTTATCCATGTTCATATTAATTATTTTGTAGTCATATCTGAATTACAACATGCTTATTGTTAGAGTTTTAGTTTATTAAGAAAGTTTATATATTATCTCTATTGATTTTTTGTTGTTGCCCGGTACTAAAAATAATCCATATTGTTTATGCTTTATGTGTTCGTTTAAAACCAATGTTTCAGTTCGTGAAAAGCTAAGTGCATTTTCCATGAACTGGTTCGGACGTTCATGTAAGAGTCCCTCGTCCAGGACATGGTCTACACCACGTTGGAGGTAAACTGACCTAGATTTATCGTTCTATAGGATACCTTTTCATACGCTTTTTAGGTGTTTTGCGTAAATTTGACTAATGATTTGCTGTAGTGTAACCCTGTTTACCGTCCTCCAAACATTGTGATTACAACAAAATTCTAGTCCTTCTATTACTCAAAACACTACTTCCTGACTGCAATTATCAGATCTGCGTCTCACCTTCCTTGCTCCTGGAAGATTAGCAATTCTGCTGATGGTTGCCTTGGAGTGCGACACAAATTGGTCGTTTTGCAACGTGTCTGCGCTCGATACATGTTACGAGAGGCGGGGAACGGATATATGATTTTAACAGATAGTTTATTGTTTATGTAGCTATTTTTTGTTTACAGAAATTATTTAAGAAAATGTACTCGTTCCAGCATCCTAATCGTGCGGCTCAGCCATTAATTAACTCGCCTTATACTTTTTAGTATAAAGTGAGCATAACGAGGTAACTTAAATGTCGCTGAGCTCTCCACTACTTTACTTACAGATTTACACCGCTCGTGTGTTCGTTACGGCCAGGGTCTGTCCGCCACGACGTACTAGAAGTTCCTGGTGGTACTGCGTCAGCTACGTAAGAGCAAATCTTCCTGTTTTGAGTTGTTTGATTCTACCAGTGTGGTGTCCCGTCAGGAATTGCATGTGTGATGCTCGGCACCCTTTGACCTTTTAGGTTATATCACTTTCAACATCGTCATCTCGTACCTGTATTGTCTCGAGAGCGATTGTGAAGATATGAAGCAATAGAATGGTTGTGATCTTGGTCGCTCATGCGCTCTCCTCTTGATCGTGGTCTACCGCATATGATCTATAAATTATGTGCTTTTGCCGCAAATTATCTCCTCACCTTCTGCGTGATTTATTGAATCTGTCATCGTATCTCTTTAGTCGCGCACTAACATTGAGGGTTTTCTATGTGTGGACTTCGAGCGCGGAGACCATGAAGTTTAGGGCGAAGCCAGGAGTTACTGGCTTTAGAATAATTATGAAATTTGTTACTTTGTTGATTGTGCGCTGTGGGTGCTCTCTCAATATATATATATACGCTTTACTCTCTCTCGAATAAGTGTATGCTCGTGCATTAATGCTTGGAGATTATAGAATCTCTGTGTGTTGTTTGCGTGAGAACTCTGCTGTGTCTGCGCACTAATCATCATATCTCACCTCCACGCTACAGCTCTCGCCATAGTTTGCTTTTCTATCTCGGGATCGACTCTGTGTATCGCCTGATCGGAATTGACCCTGCCGTATCTTCTCTCACTCTCAGCAAGAGCGACTGGCGATAATGCGTATGTACGAAGCACACTTACTATAGGCAATATCTGACTCACATCGTACTATTTGCCTGTGCGATTGCGAGTTTGTGCATCACTATTTATAGCGCTGCTGCTTATAGTGGCATCATGACGTTCTTGGGTCATTACTTGTCCGTATCTGCGCATATAGACTCTGCAACCACTCCTGCCACTCTGTACTTTATATATTACGACCAGCGATTATATTGCGTCTCTATAGTTAGCATGGATACACCGTGATTTGTTGACTCTCTCATACGCGTCAAATAATGTTCTAGATTCGTACTGATAATGCTATGGTGACTTTGATTGGCAGGATCCAGGGGTAATCGTAATTTCGCGCTGCTCTTAAATTCATCTTTACTACCCTGTGTGTTGTATTGATTTTGTTCTAGCTACACAGCTTATGTTTTTGTCGGAAATTGATTATGTTGTTGCCTTATCTTTAAAGTTTTTGTCAGGGCGCGCAGTGACTCCGCTTAGGCTATAGCTTTTTTTATCCTAGTCTTAACTTTTACTATGCCTGTTCTTGTGCGGGAACTCCGTGTGTGGATATTTAGAGAGGACTGGCAAAGTTGTAGCATCGTATCTATGAGTTTTCGGCGTTAGTGATGGTTGCAGGATGCCTGATCATCTCGGCTTAGAAATGTGTGTTATTCAGTGTCTACTCTGTAGTCGTCTTTCGTGGGCGCGCGGCAGGGGGTGAGGTAACAATCGTCCCTGTGGGAATCACTATCTGTGTGTGAGAACGAGGTTTGCACGCAGTAATCCACCAGTTGTTATCTATCACCGAGCACCTCAGCGCGCTGTGAGGTGTTTTTCAGTTATTCTCGGCGTTTTTGAGAACATATTTACTAATAGGATACGCGGTTTTGCGTTTTTCCTATGCTTGTATTTGACTACTTGCCTCCGGTGTCGCTTCATACGATTGGTTTAATCTTGGGAATCGTACGTCGATGCAATGTTTTCTCTCACTCTCATGGGTTTGAATCTGCCAGCTCACTGAGCAAGGCTGTAAATAACGGACCGTCGTTAAAAACATCCTGGGTGATAATGGTCCTCAAGGACGTGCTGCGAATTCCGTTCGCGTTGGACTTACCCTTTTGTAAGGGACAAGATAAATTTACCTCAATATTAGTTATCACCATAAATCTGGTGTATGGCTTATTATGTGTCAAAAATCCTTCCTCTTGAACAGCTCTGCTGCTGTGGTGTGCTCCACCTCATGGTCGAGAATACACCTAAGAAAATCCTCACACTCCTGAGTCGAATCCACTCGCACGAACTCTATCAGTTCTCTGTCTCTTCCGAACATTTTCGACCAGCACTGAGAGCATGGCGTTCTGATGTTCACGGTGGATTGATCCGCATTTCCTGTTATCGGCTCCTCTCACCTTATAAAGACGCACTCGACTCACGCTCACTGGTCACATTCCTATCTCATGCCAGTTCCGCTGGTGTGCCGCGCGACCACTATGGCCGCCGTGATGGTCTTTTACTGAATACGTGTTGAGTGCGCGATCTTCGCCTGGTATAGTTACCTAATAAAGTGAATTTCCGAAAAAAAAACGGGGGTAATTGTGATTTCGCAGTATAATAATCTTCGCGTCGAGACCCTATGTTTCAGAGGTTTCTCGCTCCTTGACATTGATGAAATCTGTAATGAGAACGGCAGAAAAAAGAAGACTCAATTCATCTATTGCTTTTACCTAACTAAGCTAATTGCATACATAGTGCGGTAGTTATCGATTCCTTGCGCAACAAATGGAATTTAGTTCTCGGAGGACGAAGAGAAAGACACATCTCGATGTAAAAAACCCCAAAAATTTCTAAAAAAAAATGGTTTTTTTTAAGCGAAACCTTTGAGTAATAAAATAACTTCTCTAAAACATTACATAGACACAATTTGGATAAATAAGATTCATGGACATCCTCTTTAATCTACGAATTACACAGAACTTGCCATAAAGAAATCCTATTTGGAGATTCGAAAATCTCATATAATTCAACACGATTCAAAAATGATGGGTTATTTCTATCCTCAAGAGCATATATGTGTAGTTGAGAGCCGTTTGCGTCTCCAAGGCGTTTCAGAGTAACTCTCCTATCTAGCGCAACAGCTCAAGGATCTTAATTTGTATATTTGAAATAGGAGTTTTTTATTTTTATCGGGAAAAACAAACAAGTAAAGGAATTCTGTCAGAACGATCGAATAAAATAAATTTCTCTCCTTTATAAGAATTGTTTATTCGGATGTCAGTGCTTTTAAACTGATCCTTTAAGGAGGATATTCATAAACTCAATTCGAAAAACATAAAAATCGTTATAATCGAAATCAAACGCGACAAATATTAAACTACAAAAGCTTCCCCTCAATGGTCATAAATTTAATCGTCGACGGTTCGGAACAGGCAGGAATACGAGTGAAACTGCCAGAAGCGAAGTAAATGTTGTAGAGGATCATGAAAATTCGTTCAAGAAAGCAATAATGTCTCGATATGAGTTTGTGAGAGGAACCGGCAATTTGATATTTGGATCGGATGTTGCACATGCTAAGGCTACAAAATCCTTCTATAATAACAACAGACTAATAATCGGCTATTCAAGATATAGAAGAAAGTGGTTTTTTTATCACTCTACTGTTCGATTCACAAACAACTCCTACTTTTGTGAGCTTCGCCAATATAATAGAAAGGTGGTGCTCCATCGCACGAACCTCAAAGTGCAGTCTAAATTTATTAGTGGTGAGGAGCGGAGAGCCTTCGTCTTGTCATATTAATTCGGATTTAGCAAAAGTGATTCATTCCCCTTTTTTTTGGGGTCATGAAATCCTCTTATAGAGACGCTATTCTATCTCTCTGGTGTGCCTGCCTGTCTCTCTTTCATCTTCTCCGCGTTCCGTCTCTCGTGTGAGTGAGTGATACGATACTGTGCTTCGTAGCTGCCAGATAGAAATGTATTGCTATAAACCTGCGTGTTTAACATTATATATCACACTCTCAAGAAGAGAATTCTTTTGTATCATTACGCAGTTTTGATATTTTTAGGGCCTCGATTTACGCGAAGAACTCACCAAGAGAAGCCAGGTCTTCAAGATTCTCGATGTATGCGCCCTACATATCAACGCTTTAACAGTGCAACGTTCACTCGAGCGGCCTCATTCCGCGCCGTTGCATCCCTTGATGAGTGTTGCTGTGATAATCTTCATCTAGCTGGATTTCGTGAGAGACACATTAAATCCTCTGAGTAAATCATGTTCTTTTCCGTTTTCGTTTCCTTTACCGGAGTTGTGATGCATGGTTTCTCGATATTATGTGTTTTCTTTCCTCTAAATGAAATGGTTTCATATATATCAAAACTAACAATATGCCGACAAATCAGTATTTAGCTCACAACTCACCTACTCCTTCCTTGGTGAGAGGTGCGTAGTTAAGTTAATACCACACAATCTGAACAACACCAAGAACTAATTAAGTGGAACAAACTCGCCTAGTCAGACATCTACTGCCTATACTCGTGATAACATTATCAACTGTTGCCCGAGAGATATCAATCTTTTTAATCTCAGAACTGTGAAGAGGGACACTGTGAGGCCTAAGGACCAGTCGACAATATGACGTTTTTCTACGGTGTGAGTGATCATTGATACTACTCCTTCTGACGTGCGAGTGTTATTATATATATATATATATAAGAGAGTCGGTACGTGAGTTGGATTTAGTTATAACTCCCAATCAATCCTTTAGATATCATATCTTAAGTGTGCCATATCATTATTAGCTAAAGAATCTTTTTCGCTAATATAATAATATAATTTAATTACTCTTTACCCGAGATGGTCCTTAGGATAAAGGCGATTTAGAAGCGATTGGAATAAAAGAAATTCATATTAATCAATTTGCTGCAGGATCGCGCGCGTTCGTCCAGGCTGCAGATCGGCATTTTTTCAATTGATTCCGAAAAAGGAACTATGCGAATACACACATAAGTTTAGAAACAATAAAGACGCGCTTCTATGCTACATATGGTCTTGAGTGGGACCTTTTTTGACTTTGTTCTCTCTCGCAACTGGCTCAGCGAGGCACCAGATATTGCTATTTGAACCTTTGTAAGGTTCTCTCTCCGCTGCACCGTCGTATTATATCAACTCTACTTCAATCAAGTCAACCCATATATTAATATCGAGATAACAGAATAAACTCTAATAATTATAATACATTTTATCTTGTAATTCGTAATGTGGTGGTCTTAAATCTTTACTAGTGTTTTTTGAACATTTGGAATGTATATATACTGATATACTGCCCTTTGATGTTCGTCACCCTCTCTTATAAGGAGACAATTTTTTCCCTTTTTTTATGAATATTATTTGAAGCCTCTATTTTGTAATTGAAATGAAGTCTTCTCTCTAAATAATAGGATAAAAAATATTGGCATCTTTAAAATTAAATTATATAAAAATAACTTTTTTATTTTCTGTAAGTTCTATAATTTTTTAATTATTATAAAATAAATACTTTTCAGAAGAAATTTTATTTTTGTTAATATAAAGTAATTAATACAATAAAAATAGTATAATCATATAAAGTAAAAACAATACTACATACCGTTAATATTTGAGAAGTACATCACAAGCCAATTATCACATATCACTTATGATATGTAAAAAAACTAATCCAAATCTAATAAATCAACTAGGTATCCAAAGAACTCTTCTTGATACTGAAAGATCACTCCGTTCTCGAAACCACTTTTTTCACCTCTTATTTTTCATTAGAGCGTATTTGAATAATAAATAGCTTTAATTATCCTCTTCTACAATGGTGTAATTATTTTTTGAGTCGATTTACTTAAAAAAGAGGGACAGAAGAAAAATTTGAATAAGTTTCCAGCACACTCAACAAAAATTCCTTTTATTACTTCCCTCCGAACACAATTCGTCTCTTACACTTCCACCATCTTCTGATCCTATGGATTTGGTCAAGTTTACTATTGATAGAAATCATAAATGAGCAAAATCTAACTATGTTATAACTTCAACTCATGACACAGTAAATAAGATTCACATAGCATCTACATTAATTGTGCATAATGAGGAAAACATATTGAATCATAAATACTGGAACATAGTGAATATAAACACGAGTTTTGACGGTCGACCTTGTTTTAGCTCGGAATGAGATTACATATCCCCACTCGCTACCTGTGTAATAAATATCCATAACCAATGTCTCCTATATACTTCTGAGGTACAAATTGCAATAGAATCATCACCTTCCATCACTTCATCAAGAGCCGCACTACAATCAAACTTCATTGAGTTAAAGTACCGGATATTATATTTATGGAGAAGAGAACAAAGTGAAGAGTAATTATCGATTAACGCTCGACACGCACTCACGATCCTGATTCGCTTTTTTATCAACTCTTTTCTCTTATTAGATTTTATCTATTACAAAATACGTTCATCTCGTCGACACAATGTATATGACTCTTCTTTCTAGTGGCCGCTTGTATTCAATTTTCAAATAGCTTCATCCTAGAGAAATCGAGAATGCACTGGCTTAACTCGTTGAGTTCACAGAAAACACGGACACGATGCGAAATATTTTACGTTAATTAGTACTTTATAATGTAACTTAAATGTGTATTAAAAAACTGATAAAAGAATAATCACGATTCATAAATTGAACCTTCTTTATATATGCGTGCATATTAATAATCAAGTCACTTAAAAGGGGTAAGTATGGGATTAAGTTAAGGAGCCATTCACATATTTATCTGGTTGGTTGTTATTATTTCCTACTTGTTCACTGGCTATAACGTCGGACTGCCGAAATGATCATATGCGGATCTTTCTCTACCAATATCCTATCGTCACTCGAAAATAGCGCGGCCAGCGACTATATAAAGTACACACATTCTAGATGCATTACAATCCTACTATATAACGTTAGAAGATTACTTGAAATCTTAAATATTTACGTTGTATACTATACTATTATATATATCTTAAGAGATGAGAGAATAAACGAGCATTTTGTTGGCAGAACCCAAGAAATATGTTGTATTCCTAGACATGTTATAACAGATCACAACCGCAGCTGACAATCATTTTAGTATGCAAACTCCTCGAAATTTCACTCTAATTATCGTACTAGAATGAACAAACTCCGGCTAAAAAGGTTGTCATACTTCATGCAATATTCGCAGTTTATGTGCGCTGCAGATTATGCTCGTAAACAAAGGTATGGACATGAATAGCAACATTCCAGTACACGAGCTAATACTTAATGGTCGAAAATCTTGTCATCGGTAATCTCTAAGTAGCTTTCAAAGATAGGCGCATATATACGTCTCTCGCAATGCAATGCTAAGAACATAAAACATGCATTTTTAATTTCATATATAATATCGGTGATTTATTACATGAAAAAAAACTCGATTATTTTATGCATAAAAATGATATACAATTTGGATTTGACCTAATAGAAATCTCCTTTACTAAATCAATATAATATACATAACAACGACAAACTATACGAATATGTATGCTTATTCGCACTATAAATCTTTTTCTTAAATGGAAGATGGAAGAAAGACTCATATATTTATGGATTGCCATTACAAGTAAATAATAACCATGAAATTTCTTATACTTCTAATATGCCTAAACGTAAACTATTTGATATGGTGGAAGGTATCCTTATTAACAATTATCTAGTAGATGATGATAGTATAGATATAGAAAAAAATCCGGATAGAAAATATTTGATTGGACAATTCTACATTTTTGTCTTAGAAAGAGATCAATATTAAGGCCTGGGTCGATATTGATACCGTCACCAACAGGAATAAAAAGACTGGGGTTAATAATTATCAAATAATCGATAAAATTGATAAGCAAGGTATTTTTTATCTCATGATTCATCAAGATCAAGAAATTCAACCATTCAATCAAAAAAAACCTCTTGTTGATTGGATGGGAATGAATGAAGAAATACTAAGCCGTCGCATATGGAATTTAGAACTTTGGTTTTTCCCAGAATTTTTGATACTTTATAATACATATAAGAGTAAACCGTGGGTCATACCAATTAAATACTTCTTTTCCATTTTAATGTGAATAAAAATAGAAATGTTAATAAACAAAAAAGCATCACTAGGAAGAAAAAAAGAAATATTTTTATATTCTCGAATGAAAAAACTCTTGAATTAGAAAATAGAAATAAAGGAGAAAAAGAATTCGCGTACCAAGTCGATCTTGAATCAGCTCTCTCAAACCAACCAAAAAATGTTGAAGAAGATTACACGGGATCAGACATGAAAAAACGTAGAAAAAAAAAACAATACAAGAACAACACAGAAGCAGAACTTGAGTTCTTTCGAAAAAAGTATTTGTGTTTTCAATTGAGATGGGATGATTCTTTAAATCAAGGGATACTCAATAACATCAAAGTATATTGTCTCCTGCTTAGAATGAAAAATCCAAGAGAAATTGCTATATTCGCTATTCAAAGGGACGAAATGAATCTGGATATTCTGATGCTCCAGAAGAATTTAACTCTTACAGACTTGATGAAAAATGGAAATATTTATTATTGAACCAGTTCGTCTGTCTGTAAAAAATGATGGACAATTTATTATAGATCAAACCATAGGTATTTTATTGGTTCATAAGAGTAAAACAACAAATTAATCAAAGATACGTAGAAAAAAGCTATAGCTATATTGATAAGAAGAACTTTTATGAATCCATTGCAATAGATCAAAAAATGATTGGAAATAAACAAAAATCATTGATTTGCTTGTTCTTGAAAATATTTTATCCCCGAGGCGTCGTAGAGAATTGAGAATTCTAATTTGTTTTAATTATAGGAATAGAAATAGTATCCATAGAAATACAGTACAAATAGGGTAAAAAATTGCCATCAAGCTTTATTGAATAAAAGAAAAAAAATTGATAGAGATAAAAGTAAACTAATAAAATTAAAGTTCTTTCTTTGGCCCAATTATCGATTAGAAGATTTAGCTTGTATAAATCGCTATTGGTTTGATACCAATAATGGTAGTCGTTTCAGTATGACAAGGATTCATATGTATCCGCGATTGAAAATCAATTAATGGTACATTTTTACCATATTTACGTACCATATCGAGTATATGAAAACAAAAAAATAAACCTACCTATTATTTTCATTCTGATCCATGATACTAATTTAATGAGGTATTATATTAATATTAATTCGATCTAGAAATGAATCAACAAAATCTTCTTATTTATTTGTAGGTCTAATTTTTTTTTGTGAGTGAAATTATTATTACTGATCAATAAATATATATATCGATAAAAATATCTAAAAAAGGCGATTCATCTTTATGGTAAAAAATTCATTCATCTCAATTATTTCGCAAGAAGAAAAAGAAGAAAACAAGGGATCCGTTGAATTCCAAGTATTGAGTTTCACTAATAAAATAAGAAGACTTACTTCACATTTGGAATTGCACAGAAAAGACTATTTATCTCAAAGAGGTCTACGTAAAATTCTGGGAAAACGTCAACGGCTGCTGTCTTATTTGTCAAAGAAAAATAAAATACGTTATAAATCCTTAATTACCCAGTTGGGTATGCGGGAATCCAAAATTCGTTAATTTGAAGAGTCATTTGGAATTATTTGATTTATTATATTTTATTTTGAATTTTGATGAACTTTTTTTTTTTTTTACGCAATTCATGGAAGAATGAATCGAGGAAAAACTTATGAATATACCAGCTACAAGAAACGATCTCATGATAGTCAATATGGGCCCCACCACCCGTCAATGCATGGTGTTCTTCGACTCATCGTTACTCTGGATAGTGAAGATGTTATTGACTGTGAGCCAATATTGGGTTATTTACACAGAGGGATGGAGAAAATTGCGAAAACCGAACAATTATACAGTATCTGCCTTATGTAACTCGTTGGGATTATTTAGCTACTATGTTTACAGAAGCAATAACTGTAAATGGGCCAGAACGGTTAGGAAATATTCAAGTGCCTAAAAGAGCCAGTTATAGAGTAATCATGTTGGAATTGAGTCGTATAGCTTCTCATCTCTTATGGCTCGGACCTTTTATGGCAGATATTGGTGCACAAACTCCTTTCTTTTATATTTTCAGAGAAAGAGAATTCATATATGATCTATTCGAAGCTGCTACTGGTATGAGAATGATGCATAATTATTTTCGTATCGGAGGAGTAGCGGCTGATCTACCTTATGGCTGGATAGATAAATGTTTGGATTTTTGCGATTATTTTTTAACAGGAGTTACTGAATATCAAAAACTTATTACGCGAAATCCTATTTTTTTAGAACGGGTTGAGGCGTAGGCATTATTGGTAGAGACGAAGTAATAAATTGGGGTTTATCAGGACCAATGCTGCGAGCTTCCGGAATACAATGGGATCTTCGTAAAGTTGATCATTATGAGTGTTACGACGAATTGGATTGGAAAATTCAATGGCAAAAAGAAGGTGATTCATTAGCTCGTTATTTAGTCCGAATTGGTGAAATGACAGAATCCATAAAAATTATTCAACAGGCTCTGGAAGGAATTCCTGGGGGGCCCTATGAGAATTTAGAAATCCGATACTTTGATAGAGAAAGGTATCCAGAATGGAATGATTTTGAATATCGATTCATTAGTAAAAAACCTTCTCCTATTTTTGAATTGCCGAAACAAGAACTTTATGTGAGAATCGAAGCCCCAAAGGGCGAATTGGGAATTTTTCTGATAGGGGATCAGAGTGGTTTTCCTTGGAGATGGAAAATTCGCCCCCGGGTTTTATCAATTTGCAAATTCTTCCTCAGTTAGTTAAAAGAATGAAATTGGCTGATATTATGACAATACTAGGGAGCATCGATATTATTATGGGAGAAGTTGATCGTTAAAATGATAATGGATACAACAGAAATACAAGATATCAATTCTTTTTACACAGTGGAATCTTTAAAAGGGGTCTATGGAATTATATGGGTGCTTGTCCCTATTTTGACTCTTATATTGGGAATCACAATAGGTGTATTAGTAATTGTATGGTTAGAAAGAGAAATATCCGCAGGGCTACAACAACGTATTGGACCTGAATACGCCGGTCCTTTAGGAGTTCTTCAAGCTCTAGCAGATGGGACAAAACTACTTTTCAAAGAGAATCTTCTTCCATCTAGAGGAGATATTCGTTTATTTAGTATCGGACCATCCATAGCAGTTATATCAATTTTATTAAGTTATTCAGTAATTCCTTTTGAATATCGCCTTGTTTTAGCCGATCTCAATATTGGAGTTTTTTTATGGATTGCGGTTTCAAGTATTGCTCCCATTGGACTTCTTATGTCAGGATATAGTTCAAATAATAAATATTCCTTTTTAGGTGGTCTACGAGCTGCTGCTCAATCGATTAGTTATGAAATACCATTAACTCTATGTGTATTATCAATATCTCTACGTGCGATTCGTTGAAACATAAACTTTTCCCTATTCTTTTCCTTCCAGTCTTTAGAGAAAAAGAGATGGAATAAATTGCATGGATATCTTCATTTTTTATTCATTATTCGGATTAATGAATAAAATTAGATAGTTATATGAGTGAAAGAAAACAGCTATATAATATTCGCAGTAATATTTTTGAGTCTCGTCTTCGATGTATAAGAAGAATTAAAGAGTTGAGCATAAATAAACATAAGAAAAGACCCTTTACCCCAAGATTGGTTGATTAGTCATGTCATTCTAGCTTGAAGCGGGTTCAAAAAATCAACCGTATTCTGTTTTCACGAGCCTTTGTATGTATTACCATAAAGCGGAAGGTTTTAGCAAAAATGAGTGGATCATTAGAAACGCCAAACTACGCAAAGGATTAGTAATAGAGATTGTGTAATTTATCCTAAAGAACATTTACACATAATATAAAAAGAATACTAATTGGGGCTTTAAATTAGTAGAAATGATCAGGCAGTACTCCCCACGATTCCAATCCAGAGTATACTCCTATCCACCGATTAAAATAAATAACTATCGGAAACGAAATAATCTTTTATTTTGTAAGCTCCCCTTTTTTATTAGTTATTAGAAACCCCCCTTTTTTCAGAAAAGAAAGAAGAATAGGAATGAAAAAAAATAAAAAAAAAAAAAGATCTCTTTTTTTTTTTGTATTTGTAATTGTATTCTTTCTTTCGTATCTATATAGTCATAGAGATAAAATTAGTGTCATAATTCATCAACTAAACTAATAGAATGTCTAATTCTTTTTCATAATTAAAAACGACGGGTTATTGATATTTCTACAAACAGTATTTTATTCAAGACTTAAAGTTATTACTCAACAAATACAAATTTAAATTATTTTAAATATTTTAAATTTTTTATTAAATAAAGGATAAGATCAATTCAGACGTATTTTTTTATTTATTATATAATTTTATTTATTATTATATAACTATAACAGACAGAATTTAAACGGTCTAATTCAGGGCCTTTGCTAGATTTGTAACCTATCTATCCTATAAATATATCAAGGTAAATAATACCGACTCGGTCCTTAGATTTATTTATGGCCCCGGGGGAGCCGTATGAAATGAAAATCTCATGTACGGTTCTGTAATAGCGATAGTAACAGTAATGTTATCACCGACTATGATTATCTAACAGTTTAAGTACAGTTGATATAGTTGAGGCTCAGTCAAAATACGGTTTTTGGGGATGGAATTTGTGGCGTCAACCTATAGGGTTTATCGTTTTTCTAATTTCTTCCCTAGCAGAATGTGAGAGATTACCTTTTGATTTACCAGAAGCAGAAGAAGAATTAGTAGCAGGTTATCAAACCGAATATTCGGGCATCAAATTTGGTTTATTTTATGTTGCTTCCTATCTAAACCTATTAGTTTCTTCATTATTTGTAACAGTTCTTTACTTGGGAGGTTGGAATATCTCTATTCCGTACATATTCGTTTCTGAGCTTTTTGAAATAAATAAAACACGCTGGGTCTTTGGAACGACAATTGGTATCTTTATTACATTAGCCAAAACCTATTTGTTTTTGTTCATTCCTATCACAACAAGATGGACTTTACCTAGGCTAAGAATAGACCAACTATTAAATCTGGGATGGAAATTTCTTTTACCCATTTCTCTTGGTAATCTATTATTAACAACTTCTTTCCAACTTTTTTCACTGTAAAGGAATCCTAGATTCTCTATTTACAACTTATCTCAAACAAGAGAAAGAAATAAACATAGAAATATTCATAGATATTTACGATATGTTCCCTATGGTAACTGGGGTCATGAATTATGGCCAACAAACAGTACGAGCTGCAAGGTACATTGGTCAAAGTTTCATGATTACCTTATCCCATGCAAATCGTTTACCTGTAACTATTCAATACCCTTATGAAAAATTAATCACACCAGAACGTTTCCGCGGTCGAATACATTTTGAGTTTGATAAATGCATTGCTTGTGAAGTATGTGTTCGTGTATGCCCTATAGATCTACCTGTCGTTGATTGGAAATTGGAAACTAATATTCGAAAGAAACGGTTGCTTAATTACAGTATTGATTTCGGAATCTGTATATTTTGTGGTAACTGTGTTGAGTATTGTCCAACAAATTGTTTAGCAATGACTGAAGAATATGAGCTTTCTACTTATGATCGTCACGAATTGAATTATAATCAAATTGCTTTGGGTCGTTTACCAATGTCAGTAATTGACGATTATACAATTAGAACAATTTTTAATTAAATATTAATTAAATATATAAATTTATATTATATAAATATATATTTATATTATATAAGTAAATCCTTTGATTAAAAAGAAAGAGTAATTTACAATTAGTAAGGTTTCGTTTTGATCGAAAGGAGTGCTGTTTATTTCGTTTTTTTTTGTTTAATCACTAACTCAAAATTGCAACTATTGATTGGTTGGCTCATATTTCAATTTGGATTGAAAATCTCTAATATATCTGTAATTTTTTCAAAATCCAAATATACATAATATAATTCCAAACTACTCTTTAAGATAAAGAATGATATTAATCCAAGAACTGTACCTACATCAATTCACATTCTTTAGAATTTGGATTTAATTCTATTAAGAACTTTTCAGAAATAAATTTTCCTGGTGGGTTCAATAAGGTCATGAAAAAAATTTCGATTTATTTATCCCTTTACATATAATGGATTTGCCCGGACCGATACATGATTTTCTTTTAGTCTTTTTGGGATTCGGTCTTATATTAGGAGGTATAGGAGTAGTATTACTTACCAACCCAATTTATTCTGCTTTTTCGTTAGGACTGGTTCTTGTTTGTATATCCTTATTCTATATTCTATCAAACTCTCATTTTGTAGCTGCCGCACAGCTCCTTATTTATGTGGGAGCTATAAATATTTTAATCATATTTGCTGTAATGTTCATGAATGATTCAGAATATTACAAGGATTTTAATCTTTGTACCGTTGGAAATGGGGTTACTTTACTGGTTTGTACAGGTATTTTTGTTTCACTAATGACTACTATTCTGGATACGTCATGGTACGGTATTATTTGGACTACAAGATCAAACCAGATTATAGAGCAAGATTTGATAAGTAACAGTCAACAAATTGGAATTCATTTATCAACAGATTTTTTTCTTCCATTTGAACTCATTTCGATAATTCTTTTAGCTGCTTTGATAGGCGCAATTGCTGTGGCTCGCCAGTAATAAATCTTTCGAACTAGTAACCGAAATCAAAAATTCAATTTTGTTTTGTGTTATATTTTCCCTCAGTTTAATTTGATTTGTTATTTGAAGATTGTTTCTATCTAAAATCTAAATAGAAATTCTTTTATTCGATCTATTACCAATATATTCTGTATTTTTTATATTCTAGTCAATTAAACCCATTAAATTGTTTTTCATTTTGAAATAAATCGAAATTGATAAGGAGTTGTCAATGATGCTCGAACATGTACTTGTTGTGAGTGCCTATTTATTTTCTATCGGTATTTATGGATTGATCACAAGTCGAAATATGGTTAGATTATAAGAAACGACTTGTGATCAATCCATAAATACCGATAGAAAATAAATAGGCACTCACAACAAGTACATGTTCGAGCATCATTGACAACTCCTTATCAATTTCGATTTATTTCAAAATGAAAAACAATTTAATGGGTTTAATTGACTAGAATATAAAAAATACAGAATATATTGGTAATAGATCGAATAAAAGAATTTCTATTTAGATTTTAGATAGAAACAATCTTCAAATAACAAATCAAATTAAACTGAGGGAAAATATAACACAAAACAAAATTGAATTTTTGATTTCGGTTACTAGTTCGAAAGATTTATTACTGGCGAGCCACAGCAATTGCGCCTATCAAAGCAGCTAAAAGAATTATCGAAATGAGTTCAAATGGAAGAAAAAAATCTGTTGATAAATGAATTCCAATTTGTTGACTGTTACTTATCAAATCTTGCTCTATAATCTGGTTTGATCTTGTAGTCCAAATAATACCGTACCATGACGTATCCAGAATAGTAGTCATTAGTGAAACAAAAATACCTGTACAAACCAGTAAAGTAACCCCATTTCCAACGGTACAAAGATTAAAATCCTTGTAATATTCTGAATCATTCATGAACATTACAGCAAATATGATTAAAATATTTATAGCTCCCACATAAATAAGGAGCTGTGCGGCAGCTACAAAATGAGAGTTTGATAGAATATAGAATAAGGATATACAAACAAGAACCAGTCCTAACGAAAAAGCAGAATAAATTGGGTTGGTAAGTAATACTACTCCTATACCTCCTAATATAAGACCGAATCCCAAAAAGACTAAAAGAAAATCATGTATCGGTCCGGGCAAATCCATTATATGTAAAGGGATAAATAAATCGAAATTTTTTTCATGACCTTATTGAACCCACCAGGAAAATTTATTTCTGAAAAGTTCTTAATAGAATTAAATCCAAATTCTAAAGAATGTGAATTGATGTAGGTACAGTTCTTGGATTAATATCATTCTTTATCTTAAAGAGTAGTTTGGAATTATATTATGTATATTTGGATTTTGAAAAAATTACAGATATATTAGAGATTTTCAATCCAAATTGAAATATGAGCCAACCAATCAATAGTTGCAATTTTGAGTTAGTGATTAAACAAAAAAAAACGAAATAAACAGCACTCCTTTCGATCAAAACGAAACCTTACTAATTGTAAATTACTCTTTCTTTTTAATCAAAGGATTTACTTATATAATATAAATATATATTTATATAATATAAATTTATATATTTAATTAATATTTAATTAAAAATTGTTCTAATTGTATAATCGTCAATTACTGACATTGGTAAACGACCCAAAGCAATTTGATTATAATTCAATTCGTGACGATCATAAGTAGAAAGCTCATATTCTTCAGTCATTGCTAAACAATTTGTTGGACAATACTCAACACAGTTACCACAAAATATACAGATTCCGAAATCAATACTGTAATTAAGCAACCGTTTCTTTCGAATATTAGTTTCCAATTTCCAATCAACGACAGGTAGATCTATAGGGCATACACGAACACATACTTCACAAGCAATGCATTTATCAAACTCAAAATGTATTCGACCGCGGAAACGTTCTGGTGTGATTAATTTTTCATAAGGGTATTGAATAGTTACAGGTAAACGATTTGCATGGGATAAGGTAATCATGAAACTTTGACCAATGTACCTTGCAGCTCGTACTGTTTGTTGGCCATAATTCATGACCCCAGTTACCATAGGGAACATATCGTAAATATCTATGAATATTTCTATGTTTATTTCTTTCTCTTGTTTGAGATAAGTTGTAAATAGAGAATCTAGGATTCCTTTACAGTGAAAAAAGTTGGAAAGAAGTTGTTAATAATAGATTACCAAGAGAAATGGGTAAAAGAAATTTCCATCCCAGATTTAATAGTTGGTCTATTCTTAGCCTAGGTAAAGTCCATCTTGTTGTGATAGGAATGAACAAAAACAAATAGGTTTTGGCTAATGTAATAAAGATACCAATTGTCGTTCCAAAGACCCAGCGTGTTTTATTTATTTCAAAAAGCTCAGAAACGAATATGTACGGAATAGAGATATTCCAACCTCCCAAGTAAAGAACTGTTACAAATAATGAAGAAACTAATAGGTTTAGATAGGAAGCAACATAAAATAAACCAAATTTGATGCCCGAATATTCGGTTTGATAACCTGCTACTAATTCTTCTTCTGCTTCTGGTAAATCAAAAGGTAATCTCTCACATTCTGCTAGGGAAGAAATTAGAAAAACGATAAACCCTATAGGTTGACGCCACAAATTCCATCCCCAAAAACCGTATTTTGACTGAGCCTCAACTATATCAACTGTACTTAAACTGTTAGATAATCATAGTCGGTGATAACATTACTGTTACTATCGCTATTACAGAACCGTACATGAGATTTTCATTTCATACGGCTCCCCCGGGGCCATAAATAAATCTAAGGACCGAGTCGGTATTATTTACCTTGATATATTTATAGGATAGATAGGTTACAAATCTAGCAAAGGCCCTGAATTAGACCGTTTAAATTCTGTCTGTTATAGTTATATAATAATAAATAAAATTATATAATAAATAAAAAAAATACGTCTGAATTGATCTTATCCTTTATTTAATAAAAAATTTAAAATATTTAATAAATAATTTAAATTTGTATTTGTTGAGTAATAACTTTAAGTCTTGAATAAAATACTGTTTGTAGAAATATCAATAACCCGTCGTTTTTAATTATGAAAAAGAATTAGACATTCTATTAGTTTAGTTGATGAATTATGACACTAATTTTATCTCTATGACTATATAGATACGAAAGAAAGAATACAATTACAAATACAAAAAAAAAAAGAGATCTTTTTTTTTTTTTTTTTTTTTTCATTCCTATTCTTCTTTCTTTTCTGAAAAAAGGGGGGTTTCTAATAACTAATAAAAAAGGGGAGCTTACAAAATAAAAGATTATTTCGTTTCCGATAGTTATTTATTTTAATCGGTGGATAGGAGTATACTCTGGATTGGAATCGTGGGGAGTACTGCCTGATCATTTCTACTAATTTAAAGCCCCAATTAGTATTCTTTTTATATTATGTGTAAATGTTCTTTAGGATAAATTACACAATCTCTATTACTAATCCTTTGCGTAGTTTGGCGTTTCTAATGATCCACTCATTTTTGCTAAAACCTTCCGCTTTATGGTAATACATACAAAGGCTCGTGAAAACAGAATACGGTTGATTTTTTGAACCCGCTTCAAGCTAGAATGACATGACTAATCAACCAATCTTGGGGTAAAGGGTCTTTTCTTATGTTTATTTATGCTCAACTCTTTAATTCTTCTTATACATCGAAGACGAGACTCAAAAATATTACTGCGAATATTATATAGCTGTTTTCTTTCACTCATATAACTATCTAATTTTATTCATTAATCCGAATAATGAATAAAAAATGAAGATATCCATGCAATTTATTCCATCTCTTTTTCTCTAAAGACTGGAAGGAAAAGAATAGGGAAAAGTTTATGTTTCAACGAATCGCACGTAGAGATATTGATAATACACATAGAGTTAATGGTATTTCATAACTAATCGATTGAGCAGCAGCTCGTAGACCACCTAAAAAGGAATATTTATTATTTGAACTATATCCTGACATAAGAAGTCCAATGGGAGCAATACTTGAAACCGCAATCCATAAAAAAACTCCAATATTGAGATCGGCTAAAACAAGGCGATATTCAAAAGGAATTACTGAATAACTTAATAAAATTGATATAACTGCTATGGATGGTCCGATACTAAATAAACGAATATCTCCTCTAGATGGAAGAAGATTCTCTTTGAAAAGTAGTTTTGTCCCATCTGCTAGAGCTTGAAGAACTCCTAAAGGACCGGCGTATTCAGGTCCAATACGTTGTTGTAGCCCTGCGGATATTTCTCTTTCTAACCATACAATTACTAATACACCTATTGTGATTCCCAATATAAGAGTCAAAATAGGGACAAGCACCCATATAATTCCATAGACCCCTTTTAAAGATTCCACTGTGTAAAAAGAATTGATATCTTGTATTTCTGTTGTATCCATTATCATTTTAACGATCAACTTCTCCCATAATAATATCGATGCTCCCTAGTATTGTCATAATATCAGCCAATTTCATTCTTTTAACTAACTGAGGAAGAATTTGCAAATTGATAAAACCCGGGGGGCGAATTTTCCATCTCCAAGGAAAACCACTCTGATCCCCTATCAGAAAAATTCCCAATTCGCCCTTTGGGGCTTCGATTCTCACATAAAGTTCTTGTTTCGGCAATTCAAAAATAGGAGAAGGTTTTTTACTAATGAATCGATATTCAAAATCATTCCATTCTGGATACCTTTCTCTATCAAAGTATCGGATTTCTAAATTCTCATAGGGCCCCCCAGGAATTCCTTCCAGAGCCTGTTGAATAATTTTTATGGATTCTGTCATTTCACCAATTCGGACTAAATAACGAGCTAATGAATCACCTTCTTTTTGCCATTGAATTTTCCAATCCAATTCGTCGTAACACTCATAATGATCAACTTTACGAAGATCCCATTGTATTCCGGAAGCTCGCAGCATTGGTCCTGATAAACCCCAATTTATTACTTCGTCTCTACCAATAATGCCTACGCCCTCAACCCGTTCTAAAAAAATAGGATTTCGCGTAATAAGTTTTTGATATTCAGTAACTCCTGTTAAAAAATAATCGCAAAAATCCAAACATTTATCTATCCAGCCATAAGGTAGATCAGCCGCTACTCCTCCGATACGAAAATAATTATGCATCATTCTCATACCAGTAGCAGCTTCGAATAGATCATATATGAATTCTCTTTCTCTGAAAATATAAAAGAAAGGAGTTTGTGCACCAATATCTGCCATAAAAGGTCCGAGCCATAAGAGATGAGAAGCTATACGACTCAATTCCAACATGATTACTCTGATATAACTGGCTCTTTTAGGCACTTGAATATTTCCTAACCGTTCTGGCCCATTTACAGTTATTGCTTCTGTAAACATAGTAGCTAAATAATCCCAACGAGTTACATAAGGCAGATACTGTATAATTGTTCGGTTTTCCGCAATTTTCTCCATCCCTCTGTGTAAATAACCCAATATTGGCTCACAGTCAATAACATCTTCACTATCCAGAGTAACGATGAGTCGAAGAACACCATGCATTGACGGGTGGTGGGGGCCCATATTGACTATCATGAGATCGTTTCTTGTAGCTGGTATATTCATAAGTTTTTCCTCGATTCATTCTTCCATGAATTGCGTAAAACAAAAAAAAAGTTCATCAAAATTCAAAATAAAATATAATAAATCAAATAATTCCAAATGACTCTTCAAATTAACGAATTTTGGATTCCCGCATACCCAACTGGGTAATTAAGGATTTATAACGTATTTTATTTTTCTTTGACAAATAAGACAGCAGCCGTTGACGTTTTCCCAGAATTTTACGTAGACCTCTTTGAGATAAATAGTCTTTTCTGTGCAATTCCAAATGTGAAGTAAGTCTTCTTATTTTATTAGTGAAACTCAATACTTGGAATTCAACGGATCCCTTGTTTTCTTCTTTTTCTTCTTGCGAAATAATTGAGATGAATGAATTTTTTACCATAAAGATGAATCGCCTTTTTTAGATATTTTTATCGATATATATATTTATTGATCAGTAATAATAATTTCACTCACAAAAAAAAATTAGACCTACAAATAAATAAGAAGATTTTGTTGATTCATTTCTAGATCGAATTAATATTAATATAATACCTCATTAAATTAGTATCATGGATCAGAATGAAATGTAAAATAATAGGTAGGTTTATTTTTTTGTTTTCATATACTCGATATGGTACGTAAATATGGTAAAAATGTACCATTAATTGATTTTCAATCGCGGATACATATGAATCCTTGTCATACTGAAACGACTACCATTATTGGTATCAAACCAATAGCGATTTATACAAGCTAAATCTTCTAATCGATAATTGGGCCAAAGAAAGAACTTTAATTTTATTAGTTTACTTTTATCTCTATCAATATTTTTTCTTTTATTCAATAAAGCTTGATGGCAATTTTTTACCCTATTTTGTACTGTATTTCTATGGATACTATTTCTATTCCTATAATTAAAACAAATTAGAATTCTCAATTCTCTACGACGCCTCGGGGATAAAATATTTTCAAGAACAAGCAAATCATAATGATTTTTGTCTTTATTTCCAATCATTTTTTGATCTATTGCAATGGATTCATAAAAGTTCTTCTTATCAATATAGCTATAGCTTTTTTCTACGTATCTTTGATTAATTTGTTGTTTACTCTTATGAACCAATAAAATACCTATGGTTTGATCTATAATAAATTGTCCATCATTTTTTACAGACAGACGAACTGGTTCAATAATAAATATTCCATTTTTCATCAAGTCTGTAAGAGTTAAATTCTTCTGGAGCATCAGAATATCCAGATTCATTTCGTCCCTTTGAATAGCGAATATAGCAATTTCTCTTGGATTTTTCATTCTAAGCAGGAGACAATATACTTTGATGTTATTGAGTATCCCTTGATTTAAAGAATCATCCCATCTCAATTGAAAACACAAATACTTTTTTCGAAAGAACTCAAGTTCTGCTTCTGTGTTGTTCTTGTATTGTTTTTTTTTTCTACGTTTTTTCATGTCTGATCCCGTGTAATCTTCTTCAACATTTTTTGGTTGGTTTGAGAGAGCTGATTCAAGATCGACTTGGTACGCGAATTCTTTTTCTCCTTTATTTCTATTTTCTAATTCAAGAGTTTTTTCATTCGAGAATAAAAATATTTCTTTTTTTCTTCCTAGTGATGCTTTTTTGTTTATTAACATTTCTATTTTTATTCACATTAAAATGGAAAAGAAGTAATTTAATTGGTATGACCCACGGTTTACTCTTATATGTATTATAAAGTATCAAAAATTCTGGGAAAAACCAAAGTTCTAAATTCCATATGCGACGGCTTAGTATTTCTTCATTCATTCCCATCCAATCAACAAGAGGTTTTTTTTGATTGAATGGTTGAATTTCTTGATCTTGATGAATCATGAGATAAAAAATACCTTGCTTATCAATTTTATCGATTATTTGATAATTATTAACCCCAGTCTTTTTATTCCTGTTGGTGACGGTATCAATATCGACCCAGGCCTTAATATTGATCTTCTTTCTAAGACAAAAATGTAGAATTGTCCAATCAAAATATTTTCTATCCGGATTTTTTTCTATATCTATACTATCATCATCTACTAGATAATTGTTAATAAGGATACCTTCCACCATATCAAATAGTTTACGTTTAGGCATATTAGAAGTATAAGAAATTTCATGGTTATTATTTACTTGTAATGGCAATCCATAAATATATGAGTCTTTCTTATCTTCATAAGAAATAGATTTATATGCGAAAAGATCATATCTATATTGTTTTTTTAAATTTAATTTTTGATTTAGTAATGAATCTATTTCAAAATCATTTGATTTTTCATAATGAATTAATCGATTTTTTTCATATAAATCACGTTTGTTTAAATCTTTCTTTTGAGTTATACGGCATTGATATTGATTAACTCTATTTCGCCATTTTTGTGGTACTAATCTAGACCATCTAATCTGAGATAAATCATATTGATAATGACCTTTTAGCCAGTTTTTCCATTCATTAATTATAGAATTTCGAAGTTTCTTATGTTGTTGTTGTCTTAATTCGGAATCAAATATTTCTTGGGTTCCAACAAAATGCTCGTTTATTTCATTCTTAAGAAAAAAAGATGTTCCGTAATATTTAAAGACAGATCTTAACTTATATAAATTACTAACTTGGGTTTGTGATAATTTGTAGAATACATATGCTTGTGACAAGTAAGATAAGTCCCAAAAAATATGTGAATTCCTTTTAATAATACAAAGTGACTTTTTTATAGTCGAAATAAAGTTAATTATACTTTGATTTCTTTTATCAATTTTTTCTCGATTTAGTTCATTATTGTAAATATATTTATTAATTTTTTTTTGTAAAAAGTTGTGCATTGATTCTAGAGATATTAATGATACACAGAAAAATATCTATGTATATTTTTCAATAAAAAATTGAAAAAAAGAATAGGATTTACGACGTAATCGAAGATTTTTTCTTTTTAATATCCGCCAAATATTGTTTGGTGATTCTAATCTTTTGTCTTCATAACTTGTTTGGTTAGGGCTAATATTTATTTCTCGAGTTAGAAACCCCTTTTTCTTGTCTTTTTTCATTTTTTCTATTTCATTTATGATTGTGTTTGTTCTATTAGTTAGATTTTGCATTTTGATTTCTATCAATAAGTAACTTGACCAATCCATAGATCGAATGGGAATAGACGATTCGGGAATTTTTTTATTCTGGATTATCAAATTTTCTTCTTTTTTAGTTTCACTCAATTCATATTCATATATTTCTATTTTTTTCAATCCCAATAATGAAATTGGGTTTATTTTTGAGAGTTCTTTTATTATTTTTTTTACAAATAGAATGCTTTTGATGACCCATTTTTTTGTTTCTTTTGATACATTTAGTGATAATTTTATAAAAATTTTTGTTTTTTCTTTTAAAACTCTTAGAACTAGAAAAAGTTTTTTTTTTAATTTTAATTTTTTCTTTTCGAATTCTTTAAAAATGGGTTCAAAAAAGAAAAATTGTTTTTGGGGAGAACCAAAGGGCAGTTCAGTTTCCATTCCAAAAACTGTTAAAAAACAAAAATCATTTTTTTGTTTTTTACCTTTCTTTTTTTTTTTAATTGAGTTTTTATGAGGGGATCGTAACTTAGATCTGTGCCAAGGTTTCAGACGAAAAGGAAATAGGATCTTTATTTGAATACCGTCTATTAACCAGTTTTTTGGAAATTCTTTTTCGGATAATTGAATGCCATTATAGGTGCATTTAATATGAATTTCTTTATTCCAATCCTTTAAATCCTCGGACCATTCGGGAAATTGAAATAATAGTATACGAACAATATTTTTAGCTATTATTAATGAAGGTAATATAATATATTTTCTAAGAATTGATTGGATTACTAATAAAAGACCTCTTATTATTTGAGCAAATACAATGCTGTCCCAAGTTTCCGCTAATTCTATACGAGTTTGTTCTTCTTTTTTTTCTTTTTTTTTTTCTCACTTTCTTTTGTCTTTTTATTTGTAGAATCCGAAATTTTTAATTTGTTTCTTTTTCCAAATCCAATTTATAAAAATGATTTTCATCAGCTCGGAGATATCAAAGAAAAGAAAGGGGATTTGTCTACTCTATCCAAAAAAAAGGGGGAATGAACATTTGCTTGAAACAGTTCCTCAATAATAATTTTACGCCTTTGAGCTCGCATAGAACCTTTTATTATATCTCGACGAAAATCCGATTGTTGTGAATAACGTATCAAAACCACTTCTTCATCTTGATTAGGATTATTAGTCTTTTTGTTATTAGTAGAAGGATTTGTATCCTGCTCAATATCAGTAAAAATCACGACACTTTTGGCTTTTCTTGAACGAATTTCATGATCCTCTATCACATTTTCT
>CM025854.1:22309750-22709812 GCA_003952965.2 Morella rubra
ATGGGAAACAGAGGGGGTGGAAACTTGTTGGGGCAATGGGTAGTTCGAGGGTGAAATATGGACAAAAATGCGTACTTGTGGGGGGTGAAAATATAGGAAAATTAACAAAGCCCACACGTTTTAGGCCCAATATTCAAAAACCACCAGGTTAAAAATAAATCCAAAGATGTCACGTTTTGTATCAGTTATTGCGTATTGAAGGAACGGTAGCAGCAGATGATGAGTTCAAGGAGGACATTGTCAAGGAAGCCCACATGGCAAAATGGGAAGAACAACTTGGCAGACTGAAGCTTTCTTGAAAGAACCTCCAAGGCAAAACGACGTGGCAGACTAAATCTTTAAAAGCTTCGTAGAAGGGCAAAGAACTTTAGGGGATTTTCAGATCGATGAACCAGGGGCTTCCTCCAAGACTTCTCTATTAGTGTAGAGGAGATTGTCATGGTTGGCGTGGCAGATGGTGGTGCAAACCAGAGTGAAGCTTATGTGGTTTTTTGAGCACGTGTCAGACGCAACGATTCGTTCATTTAATAGTAGTTGGATTGGTAGCTGCATCCGTTAGTCTCCGTAACAGAATTGGGCTCGACGTTAAGTTTTCGTACCGAAACAAATAAACCAAGCGGCAATTTTTAGATTTTTTTTTAAAACTCAGTGAGGCTTTTGATTTGGCCTAAAACCTAGTGGGTTCTGAGTAATTTTTTCAAAAATATGATCGTAGTTTAAACAGTGATTAAATGTAATTATTTTTTTTTTTTTTACATTGCAAACATAATGAACTCAAAATTTTTATTAAATAAAATAACTTTTCAAATGTTCTCTGCTCCATAATAATCATGTCTATTGTCGATTTTCAATAAGTATACTAAAATGAATTCACTCAAATAACATTTATCTTCATTTTTTAGCAAACTTTCTACAACTTGCACAAATTCTACTTTTTTCTGCTTTATTTTATCACGCTACGTTTTCATTCACACATATAAATCTTATCAACTAATTATAATCATTATAAAGCTTTGCTTTCGTTGTCTGAGAGTATTTTGTCTTTACCACATTCTAATTGTTTCTGTGCGAACTGATTTGTAGTGAATTAATGGATCAAAGCGAGTTCTCTAGTGTCATCCAGCACTACGTTAAACAAGACTAGCGACTGGGATAAATACGCAACTCTCCCCAATAGAAGCAACAAAGACAAACTAAGTAGAACACACTAAATGACAGGAAGTGGGAATGTTTGTGTGCTCAGTTTAACCAAAATTAAATTCAAGCTCCCACGTAACAATAAACCGACGATGTTTGATGATTTTGTTGGCCTGTTATATTTTATTTCTACAAAATTTTACCCCCATCTCATGAAGGTTGAAAAATTAATGAACGGTATCTCCGGACTAAATGCAATAAGGCAGACATAAATAAATAAGCGCGAGTAAAAAAGACAATGCTTCGTAAAGAGATAACAACAGTATATGCAAAAGCCCACAGACTACCGTGTCGAGCCGGTTGACGATTAGAATCAACACGAGGGGAACAATTGTTGAAATGACCGAGGGTAGGAGAATGAAATAGATAAGGAGAGAAGTATAGAAACCTTCCCCAACTGATTTTAACACTTCTACACTAGGTATGATAGTGTAATAGAATGCACTGTATATATTATAAGGTATGGAGAGAGTATCACGGCACTCGCTGAATGTGTACTATGTCACTCCAGATTTTTGACTATCATTGGTGGGATGTAATGAGTTGTAGTGTGCTGGTCTTAGTTGTTAGTTTATTATATGTCTGACTTTCGACAGTCTGAGTGTGGACTAATCTTGGGACATTAAGAATATGAGCTCTCTATAAGCAGACTCACGTTTACTGGACTCCATTCGATTTTGGTCTTCTTTTTTTTTTTTATCACCACTCTTTTTCAAAACTTTATTTCATAATTGTACTTAGTTTGTATGGATATTCTGCATCTATTGAACTTATAAAAAATAAGAAAGAATGATCTATTTTAATCAAAAAAAAAACATAAATATTGAGTATCAAAATAAATACTACTCTAAATATCATTTTTAAGAGACTAAAAGTAATTATATTATTTTCAATTTGGTGTTTCCTACCTAATATACAATTAAAGAGTAGGTTTAATCCCAATGAGCCATTGGTGCGGTAATTTTCTTATATTATATACTGAGAGTCATCATTGAACAGATTGGAGGATAAGAAGAAATTTACGATAGCATACTAGTATCTAACGCACGGGTGCTAATTATATTAGTCATATTGGACATTTCTTCTTCAGGATTTAAGGCATTTTTTGGGTAAAGTGCTGACACTACTATTGTAGCATAGTTAATGGCAAAGTTATGCTACAGACTTTGGCGTTTTCTCAACCTGGGTCTTCGTTATTTAAACAGTAAGTATATGTCTGTTATTTAAATATGCGATCAGGATCATGCGAATTCGAAAAATAAACAAACGTCATAGTCATACTGTTTACAGTTTGGGAATTTTGGAGTTACCCGTGTACGTCCTCCATTATAACTTATGAAAAGGTATAGTCAACAGGATCTAGGTTTACATTTGGCTCCCAATCAATAGTTATCAAAATTTTATCAATATCACACTCACGTGTTTTATGTATTAAACAAATTTTAAGGCTATTAAATTATAGTATATAGTACGAGGCCATACACAATCTATACTCAATTAAATTCATCAGAGATGGTTAAGGCAAAACTGATACGTATATATATAGATACTTTAGCCATCTCACACTAGCAGTTTTCCGTTCACCAAGTATGCAAACTATATTATCCATTTACGAATTTACTATTCGAGACATTTTGTTAATTTCCGATAGGACTAGCAGAAAACATATTAAAGCCTGACAATACTTTTTTACAATTTGATTACCAAAAATTTAATTAGTTGAATATGTTGGATGGTGAAAGCAGAAGAGTTGAAGGTCCTATTATTTTTAATCAAATCTGTAGTCTATAAATATATTAATTGGGTTAAATGTAAAAGTGTTTGATTTTAATGGAGGTTTTTGTATAAATTATTATTTTGTTATTGCTCCATAAGATTATTAGTAACTTATGACACAATTACAATAAAAGGACTGGTCTCACACATAGACACTCATAAAATGATACTAAATACACTAAATATGGAAAAAGATTTCAATCAATGGCAGGATACTAACACCTAATAACTTATATCACAGAAATTGAAATATCGCCACAAGAGACGAGAAACAACACTCAATGTCGAAACACAATGGATAACATTAAAAAATACAGTAAAATAAATGCGTATAGAGATATATGAGAATCAGTGTCATAATACTAAAAGCACCCATGTATCTTACGTCATGAACTACGGATAACACAATAACTAACGAGAACAATAATAGTTTTCAGCAATAAAAAAAGGAATTAAACATTTAGCACAACTACATTCCAAAATTCTACTCTATTTAATAATAACAAATCTCGCAAGGTCAAAGTCATTCATCTAAAAGATTATGAAACATACCGAATCACTTATATAATCGAGAAATAAATGGAATTTTCCATTAAATAGACAAAAACAAGGCTATCAAAGTACTGATAAATATATAAAGGCTAACAGTTTATACGTCTGAATTGACACACGAAATTGTAATGATTTATTATGTTATTTTGTACAATTAAAAATGAAATAAACAGAATAACACAATATATTTTATATTATTCTCACCTCATTAATGTAGTCCACTTATAATCAAATGTTGAATTACCTGTAGTCAATCATACACTATCACATGTTATTGGAATGAGGAGAATGACAATAGACATCTAGATTTATTGATAGGTTTAATAAAGTTCACATTGATGATATGGAAAATAACAGAGAAATATTAAGTTTAAAAAAGAACACAACATTTCATTAATATATATATACGAACTAATAGCAAATGTAAAAGATAAAAAATTCTAAAAAAACAAAATTCATTTACCTTTTTGACCACACACCTAATAATTGAACTCTGAACTTTATATAAAATACTTTCGATTCGTTCTGCCATCCGCTATAATTTCGTTCTAGGTATGATCACGAACGTCAGAGGTTTCCGATTACTGCATTCTTCATTGAAGGTAGAAAAGAGCAGATGTTCAACACATATTCGCTGCGCGCATGATTAAGAGCTTCACTAAGTTCACTGAGAATGAAGCTCATGAGAGCATCAATCACGATTGAGAAGGAATCAAGTTACTACTTTTCTACTGTTGTGCTTGTTATTTATACAGTAAACGTCAAATGTGGCAACGTTTCGCTAGCATAGGGATTTGCAATACATTCTTCGAGCAATCGTCTCGAGCAATGCAGAGATTAGGGGATATACTGTATATAACTGAATTACCTTGTTGCACGCCGAAGTCCAAAAGAGCGCAACAACTGGCCTCTGTTCGACCATGTAACAAGTATATGTAAGAGGAGAGCTATCACACTGAATCAAGATACTTCTATCCAATTCATTAACTATATGGATGGAGGTCTATCTAATGGTCATGACATAGCTCCTTCTAAAATATAACAATTGACTAACCTCTTCGTTTACCATACATGCTTCCCTCACCTAGGATCTCTGTACCGAGATGTTTTCGCAACGTGAAATGGAAACCACTAGCTTCACTAGGATTGGTACCGTATGGGAAGCAGAAATATAAGAGAAAATATAAGGTCAGAGGTGAACGGGGGGGAGAGACGAGGAGGAGGTGTCCAGACATCTCCTGATAAACTAAGTGAAAGGCTCTAGCTCTCATAAATTGTCACTCTCTACTAATCAAATAGAAGTCCATTGTCTTCGCACCTACAACCTCCTCCTCAGCTTGCTCCCAACTTGTTTTTTATGAGCACATCGCAAAAACGCCAGCAATCGACTCCAGACTTGCTTGAGATTTGGGGGGAGGCACAGCTCGCATGCTGGCAATCCCTCTGACAAGACAGGAAAATCCACATCAAACGTCATAAACTACGTCAACCTCCCAGGTACCTCCCTTTTTTCTATCAAATTCTATCTTTCACCACCTCACATCTTTTCCAACTTTCGGCCCAATCACTTCTCTTTTATTCTGGTTCAACTTCAATTGCTAATCCTTCATCGATCCATTATCCACACACCTTTAATCTATCCTCACTTCACGTAAACAATGTACGCTCAATTACTCTAGAGAATGTTGTGATAATCAGGTAGGCCAAATGTCGTCCGTAGCACACCTAATATCGGCTTTTGCTAGAAAGAGTCAATTACGATAGAAGGATAAGTCCATCTTAAGCCGTGGACATTATAAAAAACTTCAGAAGTTTAAAAATGCTACAGCCACTTAGCCCAATCCTCTTTAGTTGGAGGCCCCAACCCCTTCTTCCCATGCCCGTCATCAGTTAAGAAATCCAAAAAAACCCAACCTTTCATCGAAAGCCAACATATCATTAAAAACATCTTCATACTTCATTGCAGACTCTAATATAATATACGTCGAATTCCATCTCGTAGGTACATCAAGTTGCAAAAATCCATCGGTAGGAAGCGACCTCTTCCTCACACAACTTCTAAAATAATCCAACCGTTGAGGGGATGACTTAACATACTTCACACAATTTCTAACCCTAACCACCGAATCATCCCATTCTTTCAAACCGTCTTGCACAATCAAGTTTAAGATATGTGCACAACATCTCATGTGAATAAATTCATGCCCACAAACAACAACCCCCACCCTACCACCAGCAAGTGCCACTTGTCTCCTTTTAAAATGATCTATTGCAACATTATTAGATGATGCATTATCCACTGTGATTGCAAGAACCTTATCAATCCCCCACTCATGCCCACATTCTTCCAATTCTGTCGCAATTGTAATCCCTCTGTGATCCGTGACTCTACGAAATCCAAGAATCCTTTTGTGCAACACAAAATTCGAATCAATAAAATGGCCAGTCACAGACATATAGTTCATATTCTGAATCGAAGTCCACGTGTCTGTTGTATAACAAATCCTAGGTCGCGTTCCTAAAATGATATTCCTTAACTTATTCTTCTCATCAAGATAAAGACCCATACAATCTTCATCACTGTGTATCGAGAGGGCATCCTAAATCGGGGCTCAAGTTCATGAATCATATCTTTGAACCCATCCTTGCTCACCACCCTAAATGGCAACTCATCGACGATTATGAATCGAGCGATGACCCTCCTAACCGTTTTCTCATTATACGTATCTATCTTCATCTCCCCCACGACATCCCCCTTCGCCAGTTTTGAAGAAGCATCGTGAGTGAACTTCGATTGAGAGAAGTCCAACTTACTTTGCTTCTGTTGATATGCTAAACAACCCTTCAAGTGAGACCTCATACCGGAGGTCCCTTGACGGGTGTGGTGAACCCCAACCGGGTGATTACAATAATTACATTTTGCCATTGGTTTCTCTGGATCAGTTATTTTTTCAATCCTTGTGAAGTGATCCCACATGGGAGAGGGTTGAGAAATCTTCCTCCTCTTTGGGAGAGGTGGTGCTGACACATCAACACTATCCCCCCCAAATTGAGGAGCCAGCTCCTCACCAATAATAGGGGAGGAAGCATCGACTCCTACTTGGAGACGTGGTGTCGGTGAGTCAACCGAAGGAGTAGAAGAAGAAGTAAAGGGATCCATCTGAGAAAAAAAAGTTTTGAAAAAAAAATCTATTAAATACCCATACTCTAATAAAAGATGCTAAAAAGTCCATACATATTACATACCAAATCAATAATACTAAAGAGACATCATACAATATTACCAAGGTCAATATACAATCTCCAATGGTTTAACTTCCTAATTAGTCAATTTAAAGTTCTCTCATACATACATTGCTTCAGTAACAGTAAAGCATTGCAGAAAACATACAGTGGAAAGATAATCTCCTAACAATTTACAAATAACTAACAATTTACAAACAACTAACAATGTACAGCAACTAACAATTTCACAACCTAGGTCCTAACATCTACAGTAAACAAACAACTAACAATTTACAAACAACTAACAATTAATAACCAAATCCTCTAATCATTCAAGCCCATCCTCCTCAGTTTCACAACCTAGGTCCTAATATACATTCAAAAATTTTAAATTAACTAATGAACTACTAAATAAGTGAAAAATTAGTGAATTTACCTCAATGACAGTGCACTAACCAGTAACCACACGGCACAACTTTTGTAATAACCTGCAAAGAATTTTTTTTCGTATTAACAGATAATAAAAAGAAGAAATGGTTATTGAACAACTGATAAATTATAATGAATAATGATACGAAAATGAAATTGAACAAAAAAAAATATGAAGCAATGAATCTGTGAGTGAGTCTGTGAGTGAGTAGTGTGATCCGTGAGAGAGATAGAGAGAGAGAAAGAGAGAGAGAGAGAGTTGATGAGTGTGATCCGAGGTCGGCGGCCTTCAAACACGAAGCCGAGTGGAGACGGCGGCGACCCGAGAGAGAGAGTTGAGTGAGACTGTGAGTCTATGAGAGAGAGCTTAAGAGTCAGAGAGACAGAGAGATAGTGCTTCAGAGTTTCGTCAGCCGTGAGAGGGGAAGGGAGGTCGGAGGGCCGGGAGCGGAGGAGAAACGAGAGACGAAGAGACTAGAGAGTAGAGAGGCAGATCTGAGACTGAGAGGAGAGAAATGGAGGAGGGACTCGGGGTCGGGGAGCGTGGCTGCGTGGGTTTTGAAAACTCTAAACCAAAACGTGCGTTTTGGTCTAGTCCAAAACGCACAGCTTTGGTCTAGAGTAAAACGCACGTTTTGGACTAGGCCAAAACGCACAGTTTTGGCCAAGTCCAAAGCTGTGCGTTTTGCATTTTCTTTTTAAAAATAAAAAATAAAAAAATCGGCACCGGCATTCCGCACAGTACCGGCTGAATTACCGGTACCGGCTCCGGTACTGGTATTTCCTAAATACTTGTACCGGTTCTGGCCGGTATACGGTGGCTGGAGCTCGGAACCTGTGCCGGTACCGAAATTCCGGATACCGGCGGATTAAAATCCCACCCCTAATTGCACCCTCAAACTACCAATGTTATACACTTTGCACCCTAAACTACTCACTTTGACACATTACACCCTCCAACTACTAATATTAAACACTTTGCACCCTCCATTTGACAATAATACCCTTGAAAATTAATGAATTGACAACAATATCTAAGGGCATTATCGTCATTTTAGTCTAAAATTTTGATAAAGGGTGTAAAGTGTTAAAATTGGTAGTTAGAGGGTGCAATGTGTTAAAATTGGTATTTTAGGGTGCAAAGTGTAAAATCTATGGTAGTTCGTGGGTGAAAAATGTATTTTCCCCTTAAAGATGAAAATCTCAACTCCAAATCAGCCACGTGCTTTCCCGTCGGCGGATCTCTGAAATCCTTTTTACTCTGGCTACCACTAAGTTTAGCGACACATATACACAATTCGTCGACGCGAGTGGTGGTTGTCAAATTGAATTTGGCCAGTCACCATTTCCTACCATCTAGTTCGTCAAGAGCACTCGTAAAACTAGCGGTGAAGGTCGTCGCCTTTGTCTTTCTGGCTAGAAATTAAGACCGATGAGTTCATGTCTGTTGGTGAAGGTCTCCTGCCGACGTAGTTGGGTTCTGGGTTCGTCACCATCAGGTGTGAGTCTTTGTTCTCTGTTGCCCATCTTTCCTCCAAAATTGTTACACTTTGTTGAGTATATTTACTTCTCAATTGTTCTTTGAAGTGTGGGAATTGAGAATGCTAGTTGTGAGAAGTAATGAGTACTGGTGTTTGTGATTTTTCTACAAAGATGGAATATAGGAGAGAGGTTGGAATTACTTATGTTTATAAAGTGTTTGTGATATTTACATAGAGAGGGAACATGAGAGAGAGGCTGGATAACTTATCGATTTTCTTTATGCATATAATTTGCTTCTTTCAGGAGGTATAGAGTTTGGTTTTACTGTTCATGTTTTCTTTCTTTTCTCTTTCTTTTCCTATCCCTTGGGACACCCGATTCGTGGTGATGACATATTTGATCTTCCTAAGAGTATTTCTTTTCATTTTAGTTCTTGACAAATTTCTCTTGCCTCATTTTCTGAGTAGTTATGTTTATTTATTTCTGCAGCCACATTCTGCAGATAATTGGGCTTCAGCGAGAGAATTAAAAGACGTGTAAATTAACAGATTATATATCGAATCTTGTACCGGTGGAAAAACAGAGGATTTTATGGCTGCAACCAAAGTGTTCCTTGTTCTTATCAGCCTCTTCAACCAGTTAAAGCATGGTTAAATTGTTTTCTGCAATACTCTGAATATTCCTGTAGTACTGAAATCTGAATGTGTCTATTTTTATCGGATGCACTTTTTCAAGTTGCATGTAAAGAAATATTTTACAGAGACTTCCCTAACTTTCCAAGTGCACATTGGCCGTCAACTAGTGTCTTGAAAACAACTATAGCCAGCAATGCTTTTATTACTGTTTTTGTCCTTTGCTCACCATCTAAACTAGAGCCAACTATTTTGATGCCATATTAAAAAAAAAAAAACCTATAGGAATCATCATGATTGCGAGAACCAGATGTCTGACCTCTCATATTTTCTCATAGGCCTTCAGCTGTTATCCTTGTAGTATACAACTTGTTGGTATTCACTTGTTTGACTGTTTAGAAATGAAACTTCACCTCTTTGAATATTGTCGAATTCAATCATCTAAGCCTGCTGTTCACTTGAATGTTGACTGCGCTGCCCTTGCTACTGTTGTGGTTGGTAGGCAAGTTCCCATCGTCCATTTGCTGCTCCAATTGAGTCTCTTACATCTCGAAATTTGTTATTAGAATAATGATACTATGTTACATATTGAGACGAGTTTGTGAGGGGTTTCTTCTTTTGAAATTAATTTCCCTACTCTTTCTGAATTGATAGCTTCTAGGAAGTCTACCTGAGAAGTGAGATATGATTGTATCATACAGTAACTAAACAATCCAATACAGTAATTAAACAATACTCCCAACATCATTAAACAATTACGCATGGTTTTCCTTGTCTATTTTCTAATTCTTCCCCTGCATAAGCATTTATTTTAATTCTTGTTGAATTTGTCAGCATGGCTATCAGGAAGGCATCTTTGATGGGAAAGAAACTTCTACACAAGAAGGATTTAATATTGGCTTTATGCAATCAATTTTGGTTGGGTACAACTGGAGTGTTGTAAGAGGTGTTACTAGGTAAAACCACAGGAAAGGGAGGGGTGGGGAAAGCTAAATTTTACTTTTGTCCACATTGCAGAAAATTATTGAACTACTTGAGATTGCTGCTGACTTAATAACTTTCCTTTTCTTTTTTGGATCTGCAACCAAATATACAGTGCATTGGCATCCTTTCCAGAGGGGTTGAAAGAAAGGTTAATTGAAACACAAGAAAGAAATTTCATGAGGAGCTTGTATGAAGCTGTTCATTCACTTTCAGCAGCGGATGTCCTTAGGTTGTTTAATGATGATATCCTGGCAAAGGAAGGTCAGGAACAAAGTGAAGATGCTGAGGCCAGTTCTCATGTAGCATGCTTGCAAGAGCAAAGTTCAGGCTCTAGTCATCTAGAAAATTACTTTGGAGAGCTCCAATCACTTCTTTCAAAATCTCCTGTGCTCAATGTACATTTTCCTGGAGACATGTAGATGATATTGTACGCCTTGAACGGCAGATATAAGTCTTTTTTCTTCTTCTTTTTTTCATGGTGAAATGTCATTCATAACAATTACAAACTGCGAGGAGGATCCTCTACAATCTGACTGTTAGGAATTACATGAACGTCTGCATAACCTTGATTACATTGTTCACACTCCAGTTAGCCACATTGTGAGTGACTTTGTGTAGAATTAAATTGAGTTCTTTCTTTTCATTTAAGTAATTATTGTAGAAAAGAAAGAACTCATTTTTGCAACATTATTGTAGAATTTGTTTTATTGAAGAAATCTGATCAATTTAAATCGTTATATATACATGGTGGTCATATTGGATGTTCAAGCAATTACAGAGTATTGATGTGCCCATGAGTAAGACTCTTGAAGATGAGTCAAGGGTTGTATGAATGGAAACATGGAGATGAGAAAAGCATTTGGTCAGAATAAACTTGACCGATAATCATTAGTACATAATATTACAAAAGTCACTAATCACTCAAGTCTTGAGGAAGTACCTCTTTCTTAACTGTAATATAATCTAATTCATGATAAGTAATCAACTCCGTTTTAGTAAACAATAACATATGTTACAACAAAAGGAATCGCCATCTTTATAAGGTTTTATCACTATGAAATTTAGCCCTTCATCAGGGCCTACAGAGCATCTCCACTCTCAAAAAATAAGCTACCAAGTTAATTAAACTTAATAACTGTTGTCCCATGCTCCTACGATTATTCCCTCGCCATCTAAAATAAACATTGGCATGAAAAAAAAAATTTATCTCACACATTTACCCAAAGGAAAAACTCTCACATATGTAAATATTTTGTAGTTCCTTCTCCAAGTGCTTGACGTAGTCAAAATTGGACATTACAATGAGATTTAAAACAAAACATACATACTCAATATAGGATCATTGTTGAATGATTGGCACACAAAAATTATTTATATTTATAGACATTAACTTTGAATGATTGCTCTGAATGATTGGTGCACGAAAATTATTTTAAAGCCTTTGTCACTAATAAATTTGTTTAAAGCCTCTGTTATACCAAAAGATAAACTTGACCCTGCAAAAAGGATTTATTTTGGCATTGGGCGGGAAGGGCTAAAAACCAAATATCGCTTTACGTTTGAGGCTTCTGGACACTCAAATAGCGTTGCTTAATTGATTCGGCTCAGTCAAAAGCTCAGTTTTTTTTTTCTACGTCAGTCAAAAGCTCGGTTATTTGAAGCAAAATCCACCAATGGAGAGAAGCGACGGCAGCCATCATCTCCATTCGCAAGCTAACGCTCCGATGTTTACAGGAAAATTCTTGCTCCAAGCTCTCAAGAAATGGGGGAAAGGGGAAAAAGCTTATCCTGCAATAGGTTTCATTTGCTGGCTGAATTTGACGATGTGAAGTGAAGTTGTCATAAATGCCTAGCTGGGCATAATGAACGTCGAAGGAAACCTCAACAGGATACCCTTTCTGGTAAGCATAAGTTGCTCATTCGTACAAAGTATGAAACTTTAAATAGCCCTTGTCGCTTTTATATACAATAAAAATGTTGAAGTAAAATCTCCGCCCCTCCCCTTAAGTAAAGGAAAATGAAAATCAAAGGGGAAAAAACCTGGGGCAGTACGTATTGCAATGCAAGTTGAACCAGTTAATGATAGCTTTAACTCAATAACAATCTGCTATCCGCAAATCTAGTACTTAGGCTAACTTGTTGATGCATCGAGTGAGTGGTGTTTTAGTCCCCTTATAGCTTAGGCTAGTAGTGTTTTACTAGTATTAAGTCTACAAGGAAGTCTGCAAAAATTAGAGCTGAATATTTGCACTCTTACATACACATGTCGAGCTTTTTTTTTTTTTTTTCCCCTCAAGTATTTTACCATTCCGTTTTGCTGCTGATGCTCCATGATTATAATTATCTTTCTGTCCTCCTTGTCTTTAATGCTAGTAAGGTAGTATATGTCGTTGGACATCTTGCCTTTCCCAACGTTTTTATGTACTCTGTTAGGTTGGCTGGTTACTGTAGTTTCTAATATATTGCTACCATTTGGTGACTTGAGTTCCAGAGAGTCTACCAAAGAAATGTAGTGAAGAGGAGCAAACTCATTGTGCCTCGCCCCTCCCGATGATAGTCTTTGCAAAATTTTGCGGGAGAAGATTGTTTTGAACACATATAGAGGTTAATGGAGCGTATTGATCCAAAAACTTGAAATTCACCTAAACTACCCTGACAACTGTGTTTGCAGAGTGCAGATATTACAGATGGTGCAAGTGGCGTGTATGGATGATCATTATTCTTCAAAGGTAGATTGGAAAAAATATTCTGAGCTACAGCATGCTACCATAGTTTATGCAGTTGCGAATCTGTATTTTATTTTTTAGCATGTCCAAGAAACAGAATATATGGTAATGATGTATAACTTTTCGGTATGCAATGCTAATGGTTTGAAGTAGAGTACGTGTTTGTTTAGAATTTCATATGTATTTGAGTGAGGCCAATGTTTGAACCCTCACTGGTAACTTGTCATTCAGAAAGCATTAATGTTTCAGATTATCTTAGAGCATATTGGGTATCTTAGCAAACCAGACTAGTAGATGTGCCCGAATTTCCTTCAACCCTTAATGGTAGTGGTGGTATATGCCAGGTGGAGACACTTAGGTTGAAGGGCGCATGTGGACACTTGACTGAACCATTTTTCAAGTACAGGTAACAGGTGAAGTCTATTATTTTTAGGAGGATCTAACCTTTCTAACAAACATTGCTGCTGGTTTTCTAATGTCCTGCAGGGGCATGCTGACATGGTTTTAAACAGCTGATCTGATATGAACTTCTGAAGTCAAGGCTTTCTGAATTATATGAAAATGATAATTTCTGGCTCCAATTGCCCCACATACTCAACAGATGATATTTTTAGAATTTCAAGGTCAGATGTTGAAGGAGTTCAAGAGGATCAGGTTATTAATATAGGTTGTAGTCGCAGGTAGCTACTTCTGTTTTGGAATAATGTAAATATTTGCAAAATCTGGATTTACATACTTGATTAATATGAGTACTCTATTATTCCCCATCTTGTTCTGGGAACCTTACATACTCTAACTCTGATCTCCATAGTTTATATGAATGCTTCTTTTGTTATTTCACACCTAATAGTGGAGATCCTACACATACGAGTATACTCTGTTCTTTTTATTCATCACCATTATATATTCTCATGTCTGAAATCTATTTATTTAATTTCTTGATGGTCACTTGAATAAATTAATCAGTAGAGCTCAATGGAGAGAAATATGCAAATAATCAATTAAAATACAAAAATTCCAAACAGCCAGAATAATACCTAAAATATCCAGGATTCTAAAAAAAAAAAAAAATCATTCTGTGCAATGTGCACGACTCAAAATTCACCAATGACGAACTCTGTTGTGGGCATAATAGCAGCTCACATGATTTGAAAAAACCACTCCCTGGAACCCTTACTCCGTCGAGATGGCCTCTAGCCACAAAGAACAGCCATCGTCGTCGTTGGGTCAAAGCGACAAAAACTTGGCATCGTCTTAACGTCGTTAGTGAAGGAGGTATTATTGATGCACTGCATATCGTCGGTGAAAGGTGAACAAACCTTGACAATCTGAATGTCGTAGGCCACAGAACAAAAATGACAATTGGTGCAAAATGATGGACTCTTCACAGACGACTGCTCAACCGTTCTTCCAATGCCATTCAAGGTCGACGTAGCATCAACTTGGCTGACAGAGGAGCGCAATTGTCGCAGTCGTGCTGTCTGCACACGACAATCATGACCAACGCTTGACGACCGAAAGCAGTGGCTGAAGGGCTCCAGTGACGGGTTTATATATCTTTGGTGACGGCAGCACTCGTCGGGTGAGCCCGAATTTGTTGTAGTGTATTCACTCATTTCAATACAGGAAATCTACAGACAACCTTACAAATCATCATTACTTTTGTCACAAACATCAATACAACTTAATAACTTCTACATAAATACCAATAAAATTATAACATCACCTAAATATTCACGGCATAGTTAAAATTTCTAAAATTTTATCTAGAGGAACATCCGACCCGCACTCCTTTGAAGGTATCTCACCCGCTCGTACAGAAATTCTAGTCCCAAAGCATTCAAGAAAAACTATCGAAAGCCCCCTCTTATCTGTCTGACGATTGAGTAATTATTTTGTAAGTGGAAAAAAACAAAAGATAAAGCAGCCAAAATAGGCTGCTGTCCAACTAGCCACCGATAAACTATTTAAAGAAGGAAACCGCTCTCCGTCTCTTTCCTCTCTCTTCTACTCCCAACAATGGGATTCACTAGAAATGTACTGTTCAAGCCTCCATATATCTTTTTTTTTTTAAATCAATATCTGATGCCTGGACCAGAGAAAAAAGAAAAAAAAATAGAGTGGGAAAGAAAGAACTTGGGGACGTTCGAGTCACAGAAAATCGTTTTCCGTCAAACTTTGTCAATCTCTTTCCTTCAGGACTTCAAGTACGAATTCTTTCTAGGTTGCATCACAAATTCCAGTACGCAGCTTTGTCCAAAATTCAGGAGATTTACTTCACCAATTCCTGCAAAATAACCTGCTTTTTCTTTCGTGCGGCACTATTCTCCTTTTAACTGGTGGGCTGGACCCCATAACCCTATCATGTGCCAGGCATTAGTTTGCAGTCTTTTGTAAACCTTCGTTCCATCGTTTCACACTCGAGATAATGAAATCATCGCCTTTTCTTTGTTGCCGTACTCTGTAGTCTAAGAGGGCAAAGATAGGAAGATCAGCAAATATGGCCGACAGCATTGTTACTGTCCTTCTAGAGTACTTGCCAGGGCTACTCGCAGAAGAAGCTCATTTACTTCATGGAGTGGAGGATCAAGTCAAGTCACTTCATAGGGAGCTCAGGCTGATGAATATCTTCCTCCAGAACTCCGAGGGAAAACGGAACGAGCATGACATAGTGAAGGAGGTAGTCAGGCAAATCAGAGATGTTGCTCACGAGGTCGAGGATGTTATCGACACATTCGTCTTGAACGTTGCAGAACAAAGGAAGAGGAACGTCTTGGGAAAGATAGTTCACAGCCTTAACCACGCAATTACGGTTCACCAAGTTGCAAAGAAGATAGAAGGCCTCAACAAAGAGATCAATAAGATTTACGACAATATAACCAAGTACGGCATCGAAAGAACCGAAGCGAGAGTGGACGCAGCAGCAGTGGAGGCACTACACAAACGTAGGAGAGACGTTGAGGAAGATGACGTGGTGGGTTTCGCTCATGACTCGGCGACATTGGTGAAGCAGCTTACTGAAGGGAATCCAAGTCTTGATGTCATTTCAATCATCGGCATGGGCGGCTTGGGGAAAACCACTCTTGCCAGGAAACTCTATAACAGTGATAAAGTCAAGAGCCGCTTCCGTTTCCGAGCATGGGTGTACGTATCTCAAGATTTCCAAATCAGAGATCTTTTGCTAAAAATTTTTAAGTCGGTGGCTCCAAATTATGAAAATGATGTGATGCCCGAAGAAATGAACGAGGATGAATTAAAAAAGCAGATGTTTGTGTACCTAGAAGGAAAGAGGTACCTAATAGTCATGGATGACATATGGGGATCTGAAGTTTGGAATGACGTCAGAACTGCGTTTCCTCTTAACATGAGAGGAAGCAGAATCTTGATCACTAGCCGCATACAAGAAGTGGCTTTACATGCAAGCCGCAATCCACCCTATTTTCTTCCAGTTCTTAACAAAGATGAAAGCTGGGAACTCTTTTGTAAGAAGGTCTTTCGAGCAGAAAATTGTCCTGCAGATTTAGAAACTCTGGGAAGACAAATTGTAGAAAGTTGTCATGGTTTACCACTTGCAATTGTGGTGTTAGGGGGCGTTTTAGCAAACAAAGAGAAGACACAACGAACATGGTCGAGATTGGTTGGCCATGTAAATTCTTGTCTCACTCATGCTACAACAATATGCAAAGACATTCTAGCTCTAAGCTACGCTCACCTACCCCGACGCTTGAAACCATGTTTTATGTACTTTGGTATGTACCCAGAAGACTTTGAGATCCCTGTAAGGAAACTGATTGAACTATGGATAGCCGAGGGATTCATGTACACTGGCAGTAGGAGAATGGAGAGATGACTTGGATGGACTACTTGAGGAGCTCATTGATCGAAGCTTGATCCGAAGTGGCTAGCCGAGGACGGATGGAGGAGTAAAGACATGATCGCTCCAGATCTTCTGCGAGACCTCTGCATATTCGAGGGCATTGAGGTTTTTGGAGGTTCGTACAAATGTTAACCTATCAAACACGAATAAATCTCGCAGACTTTCAATCCAGGGTAGCTTTTCTCGCTACATCTCTTTAAACTCCTCTGACAGCTCGTATGCCCGCTCTTTGTTGTCCTTTGACCGAGATTCATGGGTGTTTGATAGCAATTACCTCTGGAAATGGATCAATAAAAACTTCAAATTGATTCGGGTGCTTCAGTTTGGGCTTTCAGATAACATAGACATTCCCGGAGATGTAGAAAAGTTGATCCATTTGAGGTACCTCAGTATAAATTGTGTTTACTTGAGACATATTTCAGCTTCTATTCAAAGCCTTTCGTATCTAGAAACACTTGATCTGAGAGGTTGTAGTGTGACAAGTTTGCCAGATGGGATATGGAATATGCAGCTTTTAAAGAATCTGTATGTGTCACCACATAAGGAACATAGTTTACCAAACCCTTCGGACAAAGAGATTAAACCTCAAGTGTGGAACCTTCAAAAATTCCTAATTTGACCATTAGGAATATGTTTGTCTCGAATGAGAGCGACAAGCAGAAGATTTGAAGCCTCCAGGAATACGTTGTCAAACGCTGAGAGATTGTAGAGCAGAAAAGCTTTGGCAATCCCATTTTTCCGTTCAAACAAAGATTGTAAGTGATTTAAGAGCTTCCTGGGTGGCGGCCCATGGCCATTCCGGGAAACCCAAGAGTGTCTTAAGATACTGAAAGTAGGAAACTGCAATTTCGGCATGTTCCCTCCACTGAAAGTATGGAAACTGCGTTTCCGTCATGGAAGGTTGGTTTCCTGCAAATTGATGTTGGGAAGTTGCAAATTGAAAAATGGATACAGGAGAAAGATGCAATGACGCCTGAAACATTTGGTTATCAGATATTGCCAATATGGGAGGCGGCCGCTCCCTGAGGAACTGAGAAGTTTGACTTCATTGCAAAATGTAAAGGTGATACGGAGCTTCGTATTTGCATCTACGTTTCAGCAATTGCAGATGCAGCTTGGGTTTGCATTACAGATCGAGTAGCCTACAGGCCACAGCTCCCTATTGACTTCTTCCAGAGAGCCAGCACACTGGTATACTTTTTCTAGCCTTTGCTCTGAATAGATCACATTTTTCCATTCCAGTGCCCAAACATATTTTCAACAATTTTTAATTATGGGATGGCAGTGACATTGGGCAGAAACAGAGATGGTGTTCCTTACAAGTGCTGCTAGGAGACTGTCACCTTAAATCGACCTTATGAAGTAAGCATGGAATAGCAGCCTTGTCTTTTAAGGGGCACTGGGACAGGAATGCTCTTAGTTTTCTGATGAGTAGGTTTTGCGTCTGGTTTTCACGGCCGAATGAATTTTTCGACGATGATTTAACTTGTATCCACCAAATCCAAGTTGACTTAAATTTGTAGTTGCTACCCACGAGATCTCCTATGTTGTACTAATGTCTTCCGAATTTGATGTCTCTGCAGAGCAAACTGTTTAAATAAAATGTTGACTTTTCTAACAGCTCAAGGCATCTCAATTTGTGTTCTGCGCAGCCAGCTTTCAACACAGCAGCATTATTTTCAGTAGTGATTCATTAGAATGTTTTTGATTGAGAACCAGCACTAGGATTTGTAGAGCTATGTTGGTTTGTTTGCAATGAAGTTTACCTTGTTGTGTACAAGATCCGCCAAAATAACAGCTCTATCTCCCTTATTTGCAATGAAGAAGTTACTTCAATTCATCTACGACTTTTGCTTTCTCTGTCTGGATATATTTCTCGTTGGTCTCTACTCTAAGGTATGCCAGGAGGAGTGAAACACTGAAACTGTTTGATATGCTTTGCTTTCCAAAGCCCAGCCTGATGCCCCATTGGTAGATATGAAAAAAAAAATTTGTGCTTAGTGGGTTTTGTGTCCTAATTAGTGATAAGACCCTTAGGCATGCTTAGGTTACTTGGATCTTAGGTCCATTTGTGTATGTCTTCTTTCGTTGTACCTAATAGCTGGTTCAGTGGGCGCCTCTGATTTGTAAAAGAGCGTTTTTGTAATACCCTTTGTTTTTGTGATGAATTCCATTACTTGCCTGGGGATTAAATAAAAAAACAAGAAAAAAACACCATGCCCTCATTTGCATATTCTTCTATTTTACTTTTTGACCCGTGAACCACTTGAGGAAATCGAAATTTGTCACTTTTTTTTCTGGTCGACCAATCAGGTACTTGATGTTATGGCTTATTAGAAAGGATATCAATTTCTTTTTGTTTCCTTTTGTTTTTTTTTTTTCAAGGACCTATGTAGATAATGTGCTCAAAATGTTATTGTCGGCCCATTGAACCGTCTTTCCTCCCAAAATTAGTTGGTGTTAGGAGAGCATCATTCAAGTCTTTTATGACATTCAACATCATATTTAGCGGGCCTATCCTAAGAAACTCGGGAGTGGCATTGTGAAACTCCAACAATCTCTCTCTCAAGATAAAATGATTACGACTTAAATTTATGACCTCCTAACTCTAAAATCACTTGTTGGACCGTTGAACCACCATTCCTCTTAAAATCAATTGGTGTTAAGAGAGCGTCACTCAAGTCTTTTATAACATTCAACATAGCACATAGTAAACTTGTTCTAAGAGCGGTCGCGGTGAGCGACATCGTGGAATTCCAACACATATAGTAGCCATCTTTATACCATTCTCAATACCATAAGGCTCGGCCCAAGTGCCCATTGTAGATGGGGTTTGCATAAACAGCCGACTTCTCAACACTTCTAGCTCTCTAATCTTGCATCTACTTCAAAGGATACGGTTTTAGTCAAGTGTTTAATTTTTCGAATAGGTTGCTTTTTTTCGCTATGTTTTTGTTCTTCTTTTTCCTTCGGGTGGAGGTATACAGGGTTTGTGAGCTATGCAACGAGGAGATAGCTATTTTCCTTCCAACTCCTTGCCTTAACTGAGACAAGATTCAATCTTATAACCCTTATTTTTCATAATAATTATCAGGGCTGCTATTTTTGGGAGTCTTACGCAACTCATAAAAATGAGGCCTTTATTTTTTAAAAAAATAAATAAATTCAAATTCAAAATTAAAATATAAATTTCCTTCTTGTCTTTTTAAATGTAAAATATTCAAGTTTAGTCAATAAATCAGTTTCAATAGATAAAATTGTTAGACTATTTAATCTATCTTGAGACATATTTATTAGTAAATAATTTTTTATAATATTTTATTTTGAAAAGCTTCTATTGCATATGCAATGTAATAAGTACAGTTAAGTAATATTCTATTTAAAGTAAAACAATTTTTAAAACAATCTAGAGCATAGTGCTAGATTCTAGGATGTTCAGTTTTTTATTTTAAATTTCAATTTTGTAAACTAATTTTTAAGTGTTCCTATTTTATAGGCCTTTATTAAGTTTTATTTAAAAAAAATAGAATTTTTTTTTTCTTCTTAATTTTGATTTTACTATAATGTCTGACCCCGTAATTAGGGAGCTTACGCGCGTCAACTGCCTACCTATATGAACAAAGGTAATTGACGAGGTGGATAATGCTATAACAAGTTATTGAAGTTGTAGAGCCAGGGGCCCTGGTTATGGGTGGACCAGGCACATATAATAGGCAGGCATGTTTGAGGCCAATCTACCATTGAGCTAGACGTACAAAGTCCAACAATAGTAAATATATCCTTTGTTTTTAACCATAAAGACCAAGAAACTATATTCATACATGGCCATATAATGGATATGATCGCCTTTTGATTTCATTTTTTCCGTTCTGTTTGTGGGTATGCAAGAAGCTCTGTTTCTTTTATTCGAAACAGAGATAGAAAAATAGGTAATGCTTTCTAGAGAATCAGGAAAAAGGCCATTGCACAAGGTTGTGCGTGCAGCAAAGGCGAACTGAGATTCCTTTGTTGAAATGAAAGTCTGAAATTCAGTGAGATGAGACCCAGTCATTAAATTGATATTATTCAAATTTGAGATGCACCCCACTGTACTTAAAACTCTGAGGCACAACAGAAGGTCTTTGATACGAGCCTCTACGGGTGCTTTGGGGTCTCTGTAAACGCCATCCACGCCCTTCATCCCACTCATTCTGCGTGGCGCCAAAACACGCAGACTGCAAATGGACATTTAGACGCACGGAGGAGGGAGGGTGAAATTATTGAGAGAAGGGGAGAATGTTAGAGATAATATCATATCAAGATTTGATATGATATTATGGTTATTACGATATAAAATTATTATAAAGATTCAAAGATTCAAATTTTAAATATAGGAATATTCTTCTATCATGCTTTGTATCCCGTCTCTATAAATAGAGACTTCATCTTTGTAATCTGCATGGATTTATAATACAAACACAGCTATAGAAGTTCGAGACCGGACTCCACATTCTATCTCAATTTCAATTAAATATTGCACATGTTGGGCCTTCTAATTAAAAGAGAGTCTGGCTCACATGTGAAAGGGAGTGTTAGAGAATATATTCAAATAATAAAATCTTCCTCTTCCTATAAGCTTAAGCTTTTAGGATGAGTGGTAGAATCACATGGTATCAGAGCTAAGGTCTGAGTTCGAGACCTGACTCCGCACTTCACCCCAATTTCAATTAAATATTGCACGTGTTGGGCCTTCTAATTAAAAGAAAGTTCGGCCCATACGTGAGGGGGAGTGTTAGAGAATATAATTCAAATAATAAAATTTCCTCTTCCTTTCCTATCAGTTTAAGCTTTTACAGTGGATATAGATCTTCTAGACCAAACCACTTAAATCTCTATCTCTTCTTACTCTTTCTCCTCTCTCCATTATGTTTTATGCACGATTTATCAAATTCTATCATGGTATCAGAGCCTGTGATCCTGCAGCCATAAGTTGGGTCTAGCGGCTCCAAGCTTCTGCATTTTGCACTTTCAATGAGCATTCCGGCGAGTCTCTATATCTTCTCAGATCCGACACATTAATTTTAGATCCTTCATTTGTCTCACGGATTTTTATTGTTCGAGGTGAGAGTAAAAAAAAAAAGAAGGAGGTGAGTGAAGAAAAAAAGAAGAAGAAGAAGAGAGAAATAGAGAGAAAAAAAAAGGAAAAAAATGAAAGTTATTTTTCTGTTGATCATTATTCATTGACTTTATTGGCTATATTTGGTCATTTGTCTATTGTTATTAAAGACACGACTTGGTCCGTTGGCTATTGTTATTTTGCTCGGTCCACTTCTCAATGATCATGTGCTCAAGGCCAGATCACTCATAGTTTTGTTTTTCAAACACAAGATTTGAAAATTCTCCATCATGTGTTTGAGGGAGGCTGTTAGAGATAATATCAAATCAAGATTTGATATGATATTATGGTTATGACGATATCAAATTGTTATCAAGATTTAAAGATTCAAATTTTAAATATAGGAATATTCTCCTATCATGTTTTGTATCCCGTCTCTATTTAATCTGCATGGATTAAATACAAATACAGCCATAAAGAACTTTTACAATAAATATAAGTCTTCTAAACCAAACCACTTAAATTTCTATCTCTCTTCACTCTTTCTCCTCTCTCTCCATTATATTTTATACACGGTTTATCAAATTCTATCAGAGAATACGCGTGTGCAAGGATTCGCCGGCGCCCATTTGGTCTTTAATACTAGCTAAGATCCTTCTCGACGTGAGGTGAAGCACGACTGCTGCCCAACGCTGGTATATGCACCTCTTCATTTTGTAACAGTGGTCACCACAACACAACTCACTTGAGTTCTAAAAGAAAACCAAAAGCAAAGGGCGGCGCCCTTTTTTTTTTTTTATAACTCACATTATGGTTTCATTTGTCCGCTGCGCATACAAGATGAGCGCATTAGCGCAATGAGCGCGGCAAAGACCAAAAAAGAGGAGTGATCAGATAGAGAGAATGAATTGGGAAATCTTTCTCCTACTTTGAACAGAGAAACAGTGCGGCAAAAAAGTAAATGAGTCAGAGAGAGAAAGAATTGGCGAATCTTTCTACTTTGCTACTTTGGACAGAGGATAGTGCGGCAAAACAATGATGAGGAGTCAGACAGAGAAAGAATCGAGGAATCTTTCGACCACTTTGAGGAAACAGTGTGGCAAAGACAAAAGAAAAAACAGAAAGAGTTCAGAGAAAGAGAATTGGGCTGTGCAATTCTCTTAACGGGATTAATTAGGACTTATGCCAAAAGGCGAAAGAGAACACTAGGAGGGCTAGCTGCCAAGCTAGCTCTCTTTTGCGGATTAGACGGGATTAGTTTGATAGGAGAAAAAATAGGTGTCCTTTCCGGTGCGAAAAGACTCATGCACCCTTCTTGGTGAATATAGCTTGCGTTAAGGAAAAAGCGAGGTATGGCTTCCACACTCACTACTCGTTGAAATTCCTAGGAGGAAAAATGAGGATAAACTAACTTGAATGTCAGAGGCCGACTCCAAGGGAAACTCCCTTTTCACTGCTCGTTTTACTTTCAAGTACGGGACCCCAATCGAGCTCATCACAGTTTCGGCCTGGATCCCAGCCCAAGGCAGTCTAATTAACATATCGTGGGGTCGGCTGGATTTTATTGGCTCTATAATTGGGTAATCTTTTGACCATTTTTGTTAGAGATTGAAGCGTCATTTTTTATTTGATCGTGGGTAATCTTTTGACCATAGACGTCACGCTGCATGACCTTAGGCTCTCTTTTTAGTAATAGGGTGCACACGTGACCGAGATTACAACACACAAAATTCTTTTAAATGTTCAAATAACCAAAATACCCTCCCTTAATTTAATGCGAAAACTTCAACGGAGAAATGATTTAGTCAAAAAATAATATAAAGAGGTTTCAAGAATTTAAAATATAATTTCATTGAAGTAAAGAAATTAGTCTACTAAAAGCTAAAACTGTAGACTATTAATAGAATATTGGACCCTAGCTTTTGAGCTCATAAGCTTCTTTTTAAGGCCTTATCTTGTCTTTTTCCTATCTCAGGGCCATCCTTACCATTCGACTAACATCAAGACTTCAATATTGTATAAGATTAAACATAGCACATGTAAAATGCATCATAGGTTATAAAATCATGCATGCAAATTCATTCAACCAATTTAATGCTCAGCCCGTGGCCTTCCCTTCCTCCCAATACAAATTATGACCAATGATGTGGTCTACAGACCTAACAAAATCATCTTAAGCATGAAATATAACTACATAGCACATTCCTTACAAATAACCAAAGATGGGCTAATATTTTCACATGCAATCTTTCATCACATATTATCTAATGTCAAAAACCTAACTTAACAACATTTTTCTTGTATCCAATGCGTTCAGCCTAAGATCTAATATATTAGCAACAAAAAGGCATAAGCAACATGATTTTTCCCAACTCAAACGAGGCTAAACACCCCTTGCCTCAAGTTTGGCCTTTTTTTTTTCTTCCCTTTCCTTTCCTCCTCTTTTTCTTATATTTTTCTTCTCTTTTCTCTCTTTTCTTTCACTTTCTCTCTCTCTAGAATTTTGGGTTCTCTCTCTAACTTGAGCAAAATGAGCTAATCTCTCTCACTTATTTATAGATTGCAACTTAGGCCACTTGTCAAACATGCTAAGTCTCCTTAAGCCATTTGTCACACATGCTAAGTCTCCTAAGCCACTTGCCACACATGCAAGAAATAGGTGGCATTAGAGAGTGATTTACAAGTGTCACACATGCACAATTTTTTTTATTTAATATAATTATTATTGTAATTTTCAATTAAAACTAAATTTTCATTTGCTAAAAATAATTTACAAAGCTTAAAAATTATTTAAGACATTAAATTTATCAATCCTATTAGTTAAATAATTGGCAAGATAATTAATATAGATTTATTCTGCAACTTAGTTAGAAATTAAGGCAATGAGACTAAAAAAAAATTCATAAAATTTTCAAATGAAGATATTGGTATTTCATAAAATAGAAATATACCAAAGTATCATATATGCATTTTATTTAACCTAAAAAAATAACAACAAACATTAAGAAAATAATTAAAGATATTAAGAATATAAATTTTCTTATTAGCAAATTTTTGACACAAAGGCAACAAATGGAAATTAAGTCAAGAATAGGTAAGAAATGTATTTCTTAGGATATTTCCACATTAAATAAAATATAGCATCTAAGCTTAGCAAATAAAAATCAAATATCGAGATTAAAGCTGCAATTTCTGAAAAACTAAAGAAAATGCCAACAAAATTAACTTATCATTAAATAGAATATTTATTAATGAAATTTCACTCATTAGAAATTTTAAAATCTAATAGATAACAAAAGTTTCAAATAAGGGGTATTAATAATGACATTTCATAAAATATTAACATGTAAAGATAATCTACAAGATTAATAATTTCACATCTTCATAAAATCATCTCACTTTCACTTTAATTAAGATAATTTTTTTTTAAAAAAAATAAACAGGAGGGGTATTACAATAGAAAGCTTCATTTAATTGACGGGTGTTAGATCGTTGAAAAGCTTCGTATTAACGGGGGTTGATAGCTGAAATTCTACTGAAAGCTTAATTAGTGAGACTTATTCTTTTTGTTGAAATCCACGGCCACCTTATGAATACATGTGATGAATATATGCGGTAAAGAAAAATATATTTGTTCTTGATACCTTTATTATAGAAAAAAATTATTGTAAACTCCTTATTGATAAATTAAGATTTGACTGGATCCCGTAGTTTTGAGTTTCTAGTTTGAAGGTTAATTTTTCACGTAAAAATTTTAGTGTCTCATCAGTAGGCGTTTGATTATATTTTATGCTAGATGTGTAAGTTGCTTATATAAGAGAAATGCTTGGTGTTCTTCCTACGTTCTTCCCAGGTTCTTCTGGAAAGAATCTAACGGCCCATTATTCATTTTAAAAGTGGGCTCTACACATCCAAAGATCTTGAGTCGTTGAATTCTTTCCAAGAAGAACATGGGAAGAACCCAAGAAGAACACCAAGCATTTTTTCTTATATAATTTGCACAAATAAAGGGTAGTGTTAGTGTTTGAATGTTGGTAAGATTCTATGATAAATTTAAGTTTGTAATTTTTTTGGATAAGTTTTGTTTCGAGTGTTCAAGAGGTTGAGTAGTTTTTCAAATTTGAAGAGAGGTGAGGATATTGTCACGAAGATAAGCTAAAATCAAGGAGTTGGTTTGAGAAATTTTCGGATTGTGATCTTGCCTGTCTGCCGCTCGCCTCATGGCTGGCTCAAGCCAAGTCTGTGAGGAAGTTACAGATTCAACTCACCTGTTTGTCGCCCTCCAATTAGCTTGAGCCAAGCCTCTGATAATCTTACAGATTCATTTCGCCCTCCTGGCACCCGCCTCCTCGCTCGAGTGAGATTCTTTTAGAAGTAATAAATTCATTTCGCCTCTTACCACCCTACCTTAGCTCGAGCTAACTTTGGTGATTTTGAAAAATAATTCTCTCCTTTTAGAAATTTTATATTCCCTCGTTTCAGAGGGCTTATGGTTAATCGTACTTAGCGGGTCTGAATTGGATTACTCGAATTATTATATTGAAATAGTCAGAGTCAAGCTACTGGAAATTGCTCATGTTTAAATATTCATCATTGCAAGATTTTATTTTTTAGTAAATTTTTTGTGACTGCAAGCTTGGAGTGAATTTTTACCATTCAAAGATTTCTACTTCGTAAATAAAATCATGTCTCCTTGAGTTATTGATAATTTTCCTTGTCATTGTTTTTAAAACAGAGGAAAAACTCTTATTCAACCTTTAGGTGTTAATTAGGGATATACAGGATTTTTTAGGTAGAAGATATTCAGCTATGTGTTTTGTTTATTATATTGAGTTGAAGGATTCAACCAGATAGTAATCTGATGGTGATTGAAAGAAATTGAGCGGAAAAGTTATTAGGGGATATTAGGCTACGTGTCGATAAGAGTGTCTTCGATCATGCTATGACTCGAGCGCCAACTTCTGAAAGCCGCCAACCATATTAGCCAATCCGACGACACTGTTTTCACTTTCTCGAAGGATCCACTGCAACACAATTCACTACTGTACGTGGTATTAATTTTTAATAAATTAGTTCATGGCATACAACTTTAAACAGAATGATCTTTGTAGTATATTTTTTTTATACATAAAATTCATTTTTTTTTATAAAAAATTAGCCAACTAATAAAATACTGACATAGATTAAAGGTTAAGATATCTATTTTTAGATTAAATAGCTTAACCTAAATCTTGTTCTTGTTAATAAACTAACTTTTGATAAACGAAAAAATTTGTATGTAAAAAAAAAAGAACCACAAGGACCGTCACATTGAAAATTGTACTTAAAGACTGATTTGTTAAAAGTCAATACCATAAGATCTGTATTAGTAATTAAGTTTTAATATTTTAATTCATTTTCTTAATAGTTTTATTAGAATTCAGGTCAAGTCACTACATATTAATAGCCTTTGTCATCCACTTGATCAAACACAAATATTTAACCAAAGAAAGTACCCACACAAAGATTACCTTTAAACCTAACAATAACACTAACTTTAGACAAACAGCCAAATATCTAAATCACCCCAGTTACTTTCCCTGTGTTTTTGGCAGGTCACTAGAGTAGGCAAAAAGGGTTGCAGAGAGGTCCAGACTTCAGAAGCAAAGCACTTGGCATGTTTCCACCAGAGAAACTCACCGGCAGCTCGGATTAGAGGAGAAAATGATGGGCACGTGAGATCCACACACCGTTCGTTCATCTGCTGGTTGGTGCAGACACATTCTCCAGTCGATGCAGAAGTCATCCCTGTCGGTCGTGGTCTTCAAAATCAAGTCGGAAGAAAATCCCGAAATAGGGATTTATTGGAAGTTTTGGCCAGAGAGGACCAGATCAGAGGAAGAGGGTGGGGAGGCAGGAAGCCGAAGGGAGTGTTTGGAGAAGGGGGGGGACAGTCGGTAATGGGGGAAGAGATTCTAGAGGAGCTGGAAGAACCTTTCTCTAGAATAGGCGCAAAGCCAGAGAGTTCAGCTGCTGATCTTCCATTCATTTCATCAAGGGGGAATACCCGTTGTTGCAGGCAGCGTGGAGATGACAAATGAGTAGATTGCACAAGTCTCGGAGAAAACTTTGTGCTGTAGGCAAGAAGGAGATTGGGAGTATATATGTAAATCTTATTATTAATAAGCACGGGATTCATATGTTCCATCTCTATTTACTCTATAAAAGGCATGGAATTTTCCGAAGATTCGAAAAACGATACAAGGATACTGTGCATAATTATACCCACCACTGTTAGTTTTGTCTCTTTAAACACACGGATGCTTATTTTGATCCTGTTGTGAACAAGGTTTTGGCTGTGTTTGTTTCATATCTCAAAACGTTTTTAAAAACTTCTCACTCTTTTATCAATTTCAATACTTTTTCACCTATCCTAATAATTTTTTCATTAATTCCAATACCTTTTCACTCATCCAATAACTTTTTACAAATTTCAAACTTTTAGAATCTACACTACTTCTAAAAAAAATACAAACGCAAAAACTATTTTGAGATCTAAACCAAACATAGTCTTTAAATTTCCGTGGATATAAGTGCGATTATTATAGTTTAGGGAAACCTATAGTTTGACTGTATACCAGATGCCCATGAATACTTTCGCAACAAACAATAATATTATAATTGCATAGGTTAAAAAAAAAAAAAAACAAATATCTATTTTCTACTGGGAGAATGCATTTATACCGTGCATAAAGGGGAAAAAAATTTCCGTGCATACAAACTGCTATTAGGCGGTTTTGTGGAATCCAACCCAAGGGGAATAACAAGCCGTTCATCATCATTCAATTGAGAAAAATAATTACAAATAAACGTAAATCAAAAGTTAGGCAAAAACATTCAAGATCGGCTTAAGTCACAACCAGTCCAAGCAATACCCTGGGAATACATTAGGGGTGGCCGCTCTGGGGGATTCTTGAACTTGCGTGTAACAGTCCAAGCCAGGTTCTTATCTGCATCAATTGTTCGATCCATGTCACTGGTAAAGGAGGCAATACAACCAATCTATCGAAGCCATTGGTCTTCCAGATATCCACTGTCAGCGACTGAACCAGCTCCATCCAAGCTCCGAGTTATCACCACCGCACAATTAAGGCTCTGCAAAAGATATATCTGGATGTGCTAAGGTATCTGCCGATGGACATTGCTCATAGACCACTTCCGTTTCATCTCCCACTTTTTCTTTGATAGCTTCCAAGATGGTTGTACCTGAAACACGATGATGTGATAAGTTCAGTAGCAATGCGCATCCAAGGAATTACTTACACCAATAATCAAAAGACCAATGTCTAAGCTGACATATTGGGTAATAATTTTCACACAGGAACAATGTAATTGCGTACCAATTCCAATCTTTCCGCTGCCTCCATACTTGGTAGCTGTCCACCCTCCACATTGATACCCAAGATTATCAGCATGCGTTCCAGCAACAAGAATTCTTTTAGCATTTCTGTCTAATGGAAGAAGGGGTTTCTTAGGATCCTTTCCATTTTGCAAAAGAACCAAGGACTTGCGCACTGCTTCACGTGCTAGATCTCTATGCAACTGCAGAAAATATTCGACCTAAAACTTCATCTCGGGTTGGGAAAAAAAAAATCAGTTCGGGCTAGATCTTGAACTTGGATGCTAGAAGAAGAATCCAATTACCTCCAACACGCATTATAATATGAAGTATTGTAAACCATAACAACAAAAACAGAATATTTTCTAAAAGAACCAAGAACTTGTGGACTGCTTCACATGCTAGATCTGTATTGAGCTCCAGAAAATTTCAAAACCAAACCTTTATATCAGCAATGAAGTAATAAATTAGTTGGGTTTGCATATTGTAGTTAGGTGCTAACTAAAAGATCCAATTATCTTTAACATGCATTATAGTGTAGTATCTGCTGAATCCTAAAAATAAAAACAGTAGCAATGCAACAGTTTCTATTTCTTTATCTGGATCCACACGTTTGGAGAATTCTAGGAGGTTCGCCGCCTTTAGAATCCCTTAGTCCTCTTGCCTTCTTCACGCCATATGCCAATCTCCCTTCTGCCTTCCATCTATTATAAACATACACTGAGATGAACCTTTTCTGAATCAGTCCTTTACTTTTCCTTTTCGCATAAGATCAAAACCAATTTTTTTTAGCATCTTTTTCTCAAATTGGAACTTATCTACACCAGTTCTAGGGAGAATGGTTGGATGGCCTGAACCAGTGCCTGAAAGCCTAAGTAGAGAGTTACTGTGAATGCTGCAAATTTAACTTCACTCTCAACTGAAATCCCTTGCACTAGTTTATTATATAGATGAATGGATCTCTGGCAGCTACACACAGAAAGAGAGGATAATCTAGAATGAAGAGACATTAAAGGGAGAGATGACTGATTCAGCTTGATGGAAAAAAGGAATGCTGCTGCATCTTTTAAAGTTACCACATTTTAAAAAGGCAATGCATGCTAAATTCGGAAAATCGTACCTTGCAACCAACTCTATCGAGCAAAGTTCTATCTGCGAAAGGAAATTCAAAAAGACCAGCAACAAACTTCACTCTAAGTATTCGTTCAACGGCATCATCAATCCTGGCTATTGGTATCTCCCCCGATTGAACCAGAAATATTAAATCGTTCACAAACAATTCATATCTAAGAGGCACCATCACCTGCACATATTCTCAGTTAGGCAAAGGAAGACAAATAAAGGAAGCAACCCTAGTTTAAGCTCTGGAATGGAGGATCAATCTCTACCACGTCTATTCCTGCATTAATGGCAGAGGAAATGCAGAGACGATAGTTTGAGCCGTAAGGTTCACAAAGTTCGTCAATTCCTTCCCAATCAGAAAGTACAAAACCCTGCAGGAGAATATTGCCCGCAGATTTACTCAGATTTGCAGCTACTGTACTCTCAGAACCAACAAAAACAAAGGAAATTTATTACTGTAATATAATAACTCTAATTGATTCCCTCCACCCCCTACATTAAAGAACCTTTTTTTTTCCTACTTCAACCCAGCTGTTAAAGACACGTCACACATGCTTTCAGTTTAGATACGTACTTTCAGTTAAGAAAACAGAAAAGCAGAAAGATGGAAAGAAATGAGGAAACAAGACTAGATGTTTATCTTTTCATTTAATCGATTAAGAAGAAGAAAATCTCGAGACTGTAAAGCTAGCAAATAATAAAGCAAAATGAGCCAAAAAGGGCCATAACAAGAAAAATAGATATGTTAAAGATTTTGATTATCAGTACTTTTACCTTAAAACCTAGCTTATCTTTTAGCACTTCTGAGAGGAGAAAGTGATGACCATGCAGTTTACGCCCATTCCAGCTAGAATAGGACACAATTATAGTGCAAACTCCCTGAGAAATACAATCCAGATAAGGTGCCATATGGATCCTTTCTAAGTCCTCATATGATGATGCGGTATTCCCCTCATTTTTTCCCCCGTCACAGCCCCCATCTCCAACAAAATGTTTTGCACTAGCAATTACATGGTTTCTGGAAGCAAAAGTGGGATTATGAGAAAAAGTCGAAGGATGGTGCTGGCACTGGACTTGAAAATCAACGTCAAATTATGAGCAGAAAGAACAACGCAAGGTAAGTGCAGAGCTTGGAATTATAAGAGGTTTGGTTGTATAACTATTTAAGAATCAAAGGATATGTAAAAGGACCATATTGTTTCCAATACACACTATGATGTAGCAAAAGACAAAGACCGTATTGTTTCCAAACCTTCCTGAATTCCAAGTGAATTTCGAACCAGTTGATTGAAGAGCCAAGACTCATTGGTTTGAGCAAAAGACAAAGAAGGAAAAACAAATTGCTCTTCAGTTGTCATATTTTTCCCCCATCCGCTACTTTTATCCACAGATGATGAATTTGGAAAATGAACTTGCAAATGGAGTAATTTTACTTAAAGATACCAAATTTTAAGTCATTAAGAGATGCACTAGAGACAATATCAACGGCTTAATCATCTCCACCTCCCAGCCAAAAAAGGGTAGCCTTTTGGGTGTTCACAAGGTGGCTGGCCCTGCAAGCCTGTGACAAGTGAAGTCATCTTTTTCACAATCTCAGTATCTTCACTGTAACTCTCATAACATCTCCCCCATCTGGGATCTCTGCATACCTGTCAGCAAATGAATTTTTTTGAAAATCTGTTGTTCCCAAAAGAAAGTTGTAGGGAAGAAATATGCAGAAAGAGATAGAAGAATAATATTAATAGGTTCTAGTCAAACTCCGGCTTGAAGTTTGAACTACCTGGTGTGGTATCTTATAGGAAGATATTTTTTGGTATAATCTTACGTCTCATTCAAATACAAAATCTTCTTTCATATTCCAATAATTTTGTCTGCATGAACTCAGCTGGCCTCAGTAAAACTACAACAAAAATTTCATTGATACAGATACACATATCATGCACCCCCCACCACACATGTATATGTGATTTTGAAGAGAAATTTGTTGGAGGAGGGCACCTAGCACACCACAGAATGCAGTACATAATAAGGTCCTTTTAGCTTAGCACGGTGTGAGGATTTTGACCTTTTACAACCATAATGTGACAATGAGGAGTCCTATGGTTTAGGAATGTGAAGGATGATTTGAAGACCCGCAGGTCATAAGGTATCGAAAGTGACATACAGGCCTACAAGTTTACCAAAAGTAGCAACCTAAAGAGAGCAAATGGCAAGACAGTATTCAAGTTACCGTAGGAAGTATTCAGGGTATATGATAAGTGGCTATTGCACCCAGAGCCAGTGTTCTCCTGTCACATTCCATGGATCATCCCCAAGGATAACAAAATATCATTTCTTTTTGAAAATTCTTGTTGAGTAGCTATTACACCTGGAGAAATTGGGCAACCTCATCTTTTCTAAGAAAATTTGAATATGAGAGGCTTGTAGCCTAAAAAATCTGATAAAGACATTGCTGTTTGTACCTTATTTAGCAAGCTTCTGAAAATTTAAGCAAGGTTAGTTTCTTACTACACTAATCAACTAAATTATTTAATTGGTAGCAACATTCATAGACAAAACTTTGTCAATATTATGTGCAAACTTTGCCAAGCTCTAACGACTGCAATCTTCTTCTAATCAGAGACCCATTGCCAAATTGCAAGCAACTATGTGATATAACGATCTTCTCATCATTTAAATAAGTTTGTTAATTTCTTTACACAGAAAGAGCCGACTAAATTATTGAAATGATGATGAAATTCAAACACAAAACTCAGTCAACATCATCTGCAGACATGGCAAGCCATACACTACTGCAGTCTTCTTCCAGTTACGAATCCATTGCCAAATTGCAAGCACCTACGTGTTTACAGAGTTGTTCAACCCGGAGGAAGCTTTACATGATTTGTATCAACTCTACTTATTTTATCAGTTATGTCAACCAGTAAACCACTTTAAAACAAATGTCCCAGCCAAATGCTAGATGTATAGTACTTACAGCCACACAAGGAGCAAAAGTACAGTGGATGCCGCTTGCCCTAATTTCAATCGCTGTTGCTTCCCCAATCTTCCGACACAAATCTGCATCCCTGTTCTAATGTCAAAACTATAAGCGATTCTGAAGCTACAAGACCACTAACCTTTCATTTGGCGGTTATAGTTCTTTGTAAAGAAGTAAAGAAGTACAAGAAGATTAGCTGCTATAGTTCTTTGTCATTTAGCTTCCCCAGAAATGAAATCATTGTTTGCCCCATGTTTCAACTACTAAATGATAAATTGAGCTGGTGTTTCTCAGCCTACATCGACGTTGTGATTAAGAGTTTTTTTTTTAATTAGGATTAAGCCTCCTGGTATAAAAGAGAAAGATTGTTATAGAGATTGTAGTCTAGAGAGAGAAAAGAATTAAGGAGGACAAGTTGGTGTGTCTCACGGATATTGGAGAGCACCAACTTTGCATGAATCTCTAGTCTCTATCTTGTGCCTCAACAAAAGAATTATAGGATATATAGATTCTTTTGTGTGAGAGAGAGATTTGGGTGTATTAGGCTTGGATTTTTTGAGTGGTTTTTCCGTAATTTGTTTGCACTCTTGATTTTGAGATTGATGAATTTTTCTTGTCTCTGCACGTGGATATACCTAACCTTGAGGGAACTACATTAAATTTTGGTATTCTCTGTATGTTTGTTTGTTTTTCTGTGGTTTACCGTACCGTAATCGCGTGATCAATTGCACAACAAAAAGTGACTACTTATCTAAGACAGCCGGGATCTGGGACCGAGTCGAACACTAACCTGGTAGCTCCAAGGCCAACATTGTGAGGATATATAGTGGCACCATAGGCATCATTGTTACCATGAACCGCGGCAATGCCATATATAAGCGGTATTCCGAGCCGCGACTCGAGCGCCGACTTCTGAAACCCGTCAACCATTTCGGCCCATTCCGACGACAGAGCTTTCTCGATAGGTCCATTGCCAGGACCACTGACCATACTTCCTGCAAATAGTCCACCAATTGTATAACAGTGATAGCTAAAACATATACCTAAATACACAATCATCTAAATAGCTAGAAGTACACTCAAACTTCCATATTTTTATTTTCTGTATCTACTGTACAATAAGAGAACGCATTTTCTGATAAACTTGAACGCATACACACCCACAAGCAAGAAGTAAATTTTACACACACAGAGAGGAGGGTACCGATGGAGAGGTCATTGATGGCGTCGGGGGTGGCCACTTGGAGCTCAATCTGGGTCATCTGGCCTACCTTCTCTTCCAATGTCATACGAGAAAGAAGGTCTTTGATGCGAGCCTCTACGGGTGCTTTGGGGTCTCTGTAAACGCGATCCACGCCCTCCATCTCAATTATTCTGATCAACCTTGTCAGCGTGGAGACAAAACAAGCAGACAGCAAATGGACATTTGACGCATTGAGAAGGCCAGGAGAGTGAAATTATAGACAGGGGGAGAATACGCGTGTGAAAGGATTTGCCGGCGCCCATGTGGTCACCACAAAACAACTCACTTGAGTTCCAAAAGAAAAACAAAAGCAAAAAGTGCAGCGCCATTTTTCTAACCCGCGCATGTGGTTTCATTTGTCCACATAGAAGAAGAGGGTACGACTGAGGCAAAGACCAAAAAAGAGTAGTGATCACACAGAGAAACAGTTTAAAAAAAATAAAAAATAACAGAGAAACAGTGCGGCAAAAAAAATAATTAGGAGAAATAATTGAAGAATCTTTCTACCTACTACTGTGAACAGAGAAGCAGAGCGGCCAAACAATAACGAGTCAGGGAGGGAAAGGCTATGTTTGTATAATTTATAAGGAAATTAGTCACTAAATTTATATATGTTGACGATTTAATTATTAAATTTTATTTTTTTACTATATGGTCACTGAGAATATATAATTGTGACGATTTGGTCCTTCCGTCAAATATCCCGTTAATTTTTAACGGAATAAAACGCGGTTGACCGATACACGAAGCGGTCGATCGCTACAAGTTACCGTTGCCGCAACGATAAACAAACCGATCGACCGCTATTCCGTTTAAAAATTTAACGGAGGTTTGACGGAAGGACCAGATCGTTACAACTATATATTTTTAATGACCATATAGTAAAAAAATGAAACCTAGTGATTAAATCGTCAGGTACTAAAATCTAGTGACCAAATTGTCAATTTTTTAATTTTAAAAATTTTCAATCACTTTTTCATCGATTCTAATAATTTTTTACAAGCTCTAATAATATTTTACAAACTTCAACAACTTTTAACAAACGTCTTACAAATGCTAAGAGAATCTACACTATCTCTAACAAAAACAAATACAAAAAATATTTTCAAAATCAAACCGAACGTAACTAAAGGATCAAGAAATGTTTTCTAGAGAGAAACAGTGAGGCAAAGATAAAATAAAAACAAAAAAGAGTACAAATAGAGAGAATTGGGCTTTTTTTATGTAATTAAGAAAATTTGTGCACCTGTTCAGGTGCACCGCAGGACCGCATTAGTACAGGCTTTACCTGGGTTCAAAGCTACAGTAAATTCAGAAGAGATTGAGGACAGAAAGCTTCGTCTGACAAGTATTAGATCGTTGAAACTTGAAAAGCTTCGTATTGACGGGCGTCAATTGCTGAAATTCTTATTGTTGAAATCCACCACCTTATACATGTGAACACGGTAAAGAAAAAATACATTTATTCTTCATACCCTTTAGTATAGAAAAAATTATTGTAATTAACTCATTATCGTTGATAAACAAGATTTGATTGGATCCCGTAGTTTTTAGTTTCTAGTTTGAGGTTTTTAAGTATTTCCTCAAACACAAGGGAGCGGGCACTACTCTCATCCTGTCGTAAAAATAAAACAAAACTCCATACTAGAAGACCATTACCTTATTTTTAGAACCAAATATAAACATTAGTACAACAGAGACCTCGAGCGACATATCGTAATTTACGCTAACCTCAGCATACCATCAGAGATACTTTAGCCACAACTTAACCCATAGTTGAAGAATGAGGCGATCAATAAAGTCCTCCCCTTGCCCACATGCATCATTTGATGAAAGCACTCCAGTCCAATCGCCTCCTCAAAGTGACTTGTCAACCATGTTTTCCCTCCCTCAAAACTATACTCCTCGCCAAATGCCCTTCCTTGGGTTGGGGCAACACAGCAATGAGTAGCTCGTCCAAGCTATCCACCCCCTTGAGAGTAGGATGCCGGCCGAGATAGAGCTAGAAGCCAACCTATACTTTCCTCGGACTTGCCTTGCCCCAACATCTAAATAAAAAGGCAGGCGCCAAAAAGGAAGCAGGCCTGCTTTTCCTCTCTTTAAGTACGGTTACCTTACCTATTTTCACGTCCTGACTGGGTTAACAACATCTCTTATCCACTAGAATATGTAATTTTCTATTTTAAAGTGTACGGCAAAGAAGGAAACCCATACGAACATTTGGTACTCTTCCTTCGTGGATATGGAGATAGAGCCAGAAGCGAGGTTTCAACAAAGCAGCAAGTGTTCATGGTTAATCAGCCATACAGGTGGTGACTCTGAAGTGCATATTACTTTTTTATATTACTTTTTTTATTAATTTTTTAGTAATTTTGTCTGGCCATTTCTATTACAGCATGATATTTCTGCTACTACCTCAGCTGCTGTTGACTCCGTTCATCATGAAGAAGCTTCTGCCACGTCAGGGATATTCTCAGCTGATTTATTCGACACTGGGCAGTAGTTATTTTTTAGTCGGTTATTTCAGTGCTCTGCTGTACATGATGAGCTGTCCTTGTGCTCTGTCTTTTGTATCGGTGCAGCAGAGTTTGTCAGCCTTTCTGTCACGAGGATAGGGAGCTGTCCTTGTGCTCTGTCCTTTGCATCGGTGCAGCAGAGTTTGTTAGCCTTTCTGTTACGTGCATAGGCTGCTAGTTTATTCTTCTAATTCTTTGGCAATTGTATATAAGTAGAACTATTCTTTTCAATGAGATTCACGGCAATTTCCACAGACCATCGCCTTCTTTTTCCTCTGTCTTTCATCAATTTCTTCTCGCTTTCTTACATGGTATCAGAGCAAAGTTGAAATATACGATGTCAAACGAAGAAGAAGCCAACCCTGAGGAAAACCCCTTTGGAGCGGGCAGCTTGCAACCCACTTCAAATCCCTTTCACAATTTCAATGACTTAAACAACCCTTACAGCCTGGATAATGGTGACAATCCGGCTACTGTTTTGGTAGCAGATCTGTTGACCAGTGACAACTATGTCTCATGGTCGAGATCAATGCTACGTGCCCTCAGGACCAAAAACAAGATTGGTTTTGTTAATGGTTTTTTTTCGAAACCCACTGACCCTGCAGATCCACTCATCAGTGCATGGGAAAGATGCAATGATCATGTGGTTTCTTGGATCCAGAACTCCGTCAGTGCTTGTGTGAAGTCTAGTCTTGTTTTTGTGGATGATGCTCAGGAAATGTGGAGTGAGCTTCGAGACAGATACACACAGCAGAATGGACCTCGAATTTTTCAGCTCAGAAAATCCTTAGCCAGCCTTCACCAAGATCAAGATTCGGTAAGTATCTATTATGGGAAGCTTAAAGTTTTGTGGGATGAACTTTCTGTTTTCGACCCCATTCCCAACTGTGACTGTGGAAAATTAAAAATACTGCTGGACAGACATCAACGTAACTGTGTGATTGAATTTCTAATGGGTCTCAATGAAGCTTATGCTATCACTCGAGACCAGATTATGTTGTTGGACCTTTTGCCATCGGTGAACAAAATTTTTTCCATGATTCAACAACAAGAAATACAGCACAAGTTAATGTCCAATATGCCATCTGTTGAGTCCATGGCTCTATTCACTAGGAGGACATTCACTGATCCCAAACCGAATATGAAAGGCTCTAGTGTTGGAAGGCAGTCTAGACCCTACTGTACTCATTGTCGTACCACGGGGCATGTTTTGGAGACTTGCTTCAAGGCTGGAAACGCAGAACCTCCCATCTGCACTCACTGTAACATGACAGGTCACTTGATAGAAAAGTGCTATAAACTACATGGGTTTCCACCCGGTCACAAGTTGCACAACAAATCCAAGAATGCTAATGTTTTAGCTAATGTTGCTTCTACTATCAGTGATCAAGATCAGCCTTCTGAAGACAAGCTTGGTTTGAGCAAATCTCAATATCAGCAGCTATTGTTTTTGCTGCAACAGCAGGACACCCCCAATCACTCGGCTAATCAAGCTCATGCAGTGTTCAAAGACTCTAGCAATACACCAACTCCCTCCAAGATGACTGGTATCACTGTTTGTTCCTCCATTTCCACACACAAATCTGCCATACCTTGGATTATTGACACCGGGGCCACAGATCACATGATCTGTGGTGCTGCGTTTTTCACTAAAATCATTGCTGAAGTTAACTACTTAGTTAAACTTCCTAATGGTGATCAAGTTTCAGCTTCTCACATTGGCATTGTTCACCTAACCGATACCCTCATTCTCCATGATGTTCTTTGTGTGCCTTCATTTTCTGTTAATTTATTATCTGCCAAGAGATTAACCGAGTCCCTTAATTGCTGCCTTGTTTGTTTTCCCACTTCTTGTTACATTCAGGACCTTGCTACTTGGACAACGACTGGGATGGGTGAGGTTAAGCACGGGCTCTATCACTTGCAGCTAAAGGAAGTCTCTCCCTCTGCCTTAGCCGAGAAGCTTACTCACCACTTAGATAGGACTACTGCCTTGTCTACTTCTATTTCAATTCCTCAGCAACCTGTTTTTAATACTTCTGTTCTTTGCATTATCGAATGGGACATTTGTCCCATTCTAGACTGAAATCTATTATTGATCCTCTGTACTTTTAATTTCTGCTCTTAAAAGTCCTTGTTACATTTGTCCCTTATCCAAGCAGCAAAGACTTCCTTTCACTACTAGCACTCACCTTTCTTCTTCCCCGTTTCAGCTCATCCATTGTGATTTGTGGGGACCTTTTTCTACTACCGCTTATGATGGATCAAAATATTTTTTAACTATAGTGGATGACTTTTCTAGGTGCACTTGGTTATACTTGCTTAAAAGCAAAACTGAAACTCGACAGTGCTTAGAATCCTTCTCCAACTTAGTCGAAAATCAGTTCACCACCACCATAAAAACACTGAGAAGTGACAATGGCACAGAGTTTAATCTCACAAATTTCTACAATTCCAAAGGCATTATTCATCAAAGAACTTGTGTAGCCACCCCACAACAAAATGGCATCGCCGAAAGGAAACACCAACACCTCTTATCTGTAGCCCGAACCATTAGATTTCAATCCCATATGCCTCTTAAGTATTGGAATGATTGTGTCTTGACTGCAGCCTATCTTATAAATAAAACACCTACCCTCTTTTGCATAACTCCACTCCTTTTGAACTTTTATTCAAATCCAAACCCACCTATACTCACATTAAGGTTTTCGGGTGCCTTTGTTTTGCTAGCACTCTATGTCATGGTCGTCACAAATTTGATCCTAGAGGGCGGAAGTGTGTGTTTTTGGGGTATCCTTTCGGTGTTAAAGGATACAAACTTATGGATTTTGATACCGGAGCTATTTTTCTTTCCCAGGATGTTATCTTCCATGAAAATATCTTCCCTTTTCAGAATACTCCCTTGGATCCTATTTCTAATTCTGCTCCTTTCAATACTATATATGATTCTCTTCAACCTTCTTTTACTCATTCGTATGTGCCTCCTTCCACCACCTTTGACTCTCCATCTTCTTCTTCTTCTCATACACCTCCCTTATCTCCTGTTGTCCTATCTCCACATCTTCCTACAAATTCTGGTTCTGCATCTCAACCTTCTACAGAACCTTCATCTCCCACTTTATCCTCTTCACCTTCTTCCTCTCCACCTCCTCTTCGCAGATCTCTTCGCACTAGAACTGCTCCCCAATACCTTAGAGACTTCCACTGCTAGCAGAGTGTGCTGACTCCTCCACTTCAGTCCTCTTCCAAGCAGCAAGTGCATCTTGCAGGTAACCCCTTTCCTTTATCCTCTTCTATTTCTTATCATCGCCTCTCTGCCCCTTTTAAAGCTTTTTCTACTGTTGTCTCAACCTTGTGGAACCCACTAGTTATAAACAGGCTTCCTTGGATCCCAATTGGTGCACTGCTATGCAACTTGAACTCTCTGCTCTTGAGGCCAACAATACTTGGGTTCTCACTGATTTGCCATCTGGAAAATCAGCCATTGGTTGTCGGTATGTTTATAAAATTAAGTACCGTTCATATGGGAGTGTGGAGCGCTACAAAGCACGGTTGGTAGCAAAAGGGTACACACAACAAGAGGGGATTGACTATCATGAGACTTTTTCTCCCGTAGCTAAGATGGTAACAGTTAAATGCTTGCTCTCTATTGCAGCTGTTAAGGGCTGGATTTTACACCAATTCGACGTCAACAATGCATTCTTGCATGGTGATCTTCAAGAGGAAATTTACATGCAAAAGCCTCCGGGATATGGCAAGGGCAGCCCGCACCAAGTCTGCAAATTGCTCAAAAGCTTGTATGGTTTGAAGCAAGCTTCCCGGCAATGGTATGCAAAGTTCTCTTCTTCTCTCATTGAATTCAATTTTCAGCAATCAAAGGCTGATTACAGTCTTTTCACTAAGCACACGGGTTCCTCCTTTCTTGCACTCCTTGTCTATGTGGATGATATTATTGTTGCAAGCAATTGTGCTGATTCTGTGGCAGCTCTTCGACAGTTTCTTACTTTTCATTTTAAGATTAAAGACTTGGGCCCTTTACGCTATTTTCTTGGCATAGAGGTAGCACGTTCCTCTCATGGCATTCATCTATGTCAACGCAAGTATGCCTTGGACATTTTAGCAGATTCGGGTTCTCTTGGTGCTACACCCGTCACCTTGCCTTGCCAATGGATCAAAAAACACTAAACTTGGCAAAGTTTGGCGTGTTTTTGTCAGATCCAACTACTTACCGAAGGTTAATTTGCCTCACGATCACCCGACCTGATATCTGTTATAGCATTCAGGTCTTGAGCCAATATATGGGCCATCCTACTGACCTTCACCTCGCTGCAGCTCATAAAGTCCTTCGTTACATTCGGGCAGCTCCTGGTCAAGGTCTTTTGTTCTCTAGTTCCTCTCCTTTACAACTCCGGGCCTATTGTGATTCGGATTGGGGGGGCTGTCCTGACACTCGTCGCTCAGTCACTAGTTATTGCATCCTCTTGGGTGATTCTCTTATCTCTTGGAAGTCCAAGAAGCAGTCTGTTATCTCTCGATCTTCGGCTGAGGCTGAATATCGCGCCATGGCAAATACCTGTTCTGAATTGACTTGGTTGCGTTTCATTTATCTGCTCTCTTGGTTTCACATCCTAGTCCAGTTACTCTTTATTGTGACAGTCAAGCAGCCCTCCATATAGCTGCTAATCCAGTGTTTCACGAGCGAACTAAGCACATCGAGCTCGATTGCCATCTCGTTCGTGATCTCATTCAATCTGGTCTTGTACAGACTTCTCACGTTGCCACGCATGCTCAACTTGCAGATATCCTTACCAAGGCACTCCCTTCGTATGTTCTCACTCTCATCTGTCCAAGATGGGCATACTTGATATATATGCTCCATCTTGTGGGGGGTATTACAGCATGATATTTCTGCTACTACCTCAGCTGCTGTTGACTCCGTTCATCATGAAGAAGCTTCTGCCACGTCAGGGATATTCTCAGCTGATTTATTCGACACTGGCAGTAGTTATTTTTTAGTCGGTTATTTCAGTGCTCTGTTGTACATGATGAGCTGTCCTTGTGCTCTGTCTTTTGTATCGGTGCAGCAGAGTTTGTCAGCCTTTCTGTCACGAGGATAGGGAGCTGTCCTTGTGCTCTGTCCTTTGCATCGGTGCAGCAGAGTTTGTTAGCCTTTCTGTTACATGCATAGGCTGCTAGTTTATTCTTCTAATTCTTTGGCAATTGTATATAAGTAGAACTATTCTTTTCAATGAGATTCACGGCAATTTCCACAGACCATCGCCTTCTTTTTCCTCTGTCTTTCATCAATTTCTTCTCGCTTTCTTACAATTTCAAACATTTTGCAAGTGGGGCATACTAGCAATATATTATTTGTATACTCTATTAGTTTTCTTTAACTTTTTTTTTTCGAAATATTATTAATTTCTTTTGTATATAGATATATGAACTCATATAACATACAAAAACTTATTTAATAATTATATTATTTCGCCCCCAAACTAAATATCGTCGGTCCGCTACGGGTAATAGGGGCTGGATCCGACGTTCACCTGGTTTGACGAACACTCTTAATTGCTCTTCACAAAATCAGTGGTGTTAAGCAAAATTATTGGACAGTCTATTTTTTTTTTTTTTTAAGATATTGTTCCGACTACTATTAAGCAAAAAATTAGAAGTCCAGTCCATCTTACTCTTCTAGGCCTTTGGACCTTTCCCAGCCCTTCGAGCTGTTGTTGGGTTGGGGACTCTGGGTTTACTATCCGACTCGAACATATTCGTCCTAAATTGAAAATATAAAAACAAAAAAGAGATTATTTTATATCTATTTTATTAAACTAAAATTTTGAAATGCAAGGATTTTCAATTTAATTATTTAATATACTTTCTATATAAACAACCCGGGCCACTTTATCAGAGGCAAATAGCTAACCAAAATTGGGGAACCAAACACGAAACTAATGAAAATCAACTCCAACAATATGAAACAGGTTCTAGACAATTGCAAAAAAAAAAAAAAAAACCAATTCTAGAGGACAATGAAAAAGCTCGATCAAGCTGTCTCGGGCTTCGTCTCCGGGACATCGTCATCAAAAAACCTCTTCCAGAACCAATGCTTCTTCCATACTCTTTCATTCATTTCGTCAATTGGAATTCCCTTTGTTTCGGGCAGCAAAAAGATGGCGAACAAGCCCATTACAACAATCCACGCCCCGAAGAAGAAGAAGATCCCGGCTCGCATGCGGCATAGCATTGTCAGGAAAGCTTGAGCGATGAGGAAGGTGAAGAGCATGTTCGTGCTAACAGCAAAGAAAAACCCGGCATTTCGGGTCTCGAGTGGGAAAATTTCACTAGGAATTAGCCAGCCCAAGGGACCCCATGACCATGCAAAACCGGACACGAAAAGGCAGATCAAGACCACCATAAGAGTAGCATAGCTCTTGGGCATAGCGTTGCTGTTTTTTAAATGCACCGTAAGTATTCCTCCCATCATGGTCTGCGAAACGCAAAATAAAGCATTAGAAACTCAGTACCAGGAACCAAAACGAGAAGATGAATCAGGGAAAAATTTTCTGAGGAGACTTCATGATCTCAGTGAAAAGCTAGAACAAATGCATGGATTGCTTAAAAATTTTGCTTATTTCGCTCACCTGGGTTATGAGCATTTGAACCACTGCTTCTATGAGCAATTTCTTTCTTCCGAATTTGTCAACTGAGAAAACCGCAACCAATGTGGATACCACATTGACCAAACCAGTGACGACGGCGGATAGCAGTGACGCATCGCTCGCGAATCCCATTGTTTGAAAGAGCACTGGAGCATAAAACATGATCACGTTGATCCGGTAAACTGCTGAAAGATTTGAAGCATCGTGCCGCAGACAAGTTGAGGCCTACTAGAGCGTTTCATAAGATTTCTGTAGGAGTGCTTGTTTTGTTTAGCCAATTCAGTGGCCTCCAGAAGTTCCTCATACTCTTTGCCGACATCGTCCACACCCCTAATCTTCTTGAGAGTTTCCAAGCCTTCGTCCTTCTTCCCACGCTCTATTAGACTGGTGGGCGTCTCCACAATGAGGAGGGATCCCAAGAGAAGAATTATAGCAGGGACTGCTGCACCACCCAGTGACACCCTCCAGCCATATGGGTGCATGCGTGAAGTACCATAATTAACCAGATTAGCACACAAAATACCCACAGTGATGAGCAACTGAAAGCAGATATTGAGGCCTCCCCGGTATTTGGCTGGAGCAATTTCTGATATGAACAAAGGTACTGCCTGTATTGACAACTCCCATCATGAGAACCAAAAGTGAAGAATATTATTCTGACCCACGATAGATGATAAGAAAATACTTTTTTTTCCTCAAATAACAATAGTACTAAGATAAATAAAGCGAATAGAGTCGATTCAATTAGAATATATATATATATATTATTGCAGTTTAGATCCTAGAGCGAGTTGAATAGGTGTTTGGCAGAGAATTTAAAACAAAAGCTTAACGAATTACAACTCAATTTAGACTTAGTTTGAAACGGAATTTCGCTGACACGCAAATACACTAAGATACAGTGACTTAGACAATTAGATCTTTCGGATGGTAGAGTACCTGGTTGCCAAATCCAACTCCAGCGCCAAGGAACAACCTACCCGCGATCAGCATGCCTAAATTCCTGGCAGCAGTGTTTAAAATGGCTCCGACGACAAAGAATATGGACGCTGCTTGAATTGTTGGTTTTCGACCATACTTCTTGCTAGCCATGGAAGCAAAAAACGAAGCCACAATCGCTGCCAGATAGAGTGAAGACGTGAAGAGCTGGAGATATTGGTTATCGTACTTGCAGTAGTTGTTTTCTTGGGCCCGGTGCTTCTTATGGTAAACAGCAGGGAAGAATTTTATCAGGAAATCATCCATTGAAGTCACTCCCCCTACATCAAAAAGATCAAACGATTAATCCGTCAAGCATTGTTAAACAATATCTCTGCAGGCAAAAAAGAAAGGGTCAGAAAAAACAAGGGGACAGAGAAGGTTGACGTGCAGTACCGGAGATGCCAATATCGTATCCAAACATAAGACCACCAAAGGCTGCAATAATGCTGCAAACAAGGACCTGCGTTGTAAGCCTGGCGGAGAATTCCGGAGCTCCATTAGCAATGGCGAAGGCTGCAGGCATGATCGCACTTTTGGGTGGTTCTAGGCAATGAACTTTAGCCCCACTTTGCTTTGAATCTGGGATCTGATTTAGCCTTCACAGAATGCCAAATACACAAGTCTGGCTAGAAGTACGAAAGCTGTGAAGGTACGTCATACGTGGGTTACTGGCGCCTGATCCCTTTTATAAGCAAACCCCTGAAAGGAATTTGGATAATATAGGAGAGAAGAGGTTTGAAAAAATCAAATTATCTTATCCCTCAAATCCTCAACGTCGGTTCAACATCCTCAAAACTCTCTTGGTAGTTCCGACTCCGAGTTTTGTTGGGATCTCTGCTCTTATGATCTTATCCTTAATGTTCCATTTCCCGGACTTCTTATTAAGATGATGTTTGGGCATTGGATATTTTCAAACGAAATTTTTTTCAAAATTTTCAAAATTTTTAGTACTAAACATCAATTCTCAAATATCACTTAAGGCTATGTTTGGTTAATGATTCTAAGAATATTTTTTAAATTCAAAATCTTTCTTGTCATTCAAACATGATTTTTTTTCAATTTTAAAAAACAAGTATATTTATACGAAAATAATAATTATGAAATAGGTTTCCAATTTATGGATTTTTGTAAAAATTATTTTATAGGGATTCTCTCTAATTTTCTTCCAAATTCTAGGTGAGATAAACACATCATATGTGTCATACAACATACATTCAATGTTGCTCGAATTAATTACCTTATTGTATATAACCCACATAATATGTTTATCTCTCTTCAAATTAGACCATCTAATCCATGAAGTAAAATGGAGAGTATAAAATTTAATTTGATTTTGATGTTATTTTTTATAGAAATTAAAGCCTATAATTAGATAGAATATTTTATTAAAAACTAAAAACATTTTTAATGAAAAAAATCATGTTTGGATAGAAAAAAAGGTTTTAAAAGTAAAACAAAAAACATCATGAAACCATTAATTATATATACATACCCGGCCCTAACCTGTTGGATTATTTGTTGATGGTTATTCAACCCATGGGTAAACGTGCTTCTCTCCTTTATTTTGTTTTCTTGTTTGGCGCCGTGCATGGAGAGAAGTATACGACCCTTAGAAGTGCTTAGAGACCGAACGATCACAATTCAGTACAAAACTGAAAACGTTTGGGCTTATTTGGGAGGAGAGTTTAGTTTTAGTTTTGATTTTAGATTTAAATTTTAAATTTTAAATTTAACTATTATTTTAAAATAAGGATTTGTTTGGTTGATTAAAATTTGGAATGATTTATATTTGATTGACCGCGGTTGAATCAGCTAAAATAATAAAAACCTCTATGCCAAAAGCGTAGAGATATAAAATATACATATAAACGTACGGCCCTTTTCAAGTTAAAAGTTATCTTGATCTCTTAGAATTTTATATTAGGACTAATTGGTTTGTTAAGAGTTAATTAATCTTTTGGTTGCCAGTTATCCGTTAGCTTATAGAACACCCACAAAACGGTATTAATATAAAATAAAACTGGACTAATTCTAGCTAATTGGCGAATATAGGCGTTAGTTATTGATATTTGTTTTTCTTGTACGATAGTATAGTGCATTAAGAACCTTAAGGTAACAATCTTTTCTGTGTCCTCAATTTACGATGAGAGATATATAGAGAGCAAAAGAAGAATCTTAGCTAGGCTGCTTATGTTTCTAAATAAAACAAAAATAAATATTTTTCAAAAAAAAGTATTAATCTTTTAGTGATGTCTATGAAAATGGTCTTAAAAAAAAGAAAAAAAAGAATTGTTCAGTCTTATTTGATAGATTTGATTTGAAGTCTAAGACCCTGGACTTAACTTTTAAATTCAAACATTATATCTTTATTTAATCTCTTTTAAATTCACATAGATTATTCTCATTTTAAATTCAAACATAGATTAAATCTCTATCCCATCACTTTTTAATTCAAAAATACGATTAAATCTCTAGGACTTACTTTACAAGAGGCATTTTCTGAACTTTAAGCCTAGAGAAGCAGTGAGGACATCGGCTAAAAGCGGATAATATCTTGCTAAGAAAATTACAGGTCCACAGATCTAGGTTGAAAATGAGTTACTCTTCTGAAGGGGTTGTGACATTTTAAGCTGGACAAACCTATTTTTTCGTTAACTTAAATTTCATTACCCTCCCAGGCATACAAAAGTTTGAAAAAATCTCACGTGAGAAAACTTTTCATGCGAAACAAACACACCCGTTTACACGTATGTATATATGCACAAGAAAGCTCTCAGACCAAAAAAAAGAAAAGAAAAGAAAGCCAATTAGGATAAGGATCTTATTAATCATTCAAGTAGAGTCTTTAAGCCTAACTCAAATCCAAACAGCACAAGTGAAACTGCTAAGAAAAATAAGGGGAGTGTTCCTTTTGCAAAAAGGTATCCTAAAATAGAATGCATACAACAAATTCACAAATTGAACATTCAAAATATTAAAAAAATCATACACAAACACTAATACCTTTAATATAAATTTTAACAATTTTTTCACACAAATTTCAATAATTTTTAAAAAAAATTATAATATATTTTTCTTTTTATACTTGTCAATATTTTATTTATTAAAAAATTATATCAAATTACTCTATTTTTTGACAAATTCTAATAAAAATTAAATATCTTTAAAATTTTTATTTATTTTTATAAAAAAAATCTAAAAAATTATTATATATAGATATTCACAATTTTATCAAAAATCCTAAAATTTACCATTTTCTTTATAAAACCAACATCTAAATTCTATTTCCGCAAATTCTCATGTCACAAGTGTCATTTTTTTTTTTTCCTGAGCTGTGAGTGTTACATTTATATATTCAACGAATTTATAATCTTAGATTCTAAATTGTGCATGCTAGACTCATGTATTCAACGAGTATATAGCATTGACTGAGAGGTCCGGACAATCTTTTACATTTCATGTAACAGATAGGTCACACGTGTAACTTGTTTCTCTTAATTAACCTGTCTGCCTTCTCTCGTGGATCCCTTCGATCTTTCTCTCGTTAACAGTACCCCTTGCAAACCATGGTCACAGTCACTGGAATATACAGCATAGGAAGACAAAGCTTGAAGGGCAGGAATCAATGCGCATCATTCCCATCTTGGTCATGTTCTCCTATCGCGACTGCTTTGTCTTGGTCATCCACGGACGTCATCCATGGAGCCTCCGACGCTGACCCTGACAAAGCAATTGGAGCTAACGGCCATGCGAACAAATTTTTTCCTCCTCTGATTTTCTGCTTAACGTTTCCTTAATCTTTGTGGGGGAAACAATTCAAAGAAAAACCAGCCTTTTGCAGGTTTGACATTCACAACTACTACGATATATTTACCAAATGTTTGAAATTATAGAAAACAAAAACAAAATTCCCTGATCATGTTCCTCGGTGGTCACATTTACAAAAACAATCTATAAAGTAGCAGATGGTCTTCTATTTTGTTTTGGGTCAAAGTAGCTCATGGTCTCCTTTCAATTAGTTATTCGGGTACATCATCATGTTTCATAGGACAACATGTACAGAACAGAGCAAGATGTAATGGTAGTACCGAAGCCAGTGAGTCGGAAAAACTTCTTTCCACTGTCCCACTTTTGTTGGCTCAAATAGAAACCTAAGACCTCAATACACAGGGATTAATGGGTTTACAGCTCAATACTAACTTTTTTTTTTTTAATCAAAATTGTCATGTTCAAGCTAGAGAGACCGAAAATGTGAGGGGTTCAGCTTTATTGCTGCAGAGTTATCAACAAAAGAAGCATCTAGTTCCTACCAATATATAAGGCACACTTCAAGACTTTTGGTAGCCTATGCATGGCCATCATTTGTCTGTGGTTTTGAACCTTCACTTAGGATGCTGTTTAGTTGTGCGACTCCTCAGTGATCTTATGCTGGCCGATTCATCTTGTGGATGTGTGTCATCCAACCAAGTCTTCAGATTCACCTTTGCGTTGTCCCTTCTTGCCTGTTCTATCATGGCACCTACCTGGCTTTGCTGGTCTTTGGCATTCCTATATGATCAATCATCTTTCTCGGTGGACCTCATTGGAAGAGGATTAGACGGTTCCTAGTTAATGTCAAAGATAAGGTGCTGAAAATAGGTAGACTATTTCTTTAGTTTTTTAGGACTCATACTTCTAGACGATAAAATGAAATTTATGTCTTAACGTATACAGATATTTTGTTCCCAGATTAGTGGAAAACAAGAGTGTATATTATTATTCCTGTGAATTCTAGTGATTAGCTTCAGCATTTCCCAGAATAGAAAGAAAGAACAAAGAATAAGCCATTTCAGTTTTTTCTTTCAACCGCTTTATTCGAAAAGTTACTAACCTCTTCTGTAGTAGCAAGTTTTGATGGATCTGGAGCTTCACCTTCTGTCAAATTTTCAGATTCACCTCCAACATTGTTCATAGCATACAAATTGTCTGCAGTATCAACAGACTTTGGCAGGTGAGTTGAGGTATGATGATGTTCATTTATTTTTCCTGAATCTTCAGTTTCCTCTGTGGTTTTTAAATTCTCTATCTCCTCCAATGATTTTGACGGACCAAGAAGAGCTTCACCTTCTGTAAATGTTCCGGATTTCTCATCACTGTCCTCTGCAAGTTTTGAGCTAGTTAGCTCATCTGGTTCTGAGAGTTCCAAACTATTCTTCTGTTTTATGAAGGATTGAGATTCATCATCACCTTCCCCAACAGAACTATCATTATTATTGTCTTCCATATCTCTGACCACTGGATCATTGATTTTGTAAGTGGTCTTGGGTTCTGCAGTAAACTTCCCTGATTCCTGTTTGATGTTATAAGTGGAGCCAATGTTAATCGAGTCACCTGATAGTTAAATAAATCTTTTTTTACTTTATTATTAGTGAGTTTAAAAAATCTGAGAAGCCACCATATAACTCATCAAAAAGCAGAAGTCATAAGTAAGATATGGCTCATAGGATGTTAATCAGTCATATATGACTCAGCAAAATCATATAGTTAAACATAATTATGCGATAGCAATTAAATAAAACCGGCTTTAGCATGTCCAGGAAAGGAGAAAGAAAATGAGGAACCACAATTCTAACTTCAGGCGCCCAAAATAAAAGGCCTAGAGTTACTTCAAAACTGATTCAGGAAAGATATGTGAAACCAGAAACTGCTAGTACCATGGTTCCAGGGATATTCGTCTTGTCCTCTCCTAGTTTTGATTCGCTGGTGCTCACTTTGTGACTGCCACATGTTTCCAATTCACCATTAATGCCCGGATAAGATTTCGCATTTTCTTTTTCTTCCCTGACATCAGCCATGGGTTCATTCAGGTTGTCAATAACGTTGGTTTCTTGGGGAGACTTCTCCGCCAGATTGCATGGGTCCTGTTCAGTATGAGTGGAATTATAAATCAGACTATTAAACATTTTGACTCTGTGTATCATGATACTTGTTGATGTGAAAGCAACAAAAGCATGTCCATCAAATGGGAGCATAGACATGCATGTGTGTGTGTGTGAGAGAGAGAGAGGTATCAGATTCAGAATGCAAAAGATACTAAATCCTATCGGCAAAAGAAACAACTGTATAACAACATATGCACGCGCGCACACACAAACAAATAATGGAAGTACCAAACATAAAATATACTTTTCCCATTTTCTGGAGTTGCAGGTATGACCATGCTTCACAAGCCTCAACTATTAAGTTCTTTCTTGATCTAGATTATGAAAAGGAATATCCACTCATTGAAATAGGAATTACTAAGCAGCAAATTTTCAAGACCATGGTTATTAGATGGGTGAGAAGTTGAATCCTCTACTATATGCTGTGCATCTTGAGGTGCAGTCAGAGTTAAATTCAGAGGTGGCTGTTCATCCAATGAAATTATTCTTTCAATGCCCTCCAGATGAGATTGTAGGATATCCATGTCCAGTTTTTTATTTGATTTTGATGAGGGGGCTTGATCAATAGGGATCTTTTCTGCTATTATGGATTTGGGAGATGAGGATGAAGAGTTGATAGGAACCTCTTCAGTAACCAGCTCTTGCAGCTCCGCTGCTGCACTGGGATAATCTGACTTCTGGTTAACCCCTGAAGCTGAATCCTCTACCATATGCTGTGCATCTTGAGGTGCAGTCAGAGTTAAATTCAGAGGTGGCTGTTCATCCAATGAAATTATTCTTTTAATGCCCTCCCGATGAGATTGTAGGATCTGGATGTCCAGTTTTTTATTTGATTGTGATGAGGGGGCTTGATCAATGGAGATCTTTTCTGCTAATATGGATTTGGGAGATGAGGATGAAGAGTTGATAGGAACCTCTTCACTAACCAGCTCTTGCTGCTCCACTGATGCACTGGGATCATCTGACTTCTGGTTAACCCCTGATGCTCCACTTGCAATGCTTCTTTGCTCATCTCCATTATCTTGGTTGAAGTTGTCTGGAGCTAAATTCATAGGAGACTGTTCATCCAATGCGTTATTTGTGGCAGTGTCCTCCAAATGTGATTGAAGGATATTGACGAAAAATGTTGGATTTACATTCGAAGAGGAGGCTTGATGAATTGGGGTGTTTTCTGCTAGTACAGACGTTGGAGAGGAGGACGTTGAGTTGATGAGGCCCTCTTCAGTCACCAGCTCTAGCTGTTCAGCTGATGCACTGTAATCATCAGAATTCTGGATAACCATGACACTTTTTCTATCTCCACTCTCTTGAATTGAGTTCAAGTTTTCTCGAGTTAAATTCAGAGGAGACTCTTCATCCAATGTACTAGTTTTTGCAGTGTTCTCCAAATGAGATTGGTGGAGATCCGTGTAAATTTTCTGATTTGAAATTGAGGAGGAGGCTTGATCAGTTGTGGCCTTTTCTGCCAATGCGGACTTTGGAGATGAGGAAGGACCTGGGTTGATAGCAACCTCTTGAATCATCGTGTCTTGCTGCTCAGCTGATGCTATAGGATCATCAGAATTCTTGTCACCCCAAAATGCTCCCCTTGCCATGACACTTTGTTCATCTCCAATGTCTTGAATTATTGTGGACTTTGGAGATGCGGAGAGACTTGAGTTGATAGGGACCTCTTCAATCGCCGGCTCTTGCTGCGCAGCCGACGCAATAGGATCATCAGGATTATGGATAACCCAAGAAGCGCCACTTACCACAGCGCTGTGTTCTGTTCTGCTATCTTGAACTGATTTGGAATAGTCTTTGGCTTTAATTGGCTTTGACATGTCCACGATGCTCTCCTTTTCGTTTCCTCTTACTTGATTTCCTCCTACATCTCCAATAAGCTTTGAGTTCCCCTCAATTGGTTTTTCAGAGCAAGATGTGGCATGATGCTGACTCGGCTTTTCAGTCTCTTCATTGTTCACTGGCTGCCATCCACCATGTGAGTCTTCATTCATCTTCAATTCTTCCAAGTCAGATGTTGCCTGGTGCACTTTATGATTAAAGTCACAGACAGCGTTCAGCTCCTCTGTAGTTATCTCACGAGGATAAGAGAAATCCTGCTTTATAACGAAAAGGTCCCACGGTGATTACAATAATATGCCCTTTAATGGAGTTAATACCCACACAAAAAGATAGATCTTAGGGTGTTATAAAGTATTATACCCACAAAAATGAAGTTAATAGCAGAAAAATTGACCTACCTTTGTTTTTTCAGAATAAACTTCATGAGGTAAATGAGCCACCACCTCCGATTGCGTTGCTTTTTTCAGATTTCTAGTTGACGACGGATCTAAAGAATTAGGAAACTTGGATTCAGGGTCGCCAACTTTTTCCTTTACGTGGTTGACATCATCATGGATCTTACAGCTGATGTTTATTGACCGAAGTTGACACTCACAAGATATGTCAATTGAATTTGTTGAGGATGACAATGGACTTATGTCTGTTGAATCTTGACTGTCTTCTACTCTGGATTTCTGAGATGAGACTCCCAACATTTCTCCACTTCCTGAAGGGATCACACTTTCAGTTTCCTCTTTGTATGTCGCGGAGTCTCCATCAGTGGGTGAAGAGGTCCCCTCGACTGTCGGGGGAGGTGAACCAACCTCTGAGACCTCCACTTGCAGGTCAGAAGCAATGGAATTAGAATTCCTGTTGACTGCTGCGAATCCCACTTCCACACTTTCCTCTTCATGAATTCCTCCACACTTCAATTCAGTTCCTTCTGCTCCGGATTGCTGAGATGACACTCCCGACGATTCTCCACTGCCAGAAGCGATCTCCTTCCCAGTCTCCTGGTAGTATGTCTTGGAGTCCCCCCCATCAATGGGTGAATTGGTCCCGTCGACTGTCGGTGGAGGTGAACCTACTTCTGAGACCTCCACTTGCAAATCAGCATCTATGGAATTAGAATTCCTGTTGAGTCCTGCCAATCCCACTTCCACGATATCCTCCTCATGAATCCCTCCGAACTTCAATTCACTTTCTTCTACTTCGGATTCCTGAGACAAGATTCCCGACGTTTCAGGCAGTATCGGTGGAGGTGAACCTACATCTGAGACCTCCACTTGCAAGTCAGAATCTATGGAATAAGAATGCCTGTTGAATCCTGCCAATCCCCGTTCCACAATATCCTCCTCATGAATTCCTCCGAACTTCAATTCACTTTCTTCTGCTCCGGATTGCTGAGATGACACTCCGGACGTTTCTTCGCTGCCAGAAGCTATCTCCTTTTCAGTCTCCTGGTAGTATGTCGTGGAGACCCCATCAATGGGTGAATTGGTACCCTCGACTGTCGGTGGAGGTGAACCAACTTCTGAGACCTCCACTTGCAAGTCAGAATCCATGGAACAGGTGGAAGCATGAGAAGAGCCCCTACCTGCAAAAAAATTACGATGGTCCCTTCTGTTCTCGTCATTTGCTCTTGGGATAGAGTCATACAAAGGTCCACTTTCAGGCTCAGGTAGTGAAAACCTTATGGGCTTTTGAGCAAGATTTGATTCTAAACTTTCTGAGACTCCACCTCTCTGAGCATTGAAGATCTGTTCCTTTTCTTCAGCGGAAGACAATAAGTTTGACCCATCATTGCAGTCTTCAGTTGGCTCCGCGTGAACTTCACTTTTGTTACTTGACATTGACCGCATACCCTGAGGTCGTTCCATATCCTCCTCTCTTTTGATGTTAATGTTGTTACTTGTAGTTATTGTATCCTCTTCACGTGTGGTTTCCACTGAGTTTGTAACCTGATTGGGAGCTAGGCCTCCAGTTTCAACAACATCAGGAGTTCCATCGACATGGGAAATGTGATCACCTTCTTTATGTAATTGTTGTTCAAGTAGATGATCATGATCTCCAATGTCTGCAATAGAGGAAGATTATATTGGTTCAGATTTAGAATCAGAAGTGATTGCAATTTCCATATCATGGGATGAAGTACGAATCGCACGCAACAAATATCTAAAACAGGAAAAAGGAAAGACAGCATTACTTGGTCGCCTTATGAATCTCAAGTATCCTGGTCCCTCCAATAACCCTTTCTTTGAGACAAAAAGGGAACTGGACTTTGTGTCATGCTGATCTTGCTTGGATTCCAACAGCAAAGAGGGCCCCATACTGAAGCTTTCATGCCTGCAGAATGGCATTTCCTTCTGAGGTGCCGTGAACTCTTCCTGAAAACTATCTCCCAACAGATTTGGCCTTTCTTCAAGTGGGTCATAGGGAAGGTCAAATGGGTTTTGTGTAGCAATCAAAATAGAAGGGGCTGAATCAGGCGCTTCTAGGCCTTCAATTTCATCTAAAACGTTTGATACATCATTGGTTTCGTTCCTCGCAACATAAATTGGAGCAAATTGACTTGCAGGAACACTACGCAGGTCAATCAAACCTTTCTCAGCTTGCATTCTACATAACTTTCTAGTTCTTCGTTTTACAATTAGGCTTTCCAGCCTTCTGTTCCTTTCTAACTCGGACAAACCCAGATCCATAAGATTTTTCTGATCATCTTCTGTCCATTCCATAGCGTTCTCCCCGTCCTCTTGTGCCTCCTCCTCTTCATCTTCATCATCTGCTTCTTCCAAGTTGTCAACCTCTGACTCAGTGCCAGCAACATCACATTTACCCTTCTGCTCTGCGCCACTACTTTGCATGAGTTTAAAGTGTTCTGAATCTAAGAATGCATGATGTTGGTCAAGGTCTCGAAGATTGTAATTAGCTGCTGACCCACTAGCATAGGAACTCTCTCCATGTTCAAAAGGAGAATTTTCTGCCTTTCGTGGAGCAGTTTTGCCAATTGAATCCTCATTTGAAGTTGTCTGTAAAACCATCTCTTGTTCTTTCCTATCTGAGCGTACACCCAACTCTTTGTTCTCCTCTTTAACATTTCTTCGTCTACTTGTTTCAGTTTTCCAGGAAGAGCAATCATTACTATTGACAATAACATCATATTCCCCAGACCCAGTCTTCTTGTCTAATACTGCATTGGTCCTCTTCTCATCTCCTTTGACACTTTTGACGTGGGACTGTTCCGAACTCCAAAGGATTCTAAGAAGAATAGCCACACAGATAAGAACAGGGGCGAAGGAGGCCAAGAAGTTGAAGACGAAAGGAAGATATATATATAGAAGGAAGAGGAACAAGAAAACACCAAAAGCAAATGGATGCTTCTGTACAAATCTGTAACCGGTCCTGATGGACAAATGGAGGATTCTACATACACAAGCTTGAATATCTTTTGCCCCAATACCCATATCTATTTATTTTCAAAGGTCTGGAATAAAGCAGGACAGCTGCCAACTAATTTGTATATCTAGCTAACAACCCAGCTCTACAAATTTATGCAGACTAACACTGCAAAAGCAATACCCACATTTGGAAGAAGGGAAAATTTAGGTTTTATAAAACCAAATGAGTGAATTTGGTAAGAGTTTTCTATAATACTATCAGAAATGAGAGAAACAGATGAAAAGGAAGAAGGAGAAGAGAGGTCAAACTTTCCCATAAATATTTCAGCAGTTCAAATCTTTTCTTTCCTGCTATTGGGTTGCCAAGTTTAGCAAATTACGTTTGGCTGATAGCTTTTGGAGATCCTAGTGTTCAGGAGTTTTCCTATTTCTCTTCCTATGTTCATGGAACACTAAGAACAAAATAGAAAACTGGTATATTTAATGACTGGTTGTTGTTATCCAGTAAGAAGACTATATTTGCCCCATGACCCTATGGTTTTCAATAATCAGTATTTTCCTTCACAAATGTTTGTTGTATTTGCAGAGTAGTGGTCCTTATTTAGATGACAAAACCTAATTTGCTTGTGTCTTGCATTTCGGTTTCCTTTTAGCCCTTTGTTTTTGGTTAATTAATCTGAGCCAATGAGAGAGTGCTGTGGGGAGAATTCTCTTCGTCTGTATTGAGAAAGGAAACCACAAAACTAGTAGGGTTTCTGGAAAATGAGCTGAACAATACAACGTTTCCAGCCAAGGTTTCTGACAGAAAGGAGTTGGACAAGCCGACAAGGCTACCCATCAAACGTTTGGGCAAACTTTACTGACTAGACCACAGATTCAACTTTTTGAAAATGTCCATCTTTTGGCTTATTTGGAGATATTGAATCCCCCCCTTTCACTATAAAAGCAAATATCTATTTATTTAGCCAAGCTTTGAGACCATATGCCTCTTTTCACCCACATAAATTTTAGCTTAAAATTTAACTGATTTTGTTAACTATGATTATTTTATTTAGAGTGGATATTATTTTTATTTAAATTAGAGAATAAATTAAGAAGTAGATTGATATTGTAAGTTTTTCATTATTATTGTTTAGTAGTCTCTTAATTGTAGTTTATTTTACCTTAAATTCTCTTTTATAAGCCTATAAAGCACTACCTGAATAAGGAAAGTAGCTAATTGAATATTTTTACAAATGTTAGTTTATTTAGGAAGTGGGTTTTTCCTGAATTAACATGGGAGAAGTTTTTTTATTATAGATTAAGATTATATGAATTGTATAGTATAATTTTAAAAAAGATATAAATAATAGATAAACCTTAAATATCAATCATATAAAATTTCAGACAATATAAATATTATAATAGATTTATTTATTATATTTATTTCTCTCTAAATTATACTATATAATTTAAATAAAAAATTACAAAATACCCTGATACATACTGGCCACTAGTCAAACGTTGCTAGTCTTTTCCCACTTAGTTATCCGTCAAAAGTAACATTGAGGAGCCCCTGGATTCTTTTAAAATCGAACGGCTCTAGTATGGTCCATTGAAGCCCAATATCAAGTGGAACAAAATATCTCGAGCCCACCAACCCGAAGCATCTGGTCCGGGGGGTGTGGACTGTGGGGAGCTCCAAAAAACCGCGGCAGCATGTGGTCCTCATGTCAGCGCCAAATGTGTGCTTCCAATTTGCGCAACGAAGCTGCCACATAATCATTCGCAATCCATATCTGGCTCCCATTTTCTACACGTGTCTCAATGAGAACGACCTCCAGAACATTAAGTCCACGTGGTCGCGGGCGCACACTATCTCTTCTTAGATACTTTTGTTTTTTTTTCCCCACCGGTATTTCGTTCCAACAGGCAAATCAGCCCGGATAACGTTCCCCGAAAAGAACCCAGAAAGGGGAATTCGGACGGTTAGGATCTCCAACGTCACCTTAATCCTACGGCCTGTAATCCAAGTTAAATTCTTCCCCCTTTCTGTCTTTCTGTTTCTGTTCCGACCTTTAGCTCCATTGGTACTCTGACATCTCTCGAGCGCAGACCAGAAAATACACACGCACATACATATAATAGATATATAATACATATTGTTTTGAATTTTCTTTTTGGGCTTGTTTAGGGTTCCGGAATGTCATCCGTTGAGACTCTGCGTCCGATATTTCACCAAAATCTCCATTCGAATTCGTATCAGAAGCTTTTTTATCGTCATGGGTTACACTTCTTTTGCGGTCCATCTAGGGTTTTTCATCGAAACTTGGAACGTTTTATCCCGAGTTCTTTATCTTTCCCGTCAACCGACATGTACGGACAAGCTCCTGGTGTTTCGAAGAATTCCGAGAGGTTCAATCTTTGGGGAGGTTGTGTGAGGGACTGCGGGTTCAGAAAGAATCGGATACGGGCGAGTAGTCAGGACAGCGATTCGGCGGCCGGTTCAACCGGTACGAGCGAGAGCGAGAGCAACAAGAATCCGCCGAATTCGAGTTCTTCGGCACCGAATAGGCGGACAGAGAAGCAAGGGAAAGGGAATGGGTGGTGGTCAAAGGGGAAGAAGTGGCAGTGGCAGTGGCAGCCGATGGTTCAGGCTCAGGAGATTGGGGTTTTGCTTTTGCAATTGGGGATTGTGATTTTCGTTATGCGGTTGCTTCGTCCCGGGATTCCACTACCGGGTTCCGAGCCTAGGACACAGACGACCTTTATAACCGTGCCGTATAGTGAGTTTTTGACTAAGATAAATAGCAATGAGGTCCAGAAGGTTGAGGTTGACGGGGTTCATATTATGTTTAAGTTGAAGTCCGAGCCGGGGAGTCGAGACATTGAAGTGGGGGGAGCAAGTAGTAAGTTGCTGGAATCCGAGGCTTTGCTCAGGAGTGTTGCTCCGACGAAGAGGATAGTTTACACTACAACCCGGCCGAGTGATATAAAAGCCCCATATGAGAAGATGCTCGAGAATGCGGTGGAGTTTGGGTCGCCTGACAGGCGGTCAGGTGGATTCGTGAACTCTGCATTGGTAAGTTTTTTCGCTGTTGTCACTTTGTGTTCCATATGTTATTGTATTATTGTATGCTAATGAAGTATTTTGTATGGCTAACAAATCTTGTTTTGTGCTAACGAAGATGTATTAGCTGTATTGGCTTCGCCACTCTTTGGTACCTGACTCAATATTGGCATTGATAAGCGGTTCATCATGCCAAACTGAAGGCAAACTATTGAAGTCTCCCTTGATTTTTAGTATACTATAAAACGGGAGCAAAGGTTGGCTAAGGATAGAAATTCAAATATCAAGCGTTTCAAACATCAGACGCTCCAATCCTTTTGTCCACCCAGAATTTGAAAAGTTTTATGCCAGTCCTAGTTTGCACCCAACGACAAACTACATACTACCTTATCATTCCGTGTTGTCCACCATCTAACATACAACTGACATGCAAGATAAGGTTAACAATGAAACGTTATTGGTAGGCAACTAGATGAATCTACAGGTCATGTCTTTTCCAGGATCCTGCTTTTTGCTTTGAACGCACACAGAAAGAATATTAAGAACTAGCTGTTTCAGTTCAGAAGTAGGTTTGACTTGAGTAGGATAAGTTTCTTGTAAAGTGTGAGCTGTTCTTTGATTCTAGTAGCCTTAGATAGCTTTAAATAAAGTTTAAGATTAAATGGAAACTCAATGGGCAGGGTTGAATTTTCCCCCGATCATATTTTTTTAAAAAACTATACTGTTAGATCTAGGCCTGGATTAGTCCCTAATTATAGAATCTATTTTTCATCTCACATTTCACGAATGTGTTAACAGACATCAAATGTGAGAAAGGCCTAAAAGTTAATCACTGTTCCTCAAATGCCATTCAGACAATTGCCTAAGGATTATTTAAATCTTTTACCAATGGCAAAACTTTTAGGGGCAGCTATACAGCATGAGTGTGAAGTGTTTTTGTTTTGGGAAACTACATTCTTGGTAGCAAATTGTTCTTGATTGCTATTCTTTCTATACTATCGGTATGTCCTCTAGTGGTTATCTATTGTTATTCACATGGAAAGAATTTTTTTTTTTTCAAAAGACATTGTAAATAAAGAAAAAGGGGGCAACCGTCTAGTTGTTATTTTGTGGATGTAATGTCGTGAAATCTATCCAGAACCATTAAGTTGGTATAATTCATGGAACATGAGAAGTTAAAAGAAGCTCAGGAAGAAAATTAAAGGAAATTTTTCCTAAAATACTAAATATTTCAAAAAGCGTAACATATATGCCTGCATAAAGAAACTAAAAACAATCCTATTGCTTGAGTAAATTGCTTTTTTATTGAAAAGGCAATTAACTTCTACATGTCTGAATTCAGAACTGAAATAAAAAGTCAAGGTTTGCTTCTGTATCTGCAATTTGTATTGTGGTTTACTTCTCGGGAAATTGAAGTTTTTTATCCTGATTTTGCACAATTATTTGCAGATAGCTTTGTTTTATGTGGCTGTGCTTGCTGGGCTTCTCCACAGATTTCCTGTAAGCTTTTCTCAGGTATGAACTTTGTGCTTCTTTTTATTGTACAATGATGGTTGAAACTAATACTACATGGTCCTCAGTAAATAAATGCTTGTGTATAGCATACGGCTGGTCAGATAAGGAATCGCAAATCTGGGGGTTCTGGTGGTGCGAAAGCATCTGAGCAAGGTGAAATGATCACCTTTGCTGATGTTGCAGGTGTTGATGAGGCTAAGGAGGAGCTAGAAGAAATTGTGGTATGCTAACACTGCTCAGACTGCTCTTTTCAATAATTATATCCTCAAAACTTGCAAGAGTTCTAAATGCTTCCTACCCATTCAGGAATCCCTTTTTTTTTAACCCTCCTGGGCATTTATAATTCTTTTTCCTTATTTTTGGTGTTGGTGTTTGTTTTCCAGGAATTTCTTCGGAATCCAGATAGGTACATACGGCTTGGTGCTCGTCCTCCTAGGGGTGTCCTCTTGGTAAGTTTTATCCAGAGACTAAGACAAATGTGCACTCACAATGAACATAAGAGCATGAAGTTATCATGCTGTACTAGGAAATACTGAAGGGGTGTGGCCATCTATTCTGGTCCTCCCCTGAAGATCTTCTATGTCAGAAGTTAGTTATTGTTTGCACTTTCAAATCCACAGAACTTTCTGGTTGACGTTTTCATGTTTCTATAATGACTGGTTTGCTATAGAATGGTTGTAGGATTGTCACATACAGTGGCACAACTAGGAATGAATTTGAACGGGGGCAAACTCTTGAGGGAAAATGACAAAAAAAAAAATTTACTACGTAATGCAAAAAAGTGTCTTAGAGTTAAAATATCGAAAATTAAGGACTAAAAATATTAAAAATGTATTATATTGAAATACATATACCGTATTATTTGCTGAGACTGATAGGTGACAATTGGATCCTACGGATTTGCATCTTTGCATAAATTGATTTATCTCCCAACTTAAAATCTAGTTTCAATTCAACACCCCCCATTTCAAGAACTCTCTGCCAAAATTAATATGCTGAAAGATACAAAATTAACTAAAATTGTAAACTCCCCTTCAAGTTCCTTTGAAAAAAAAAAAAAAGAACAGTAACCAACCTCCAAGTCTGGCAAAGGCTTATAAGATCTCTTCTTTCTTGTGTCAAACACTGTATGTCTGTGATTCTCTGAAGTTGAGTAGTATAACTATATACTATATTAGGAGCTCACTAAGAGACTCCCTTGTACTTATCTCATCAACAGTCATCCTCTAAGCAAGTAAATTAAAGACTAATGAATTTTGATTTTACAAGAATGTGATTAGTCAGATTTAAAGATTCCTAATAGTACTTATTCTTGCTGCCCAAGATTCAACACAAATAATAATACATATTAAAAAAAAAATGAACCATTTGCAGAGGCCCCCCGCTGGTTCTGCCTGTGGTCACATATCACTTTGAACTGGTGTTTTCCTTATTTTTTACCCATGAATGCTTACCATCCACAGCTTGTATGCCAATGTAGGTTGGTAGATTCTGTGATATGGTGGAGGATATATGGCAGATGCCACTGTCATTACTTTTGACACAAGTTCAACTACTTTTGACACAAGTTCAACTTGTAATTTGGGAATATGGCTCTGTTCATCTTACAGGTGGGTCTTCCTGGGACAGGTAAGACGCTTCTAGCAAAAGCAGTGGCTGGGGAAGCTGAAGTGCCCTTTATAAGTTGTTCTGCCAGTGAGTTTGTAGAGCTTTACGTCGGCATGGGTGCCTCCCGTGTGAGAGATCTATTTGCACGGGCAAAGAAGGAGGCGCCGTCAATAATATTTATTGACGAGGTTAGTCTAGGAATCCCTTATTATGTTGGGTAGTTATATTTGGTCTCTGAAAGTGGCAATACTTTTCCAGTCATATCTTTTCTTTTACGCAGATTGATGCTGTAGCAAAAAGTCGCGATGGAAAATATCGAATTGTTAGCAATGACGAGCGAGAGCAGACTTTGAACCAGCTGCTCACTGTAAGCTTCCTGAGGACGTAGGTTTTGAGTTTTTGGAACATTTTATCACAGTCACAGGGATGTTGATCAGTGTATTAAAATGCACACCAGGAGATGGATGGGTTTGACAGCAACTCTGCTGTGATTGTTCTTGGAGCAACTAATCGGTCGGATGTCTTAGACCCTGCACTTCGCCGACCAGGGAGATTTGATCGTGTGGTTATGGTATGCTTTTCTTGTACTATGATCTCTTCAAATTTTCTACAAAATCACATGCTCCTTAGTTGTTGTATCAGCAATAATGGCCGTATGTTCCTTTGCCTTCTTTTAGGTGGAAACACCTGATAGGTGTGGAAGAGAAGCCATTTTAAAAGTACATGTTTCCAAGAAAGAACTTCCTCTAGCTGATGATGTTGACCTTGGTGACATTGCCTCTATGACTACTGGTTCCACTGGGTACTTGTCCTTTCTCCGATGTATCTGGAAGCTGCACCTTCCTTCTTTCTAAGTCCTGTTTTTTTGAAAACATTGGAGTGAATCATTTGGTTTGAACTGTTTTTCAGGGCCGATCTTGCAAATTTAGTTAATGAAGCTGCTTTGTTGGCTGGAAGACAAAAGAAGCTTGTCGTGGAGAAAAGTGATTTCATTCAAGCAGTGGAAAGATCAATAGCTGTAAGTCTCTGGTTCTCAGTTGGTGTATATCTGCTGACTTATTAGTAGAGTGACATATAACTAATGATGATGTCACTGTTCCAAGTTGGGCGCTGACATAGTGCTTTTCTTTGTGATCTTCTTGTTCTGTCTTTCTATGGTTGATACCTTCCAACTATGATTTTTCCTCATACAAAACATAATATAGTTGAGCTTTATCCTTCTCTTGCATAGCAACTGTCACTCTATAACTAAATAAAGTTTTTCTAGGACATCTGCCTTGTGTCTGTATACCCTGGCTAGAAGTTTTATGCAATGGGTTCCTTAATTTGATCGCTATCTTGGATGCTTTCGTCCTATGAAAGGGAAGTACACTGCTTTGTTTAATGGGGATATCCTTGTTTACATATTTTATTATCGGGTTCTTGCTTTTACATTGTCCTGCGGGTCAAGGTACATGAGATTCTTCCCCTTCTTGAAGGTATATAACATTTAGTTAATCTACTGAATATGATAAGTAAACTCTTACATACACTACATAATGGAGAAAACAAACCTTATTCCTCGTTGTAGGGGATAGAAAAGAAGACTGCTAGGCTGAAAGGAAGTGAAAAAGCTGTCGTTGCACGTCACGAAGCTGGCCATGCAGTAGTGGGTACTGCTGTTGCACATCTTCTTTCTGGACAACCACGTGTTGAGGTAAGTCAAAGGTTCTTTTTCACTGGGGCATTTTTATTTTTTACTTTTCCCAATTCCATGATTCCATCTAGTGATCACATTGGACGTACTAAACACTGGCTCATGGCATCATAAACAGCAGTTATCATTTGATTTTCTTGTGTTCCCAGAAGTTAAGCATATTGCCAAGGTCAGGAGGAGCATTGGGCTTTACTTACACTCCTCCAACAACCGAAGATAGATATTTACTGTTCATTGATGAGTTACGAGGCCGCTTGGTGACTCTTCTTGGAGGACGTGCAGCTGAAGAAGTGGTTTATTCAGGTCGTGTGTCAACTGGTGCACTTGACGATATACGACGAGCAACTGATATGGCATACAAGGCAGTAGCTGAATATGGTCTCAATCAGACCATAGGCCCAGTTTCTATAGCCACACTTTCTAGTGGTGGGATTGACGAGTCAGGGGGAGCTATTTCTTGGGGAAGGGATCAGGTCCTTTGCTAGTCTTCTGTTTGTATGATTCCATTGCGTTTGATGCAAATACTGATGTTCAATGACCATTAACAGGGGCGTCTTGTGGATCTTGTTCAAAGAGAGGTGAAAGTATTGTTGCAATCTGCCTTGGATATTGCACTATCGGTTGTGCGTGCTAATCCCACTGTTTTGGAGGGGCTCGGTGCCCATTTGGAAGGTGATACTTACCAGCTCTTCTATTTGTGGGTGTATGTTTGTGCAGCATTGTCAATATGGTTTACTGCTTCCTTGGTAATATTTACTGGAAAAGAATGTCTGGTCAAACTAGTTACTAGACATCCTCACGGTAAGATCTCAAGTTCTGGGTCAGTATTGCAACGAAAATATGGTGGGAAGATTTTCATGTTCATGAAAGTTACCAGGCTTTGAAAGTAAATAGACTAGGCAGATTATATATTTCTCGAAGACTGTTGAATCTTTTTATTAAGTCAAAACTATCATATTTTGTTTGCTACCTTGGACCTTTATATAGATACAAGAAACTTATCACAAAAAAAATCTCTATAAACAAACTCCAAGCAATATAGGGAACTTTAAAGAAGACCAGCTTTAACCAGAAATGAAACCCTATAATAAACACTTTAGATGAACTTAAAGTCTAACAGACAGAGTTAGGAGTCTTGTAAACTTATAGGAAGCTCTCTTCCCAGCTTATTTTAAAGAATTTGACTGGGGAAAATAAGAACTTCGTTCAGGATAGACTCAGCCTGTGACCACTATTGAGTCTAGGTCTGTCTATGGATCAACGAAATAATGTACAGATATAAACATGCGCTATGTAGCTTCAGATGTGATATTGGTGCTACTTATATCGTAGTAGTTGCCACAGTCTTCTCATAGTGTTTCTTGTTCAGAGAAAGAGAAAGTGGAAGGTGAAGAGTTGCAAGAGTGGTTGAAATTGGTCGTTGCCCCAACAGAACTCAAAGTTTTTATTAGTGGCAAGGAAGAGACTCTTCTCCCAGTGCAGACAGTTTTTTGAGAACTACTGCTGCATATTCTTCTTAATGCAAAGTGAAAGTGGAGTTAGTGACCAAGCTTCTAGCCATGATGCTGTCGTAGAGTCAGTGAACTCATCCACGAGATTGGCCATGGCTCGGCCTCAGACCTCGCCTCTTTGTATATTTCAGTAAGTTAAATCTTGGCTTCACTTATCAGCATCTATCATCATGTTCCTAATCCCACAAGTTACCAGATTAAGACCAGCTACAGTGAATACCTGAAGATTTATCATGATCAGAGCCTTCACAAGTATCCAACCTTAACGTGATACACGTCGATCTCTGGAATCTGTTGTACATTGGCTTTTATTCAACTCATACAGAACCTGGAATTAATGAGAAAGAGAATGTCACTGTCTGCAAGTGTACGTTAGTCTTCTGTGTACGTTAGTCTTCTGTGTAATGCATATCTCTCCACATACAACACGTTATTTGAAAGAGACCAAGGTTTCTAGAATGATCGTTTTGGAGTAATCAATCTAGATATTTGTGCAGTCACAAACCAAGAAGGGTCCATCAAGCTCCACAAATCACAGATGTTCCATTTGTTATTTGTTTGTTCCCCTTTTTTCTCCATCTGCGACACGGAAGAAGGTTTTTTTTTTTTTTTTAGAAAGAAATTTAGTCTGGCAAGCCCATCGTAGTGAAACTCACCTAATAGGATGGTGAATTTTGAGCCAGTGTAGCCCTCCAAGCCCCAAAGGTTAAGTCTGGTTTTGCCGAGGGATGACTTTAAAGAATTGTTTGTAGATTCGAACCGGAGATCTCAAGAGGAGCACACTATTAAATCTTAAGTTGGGACATAAGGAGGAGGTTTTGTCCCAGGGCCGAAGTTAACAAAACTCGGGGAGACCACTCGATATAACCAAGAATTCTGGGTTTAAAGTGGCTTGTCGAAGCCCCCAAAAGCTCAAACCGTATATGCTGGCTAAAACGATCCGTATTTCCCGAGTCCTAAGAAGCTTTGACCCGTTATAGGGTTGCATTGCCATACTAGCCGTCAATGTCTTTTCATTTTGTGACGTCCTGTGACGTGGTTTATTGATATTTTTGGTTAGGGGACGAAAATATCAGTGAACACGACCAGATCTTTGGTCCTATGTCACAGGAAGATAACAATATCTCTAAACCCGGATACTAGCTTCGCAAGGACCACAACCCAGCAGTGTGGTTGTCTTAGAAAATTCGCCATGTCGTGTTTATAATCCACACAAATACATGGAAGTAAGCCCTTGAACTAGCAGCATCAGATGATTGCTGACAAGGTGCTTTTTGACGTCTAGTGAATATCGGGTCATAGGTTCCTAAATTGGTTCAGGGTAATTTGGGAGAATGAGAATAGGAATCGCATATTCTAAAGGTTCAAAGAAGTAAATATATTGGGCTAATTAATATACCTTTAACTAAAGAATGTATCAGTGACTCTTTTTGGTAACGCATGTTAAATCGATTTCAGTAAATCAGATGAAAGGTTAAATATATTTTGTACCTTTTAATTATATGAATTTTAATATTTTGTATTTTAATTTATTATTTTTGTTACATTGCATCTACCAACGTTTTCATATAATTCGTACTCTCCATTAAAATTTTTTGAAAATTTATTTTTTAACGTCGAAAATTATGATTTTACCCTCGTTAATGGTTGCCGGAACAAATTATGAAGATAAAATTATCATTTTACATTAAAAAATTGTTTTTCATCTAAATTAACAAAAAATATTTAATAATTGTACAAATTGTTTGAAATCAATAATTAAAAGGTGCAATATATTATTCGTCAGTGTCTTGTCCAAAGCATATCGAGAATTGAGAGTGTGAACGCTCACAAGCTCCAACACACTCCAGACTTTTTCTTCTCTCTCGATTTTATCTATATCCCGCCTGAAATCTGAATGATTTAGAATTAATTTTTAATTTATTAAATTAATGGGGATACCAAGAGAGAATATAGTAAAGCATGCCGCTTACTTTTTCTCTCTTTTACCAACGATCAGTAGATTGAGCACTAATTAAATCTCGAGAAAGAAATAAGAGGAAGTAGAATCAATCAACGATGCCTAAATCATAAAAGGGCATCCATCTGCCCTACAATCCTTTCTTTCTTCTTTTACAAAATTCTCAAAAAAAAAAAAAATACAAAGCGTCAAGATCCCGAACCAAACTGGTATAGAGTGGAACTAACCACATAAAATAAAAAGATGATAAAATAAGAAATTAGTCAAAATTAAAAGAAAAGCACCTTAATAGAAACGCATCCTTCTGATTAAGAGATAAGGAATATATATATTAATTTGAAACGCAAAAGGTATACAAAAAGTAGTGTTTATCTATAACCTGGAAAGAAGAAGCACCTTTTCATAACTTTTCGTGCCACCAGCGTACACTTATAGAAGTAGTTAGGCAATTCTTACGGGGCCTAAAGAGGCGGCAAAGAAGAAATGTTGATCTAGTCCTTTGGCATTATGAAGAAAAAAAAAACAAAACAATTACATTGAAAATATGATCGATATGGTGCCCTTTAAGTCCAAACAAAGGATCAGCCAAGTTTGCGACCCTTGTGGGTTCATATTTTCGGAATTATGTGCAGCTTTTTATAGCTTCCTTATGCTTCATTAGTGCACCGAAGGAACACAAAATTTATAATATTTAACGTTTCTTGTCTTTTGGAGTGCTTTTGAAAGTAGAAAAGTGATAAAAATAAAAAAATAAATAAAGAGACAGCAAAATCTTCGGATAAAAATATTGGGAAACTTGAGATCACTATGAGAGAAAATAGGAGCAATATGTAGTTATTCATTTTATTTGGGTAACTACTTGATTTAAGAAAATAAAAAAATAATAATAATAAGAAACGGAATAATGGATATCGTGGAAAAAGGTTGATATTTGAGGAAGAATAGATATTCAGGAATAGGAGCAAACTGTATCAAGCATATAACATGTTTGTTCCGAGCACCAACATGAACTTAAACACCACGTAAAACAATTGATTTGCAATTTTTCTTTTCCCACGTGATGGGGCATTGGACATGTTTAATTCTTTTTTTTTATGATAACAAGGAGGATATTCTATGGTAATTCTATCGAAATGAGCTCATCTAATATATAAATAAATTTTAAAGAGACTAGCACATCGATCCATCATTTTAATTATAGATTTTTATTCTCGAAAAGAATTTAACTTAAAGATAACACCTCAAGTTGTCATTCACATAGCCCCTAATTTGCCTAAATTATTGAAAAAATTGAGGTGAGTTTTGTCTATCTATTTGACAAGATAATAAATAAAAAATGTCATTGGAGAAGGAGGTGGTCATGGAATTCCAATAAGCCTTTATCCTTCTACCATAGCGTTTAATTTTATTTAAATTATTGTTTTTTAATAATAATTTTGTATATAATCCTTTAAACAAAAATCAATAATAATGTATTCATCATATTGTATTCATATATAGTTAAAATAAATTTGGAACACTTAAATTTTTCTTAATTTTTAATTAATAAGGAAATCTAAGACAGCTCTGGTAAGTAATAGTATTCTCTCTTTACGTGTTTACCAATAACTAAGCGGTGCGTATTGCCTAGTTCTCTTGAGAGGACCCGGTCCCACCCATCGTATCCTATTTTCAAAACTACGGCAGAATAACCAAATTTAGGGGAGGCTCGGCTGCATAAAGAAGTCGGAAGAAATATCTAACTCGGGACTCACTGGTGCCACGTCATCAACCGCTTTTTATGTGCCTTTTTGGACTTCACAAGGAAAGTGACCCCGCCTCCCTATAAAAGCCGAGCCAGCCCAACGTAATCTTCGGCGTGTGAAATCGTGAGCTCAGAACTGCTAGTGAGAGAGTGATTGCCAAGAAGATAAGACCAGGCGCTTCTGAATCCAGGTCTCTCGCTAACTCTCTCATTTCCTTGATCCTAAAGAGTCATGCCGCCTTTCATTGTTCTTTACCTGTAGCGCTTTCTTTCCATTTAGATTTGAAGACTTTCCATCGATATATACGTTTCAGAGGCTCAATCTGTTCGATCTGTTGGTTCGTCTTTTTATTTGAATACTTATAGTTGTTGTTAAGCTTCTTTTTGTACTGTCTAGTTGCTGAGAAAAGCGAGGAAAGGTGAGGGAAATAATAACATCCTTTTTAGTTTCCGTTACTTGCTGTTTGGTTTCCGGAGAGAACAAGCACTCTTTTCTCTCTTTTCTTTTTCTATCTAGTCTTAAATGCTAGAGTCTATAGGTGATTGATTTTCTGTATCTGCAGTTTTATTGCTCTGAGCTTTTTCTCGATCTTTACGTCGGACTTTATTTGAACGTGCACGTAATATGTATATGTGTGTGTGGCTGTGTACGAAGATACATACGCTTCAGTTCATGAGGTGCTCATTTCTCGGGCATTGCTATGAGCTGAATAGATTTATTTTTTTTCCCTTCTTTTCAATAGCTTATGCTGAAATTCGGCCGAGTAAAATAGTGGATGCAATTTTCTATAGCAAGGTTGAATAAATTGTAGACGGAATTTTAAAAGGATCTTTGACTAACTTGCACTGTCAAAAATAGACAACATTAAGAGAAAACAATAAATATATTTCGTTAGCAATTTCTAAATTTTTCCCTAATTATGCAGAGTAATTTGCCGTTTATGGTTGATCTTCATAATACAGGTTTGGTGCAAACCTGTTTATGATCCAACATAGTACACATGATAATATGTAGCTTAATTTGTCACTATTTGAAAAGCAATATCTTCTTCTGTAAATTTATACATGTTCTTTCTAATTAGAAGTTAGAATTCTGTCACTAGTAGATAGGCTGCGTGTGTAGTTTGCTTGTCAACTAATTGTGATTTTTAAAACTCAAATACTGTTCAGATCGACAAAGAGATGACTTCACTGCAAGCTAGCTTGACGTCAGTAGTGTGCCAGAATGGAAACCATGCTGCTTCAGCAAAGTACCCCAGTACTGCCTTCTTGCCTGGGTTTGATGCAGTTGGGCGTGTGTCAAGCACATCTAAGAAGGAATCATTCGCTTTTTGTTTTAGCTCGAGCCCTAGAGCCACATTAACCTTTGATCCTCCAGCAACCAATTCAGACAAAACCAAGCAGAGGAAGCATACAGTTGATCCTGCTTCTCCTGATTTTCTGCCACTTCCTTCCTTTGAGCAATGTTTTCCAAAGAGCACAAAAGAACTTAAGTAAATCTCTTGTTCTTCTTCCATTGCTTTATATGATCAATTGATTTCAATTGAGATATTCGGTTTGCTAAGTCTGCTTTGTTCATGGCTTTCCTGTTAACACCCACCAAAATGTAGTCATATTCGTTTGTTGCAATGAATTGATGCATGATCTCCCATACAGGGAAGTTATTCATGAACAATCTGGTCATGTACTCAAGGTTCCCTTTCGGCGGGTCCACCTAGATGGGGATGAACCAAATTTTGATGCTTATGACACCACTGGTTCTCAAAACTGCAGCCCTCGCATTGGTATGCAAATCTTGTTTAAATTTCACAATAGGTATTCTTGTATGAAGTCTTCACTTCTTTTCCTTTGTTAAGGAACCGTAGTTTAAAATTTTTGGTTTATGGGAATTGGTGAAAAGTGTAGAGAGAAATGATTTGAGTGAATTTTTATGTTTATTGTGATAGAAAAAGATGATTTTGATGGGGGAGAGAGAGAGATTATTTTATAGTTATTTTATTAGGCTAAAATTTTGGGATGACCAAATATTTGGCATGCAAACACCACCTAGTCTTTGAGTTTGTACACCCAAAAAATTAAGGTCCTTTCGTCAACTGGCCCTTGATTCTATTAATGGCTAAACTGTCAGATCAGCCACATTGATTAAGGGTAAAATCATTTTTGGTTCTTGAGTTCTACACCAATCTAAAAACAGGTCTTTTGGTTTCAAAACTTCAACTTTGTAGTCCTTGAGTTTGTACCTCCAAAAAAATAAGGTCCTCCATGTGGACCATTGACTGTATTGTTTTGTTGATCTAGCGGTTTGACCGTTAACAAAATGAAGAGCATTGACAGAAGTCCTTATTTTTTGAGTTTTGAAACTCAATGACCTATTGTTAGATTGGTGTAAAACCCAAGGTTCAAAAATGATTTTACCCTTTTTTTTCCCTCTCTTACTAGTGAATTTTTTCTTTTCTCCAGTTGTTTAGATGGATCCATTGTCTTCCTATTACTGAATTATATTGTTTCCTCTTGAATACGGTTTTGGACATTGTACAAGTTGAGTCAAAATTACCGAACTCCTGACATGTTTATATGATAACATCATGCCAATGATGATTGCTTTGGGGAACATATGATTTAACAGAGCATTTCAACATCAACTTTTTCAGATTTATTTCCTCTATGTAATGGAGATTTGATGAGTTCTATTGAAAGTGGTGTGAAAGAATCCAGATTAGTAGTTTCAATGAAGTAGCTTATTTTAGTAATGATTGTATCAGTTTTTCCTTCAGTGTCTTTGCTTAGCCAATTTTGGACTGATCACATTTGTGATACAGGACTACCAAAACTGCGCAAGGAATGGATTGACAGGAGGGAGAAACTAGGTGCACCTAGATACACACAGATGTACTATGCTAAGCAGGGAATTATAACTGAGGAGATGTTGTTTTGTGCCACTCGTGAGAACCTTGACCCAGAATTTGTGAGGTCAGAGGTTGCTCGCGGGCGTGCAATCATCCCTTCCAATAAGAAGCACTTGGAGCTAGAGCCAATGGTAGTTGGAAGAAACTTTTTAGTCAAAGTGAATGCAAACATTGGAAATTCTGCTGTTGCAAGCTCTATCGAAGAAGAAGTTTATAAGGTCCAGTGGGCAACTATGTGGGGTGCAGACACTGTCATGGATCTGTCTACAGGTCGCCACATCCATGAGACACGTGAGTGGATCCTACGCAACTCTGCTGTACCAGTAGGGACTGTACCTATCTATCAAGCACTCGAAAAAGTGAATGGAATTGCAGAAGATCTTAACTGGGAAGTTTTCAGAGACACCCTGATAGAACAAGCTGAGCAGGGTGTAGATTACTTCACTATCCACGCAGGGGTTCTATTACGTTACATCCCACTTACAGCAAAGCGAATGACAGGAATTGTTTCACGTGGAGGATCCATTCATGCAAAGTGGTGCTTAGCTTACCATAGGGAAAATTTTGCCTATGAGCACTGGGATGACATACTTGACATCTGTAATCAATATGATGTGGCCTTGTCAATCGGAGATGGGCTGAGACCTGGGTCCATTTATGATGCTAATGACAGTGCTCAGTTTGCAGAGCTCTTAACTCAGGGAGAACTGACCCGAAGAGCATGGGAGAAGGATGTCCAGGTAAAAATTGGCTGAACTTTGAGCTTCATTTATTGCCCTTACAAGGCTCACATATATCTTCTAATCGAAATATTCTCTCCCATGCTTCTTTAGTATAAATCTTCCAACATTTTTTAATATTTATCCAACTTCTACCTCAGAAAAGTTAATCTGGTTAACCTCTAAGTTTTGAGGAAGGAATTTGGAAGACATTGTTCGCTTTGTGCCTAAAGAGAGCCACTGCACGTATAGAATACTGTGCAGTTCATCTTTTTTAGACTACAATTCTGTAAAGAAAGTATAGGAGTATATTAATATCCATGGCTACCTTTCATAACCATTATAGAATTTGGTGAACATAATCTACTAGTCCTTTGGGTTGTACCGTTAATTACGGGGGATAGTTTAGCACTTGTAATTAGACTTCTACTTAGTTGAGATGGCCATGGAAGCATTAAGTGGTTGAGTCGCTATCTTTTTAAATTTGACTTGAAGCTTTTTTCTGTTAAATACAACATAGTATATGTTTAGAGGGGGTAAGAGAAATCTAAAAGATTGTGTAGGGTTTCCCAACATAGTCAACTTCGACAACTGCTGCTCAGTTTTTCTATCAAACTTCACTTGGGCAATTGCTTTTCTTTCTTATAAGCGATTTCTTATCATTATCACTAAGATAGGATATTCTGCTCTTTTAGGTCATGAATGAAGGACCAGGACATGTTCCAATGCATAAGATTCCTGAAAACATGCAAAAACAGCTGGAATGGTGTAATGAAGCACCTTTCTATACTCTTGGTCCTTTAACAACTGATATCGCTCCTGGTTATGACCACATCACCTCTGCAATTGGTGCCGCCACTATTGGGGCTCTTGGCACTGCTCTTCTGTGCTATGTAACTCCAAAAGAACACCTTGGGTTGCCAGACCGGGATGACGTGAAGGCTGGAGTTATAGCTTATAAGATAGCTGCTCATGCAGCTGATTTAGCCAAACGTCACCCACATGCTCAAGCATGGGATGACGCATTAAGCAAGGCTAGATTCGAATTCCGGTGGATGGACCAGTTTGCTTTGTCATTGGACCCTATGACTGCCATGTCCTTCCATGACGAAACCTTGCCATCAGAAGGTGCCAAGGTGGCCCATTTTTGCTCCATGTGTGGACCTAAATTCTGTTCTATGAAGATAACAGAGGATGTGAGAAAGTATGCTGAGGAGCATGGCTATGGGAGTGCCGAGGAAGCTGTGCAGCGCGGGATGGATGCTATGAGTGCTGAGTTTCTGGCCGCCAAGAAAACGGTCAGTGGAGAACAACATGGTGAAACAGGTGGCGAAATCTACTTGCCTGCAAGTTCCTTAACTTCCTCAGACAGTTGAAGGTCAGCGTGTTTAGTTTTTCATTCTTTTCCCTTTCACAAAGCTCTCCTCCCTGGTTGTATCTGATAGGGGTTGCTGAACATGATGTGACTCTTCTCTACTACGAAGGTCCATTTAGACCATATTGCAAACAAGGATGGTAATAATAGATAAACCTAATTGAAGGTTAATAATTTGAAGCCGCATGCTCCCGGTGAATGCTGATATGCTTCCCTACAGATTCCATATTGTCTAAATTTATATCTATTTCGCATTCTTAGTAAGTTTAGTGTGTAAATTTTTCCCAAAAAAGCATTTCTAGATTATTTTTCCTCCATGTTAAAATTGATGAATTCTCACATAATGTGTTTTCAGGATCATGCGTACAAAGAGAATCGGTTTGGAAAAAGCTAGGCGTATCAAGAAGACCGGGGAAAAGTTCAAAGTCTAGTTTGTTTAAGCTTTTAAAAGACATATCTATCTTTATTGTGTGTGTTTTGAGTGCATCAAATAATAAAATGCCTTCACTTTTCATGTGTTTATTTTGGATCATGATTTCTTTTGGTGCTGAAATTGACATAAGAGATGCACCGGGGGTGCCTGTATCTGCTTCAGCTCTGGCTATCTTGGCTAGGATGTTGACAGCAGGTCAGGCTGAGACAGTCCCTTCGAACCTGAACAGGATAATGCCTGCGTAGGGAGCGTGCATTTTCTTTCTTTCTTTTTTTGTTCTGTGCTTGCACAGGGAGGGGAGCTTCTATCCATGGTTCGGGCTAGCTGATCCATGTGAGCCAGATTCAATTTCATGTGGCCTGGCCAGGCCGATTCAGTGGTGTTGGGGCTGGCAAGTATCTGAAATTGGCTTCCATGTTACTTATTTATGCTTTCTTTATATGAAAAGGAAAAAAGAAAAGAAAATGTACACAAATTCCATCCCCTCACCCCATGTACATGAATTTTGCTCAATCTTGAAGATAATTACACAATACTACGGAGAAGGTTGGACAATTTCTTATTCCCACCAATTGGGCCTCGTGTAAAATTGTGAAATGGCCTGTGCCGTCCTGTTGTCAGTCCAAAAAGGTGGGCCCGACTCGAGTCTGGCACCAAAACCCTCAGCCCACTGTTACATTTGTGCGGGTTAATCGTGGTCCGAGAGTGATATTTCTCGTTCTTGGGTTCAAAGCGGTATAAATTCCCTATATAGCACCCATTGGTTTTGTGCTTGAGCAAACCCTGTAGATCAAACTAATGAGAGATACAACATTGAGCAGTTAACCTTAAGAGTCTCAGATATCGCAAAACATCCTTTTCACTTTCAGAAAATGTTCAGAGATTTTATGCCCTTTAAAGAAACGCTTGATTACAAAAAAAAAAAAAAAAAGTTACCGACTTTGTCAAGATTATGCCGTTTAATTAACATCTGAGTAGGGGTATTCACCGATTTAGTCGGAGTCAGAGAGACAATATTCAATTTCAGCACTGATTTTGACTTTGTTAGAATTTAGATTTCGCCTCCGACTCCAACTAAAGTGTAAACCGACTTTGAACCATGCAACCCATAATTTTTGTTGACTACCGACCCAAATAATAATTTTTTTCTTCATAAATTTAAACATCTTGTAATTTTTTTTTTGTCCTTTTGTCTTAGGGTTCAAAAGACTAGAACACCGTGTTATTTAAAAAGGAAAAATATAATCTTTTAAATGTAAGAACACCATGTTATTTAAAAAAGACAAATATAATTTTTTAAATGTAAGTTGAAGTCGACTCTATATACTCCAAATCCAAATTTGACTTAGTAGGAAATTTTTTTAAACTCTGAGTCCGGCCAACATTTTGCTCAGTTTTAATCAATATTTTTTTTATTTATAATTCTTCCATCAATCTATTAACTTCATTTTCTTTAATATTATGGTTTTTAATTATTAAAATAATCAATTTGGGTAATTTTTAATCAATATTATGTCTACAATTCATCTCTGTTATAGTATTCAACACCAAAGCATCTCGCCTCCATGATAGAAGCCATAACTACATAGAGAATATAAGAACTTTCCTGCAACCTAGACCTATAATCTTCGATTGAAAACATCAAACAACTCCCAAAGAATTTCCCCAGAGATGCCTTTTTTTTTTTTTTTTTTTTTTTTTCCTATTTTTCATTTTTTCGTTATTCTTGGCATGGAGTGGGGGAAGGGGGGAGACAAGAGGACATAATTACATAGTAATTACAATGCAGAATAATCTACAACCCTAATAACAGAGAGAAAGAAGCCTGAGAGAGAAGCACGAAATCCAGCAAAAGGAGTACACGACTCAAATATAGGCATCCCTGTAAATCGAGGAGAGTTGAACAAGAAGGCAACATTTTGAAGATACAATAAAAAAGCAGATATCCAGTAGATACAATTGTACTAAATAAAATGTGCATACTGATACAAAAATGATACACAAGGAAACTCTACCAGAACCAGCGTACAATGTGCAGAATTGGACCTGCAAAATTAGAGAGTTGTTGGTTAGGCACAGCAGGAACCCCCTTTGGGATTATCTAGATTGGCATGAGATGGGTCTTTCCTCTATCAGTTGGTCAGAAGACTAGGCACCATCACTCCTTTGCATCCGAGTTCTCGGCTGCCTCAGCTCCTGTATTCCGAATTACTTATTAGACTCATGATCATTAGAAGAAAAGCATAAACAATTGACCAACCAGATCTACAACTCTAAAATGAAAAAGCAAAAGGAAATTCCCATACACAGCTAGCATGATTCAGTAGTTCATGACTGCATTTGCAAAATCTAAGCCGCTAAGACATGAAACAGAACCTATCTCGAGCTACAATAACCCACTAATAATCACTCCTACAACGATTAATACCACCAATGTAACAAAAACCCACACAAATTGTTAAAAGAAAAACCAAAAAGATCTTTCACCAGTAACATGAAATGGCTGCACATTGCTGTGATTCTTACAGAGTGGAACAAGATTAGGCCTCCCTACTGAGAAGACCATGAATTTCACCTAGAAACACAATCTGATCCTTAGAAAGCATTACTAATAGTCCACGAGTAACATAATTTACAAACTTTGATTCTATGACAATATTTAGCACTTGCTGAACTAGCACAGGTTTTTTTTAACCCACAACTATTCATGTCCCTCACATTTAAATTTCCTGTAAATTTTAAGCTTCCAATGCTCATCCAAATGTTCACTACCAAAGAGAAATTTTCACAGGGAAGCCCAACACCACAGATACATTCTTAAACTACCAGTTATACCACAGTAATGACATTTAAACAAGCAAAACTAGCACAAACTACAACCAAATTCTCCGAGTACTATTCAGAGCTCTGGAAGCAATCCTCCCTCAATTCAATTACCCCACTAATTACTTTTGACAGAATTTGCACCCATTTCAACCAACAACGTAGTGTATCAAATAAACTTCACGAATACCAGATAAGAAATGAATGGAACATTAACGTACTGACTAACCTTGACCCTCTTGTACTTCATCTTCCTCATACTCATCTTCGTCCTGCTCGTCCTCTTCCTCGCCCTGAGAGGCATTAACCCCGTACCTCTCATTCAAAAAATCCACCGCCATTGGAGTCAGTACCACCTTATCCGAATTCAAAATGTCGAACAAATTCAAGGTCCTGGGCGTCAACATCCTCAGCGTTCCAATATTCCGGCTCGAAAGCGCCAAATTATCCGATACCTCGGTCATCAAGAACGTCGATTTCTCCTTGGGGTCGATCCCCCACCTCTTCAGTGCCGCGATGAACTCCTTCGTCTTCGGCTTCTCGAACTTGTCCCCGAAATCCTCCACCACAATCGTATTGATCATGGCGCTTGCCATGGCCGTCGATATCGCTAGCCTCTTCTCCTTTCGATTAATCTTGATGCTCCAGTCCCTGGGCTTGGGCCCAAACACCACGCCTCCGCCAGGCCGGAGAGGGGTCCTCAAGGACCCACTGCGGGCTCGGCCCGTCTTCTTCTGCGGGGAGGGCTTCTTCCCGCCGCCTCTAACCTCACTGCGGGTGAGCGTGGAGGCGGTGCCGCGGCGCTTGTTCTGGAGGTCTGTGGTAATGGCTCGGTGAACGACGGCGCGGGCAGTATCGGGTGGGGCTGACTTGAGGTCGAGGTAGGTCTCGCCGACCTTCTCTCCGGCGAAGGAGAGGACTGGGAGGGTGGCGAGCTCGGAGGTGATAGAGAGGGATTTCGTTGGCGTCTTGAGGGAATTGGGTCTGAAGGTTGAAGGAGAAAGCTTTGGAGTTTGGCGAGCGGAAGTGCGGAAGATTGTGGAGGAGAAAAATGAGAGAGATGGGGGGCCTGTGGCCGTTGCCATTGCTCAGAGGCTTGGGCGGAGAAAGAGCTAGAGAGTAAAGACAGTAGGATTGTTATCCAGCCCTATCCTGATTCCTTCGTTTTGGAAAGCATTTTCTCGCTGGTCAGAGCCCTTTTTTGTCACTGTTTTTACACCCTTCTCAAAATTTGGGGTCGTCAGCTAAACTTTTGTTGGTCAAAACTTTCGTTTATAGAACCGGTGAAAAAATTGAAGAGAAAATAATCTTTTTTTATGTTTACAATAATTAAAATAGATAATTTGATTGGGAGATTATTTTTTTATTATTTTATTGAGTAAAATTTTGACATGCAAACACTATTTTTTTCTCAAAATTTTGTATTGGCCAAAATTTCACAAATTTCTTCAAAAAAAAAAAAAAAAAAAAGGTTTAAGTCTAATCTAAGGGTGGGTGTCGTGTACGACGACTATTAGGTCATAGGTGGTTGTACTTGAGGTTAACGAAAGGAGACAAAACGATGGTATTGATAAAATTAAAAAATTCAGTAATTGCTAGTAACTAAAGTGAGAATTCAAGGACTATTTTTTAAAAGAGTGTAAAATCAAGAGACTAAAAAATCTTTTAACCCCTTTCTTGTTCCAAAACTTAGTAAGGGTGAGAATTTTTTTCTGTGGAAATTGAAAATTCCGGTTTCGATACTGAAACTGAATTCCATTTTTAGAAAATTCTAGAACCGAAATTAGAACCGAAAATTCCGGTGAAAAAGCCGGAATTTTCCGGTTCCGGAAGTTAAGTTTGTTCTTTCTTCATGATTATTCCGGAAGTTTTTTTTAAACAAATTAATTTAGGTAACCTGGCTTTCTAACACGTGGGCTGGTGTTAAAAAAAAAAAAAAAAAAGGTTACCAGGGTCAAAACGACCTAGGTCACGAGAAGACTGAAGTGAGTTAATCTTTTTCTTCATCAAGCTCTTACGCGACCTTGTCCTCGTTCTCGTCTCAGCCCAGCTCCAACAGGCTCTTGTTTCGCCAGCTCTTCGAGAAGGAGTCCTCTCTACCTACACTTACTTGCTTGCTAACATCTCTCACCTTGACAAGCCCGCCCTGGTTGGTACTTTTATTTCTCGTGTTGTTGTTGTTGTTGTTTTAGGGGTAATTTAGTTGCTGAGAAAATGTGGGAAGGGAGAGGAAATGGACATAGAATTCTTGGTCTTATATTTCTCAGTGATCAAACAACGGGTTTCCATGTCTTGTTTCCTCTATTTTCATTTTGTTTCCGAATCTTCGTTGTTTCTCATTATTTAATATAAAAGGAATTTGTTACTTTTCCATGTTCTGGGGATGGACTTACGAAGTCACTGCCAGATTTTAGTTTTACGCATATCTTCGTGTTATTCTAGGAGCTCATTTTCATCTTAAGCAATAATGACTATTATATTAATCGTGGAAAATGGAAAGAGTCTGTTTACCAATCTCTTTTTCCTGTCATCCAGAAATTGCATTGCAAGTTTTCATTCGTTTCCTGCTCCTTCTACAGCCCATTTTCTGCCCAAAATGGAACCAGAATGAAATTTTGGATTCATTCTGGTTTCATCTGTTCCAGTACTCACCCTTAAAACTTAGGTTTTGGTGGATTAAGTTTACATTAAAGTAAAACTAAGATCTTTACAAGTAACACTTACGAGTTATCTTAAAAATCGTTTCTAATGAAAAAGGTTATATATCTTGAACTACTCTTCCCGTGGATTCTCCTAATTAATTATGTTTTTCCTCATTTTAAACATAATTAGACAAAGGCTCAAAGTTTTGATAGGTGGTTCTCTCTGAACATTTATTGGTTGCTATACTCGTTGTTCTCTGCCCAAATTGAAGTGTTACTTCAACTATCAAATAAAACTTGTAAACCTCTTATTAATATTACGAAGTCACGAATAAACAATTAAGACAAAATGAAAAATATTTTCCATTATTTGTTGATTAGAATCATTTATAATTCCCTTCTTTAGATAGAACACTCTATTTATTTTATGTTGTCTTTATAAAATTTTAGGACAATATGAGACCTATAATATTTAATTCTTATTGTATCTATCTCTTTCTAATTTATATTATGCAATTCAAATAAAATATTATAGAGAATCATGAGTTGTTTGGATAAAACATGAGACAATAATTAGTTAGGACTCAGATACAAATTTAAGAGAATGAGAGTCGCACCTCTATTTTTAAGCATAGATTTCTTATTACTATATCTCGAGTGAAGCTAAATTCATATTGTAGTTCGCTCTCAGTTGAAACACTTAAAAGAAATTTATGAGATGGGTAAAATGTTATTAGTGAATAAGGTGTACTTCTATTTGCGAATAAGGATACTTTACAATTCCTAGGTAAAGAACCCAACATTTAATCTCTCCCATCCATTACTCCTGTTGTAGAAGAAAAACAAAACAAAATAGACTTATGACAAGCTCTATCAATTGAGCCAAAAAGCAGGGGAAAAAACTCTCTCTGAAAATAAAGATGTCACTAGTGATAGAGACATATCAATCTTCTGTTAGTAGGATAAAATTTGGTAGATGAATGACTTATATGTCTGAAAAATAGACCACGACATGTTCTGATTTGTTAAAAAGATTAATACTACAACAAATGTAAGATGATTAAGCTTATTTTTTTAAAATTAAAATTAAAGGTCTTAAACCAAAGAATCTATAAAACCTCGTTATCTAATTGCAAATCACTTCTCACCGAATACGTGATTCTTTTGGTTTCAACACTTCATAGCACGAACAGGATATTGCGTGGAAGTAACAAAACCACATGGAATAGAAGAGGAAAAAAAAAACTTCCCCATTAAAATAAAAATCTCATAGTGAGACCATATAAAATCTTATAATATGAAGGAAAAAAATAATGAAACCTTTTGCTCAAATTTCGTTTGTTTTGGAAAAAAATTTAGGTAAATAATGGAAACATTTTGGGAGCTAGTAGCTTAAAAAAACTAAGATGCTAGACAAGCAAAAATTTTAAGAATTTTGAGTTTGTAGGAGAATTGTTTTTAGTTTTTTATGGGGGGTTTGTAAAAAGTTAGTAAAAAAGTTGAAGAATGTTTTTGATGAAACCATTTTTAACCGGCTTATCACAGAAATCCACTGGGCCAAGAGCCCGAGGGAGCTAGACTTGAAGTCTGGCACTTTGGATGGGTTGAAAGGTCCAAGTTCTCCTTCCTTTCTTCTGCAAGCAAAATAAACAAGCTAGAACTTAGAGTCCTCCCCATAGGGGGATTTCTCTGATGCCATTGTTAGTCGTCATTGTCTAATATCTTTCCTTTTTCGGGTTTAGTTATCAGTGAGAAAGTCTAAGAGAGAATATGCATCCCTTTTCTGCCTCTTTCTTTCTTTATATATCCTTCCTCTTTCTTTTCTAGGCTAGGGTTTAATGGGCCTTAGCCTGTCCTTCTCCTTTCTTCTATGATGATTTCTCCTTATCGTGCATCCTTTGTGTTGGCTTTTGTGCACAATCGAGATTTTGATGATTTCAATAAATGGATTAAGTTTATAAAATGGACATCTTCAAAGACAAAGACATTTTGATGAAAGAGCCAAAGACTTGAAGAAAGAAGATCAAGAAGATGCAAGGAGCTCAAAAGTGAAGTTTCAAGACCATTAGGGTATAAACCTTGTAACTCTTAGTTTCACTTTTGACAAGGATTATGAATCACACTTGCATATCTTTCAAAACGTGCATAAACCGTTTTACCTTTTGTTTGAAAGATTAAAATGTTTTTAAAGGTTTTAAAACACCCAATCAAACTCCCAAACCTTTCTTATACTTATGGGAAGTAAGTCTTTAAAATTGGGTGTTTCAAAGAGGTCAAAAACGTGGTTTTAATTGAACCGGATCATGTGCTTAAGTTGAGGAGGTCGACCGGCTGGTGAAGCGGTCGACCGGTCTTCGACCGCTTGGTATAGCGGTCGGTTGATTTTGAAATAGATCCGTTGAGCTTCTGACAATATGACCGTTGAGTAACGGTAACTTGAAGCGGTCGACCGGCTCGTTTTAACAGACGACTCCAACGGCTATAAACGGCTAGTTTTCATATGTGGCCTATAAATACACCTTCATAACGTCCAAAATAAACACAACGACCACATATCATTTAGATACTTGAGAAATATTCCAAACCTTCATATTCTATATTTCTCATATCATTCACACAAAACACACTTTCATATCCTTGTCTTTGTGTGAATCAAGAGATAGAGCTTTCCAATTTCACATCCACTCTTTGAGAGAGTTTATTCTTGTAATCTTCATATCCAAAAGAGGTGATTCCTTTAGTGAGGTTGTTCACTAAAGAAGAAGCTTAGAGAGGGTATATCTCAAGCTTGGTTAGTTGTGAGTGGTGAGCCCGAAAATCACTTGGGGGTTTGAGTGTTAAGCCCGGGAAAACACTTGTACGGTTCTCTAGCACCCGGAAGCTAGAGTGTACACTATTTGAAGATAGTGGAAAAACCTCAAGGCTCGGTGAAGGAGCTTGAGGGGTGGATGTAGGCGGGTTTGCCGAACCACCTAAAAATCACGTGTTTGCTTCTCTATCCCTACTCTTTACATTTAGCACTTATTTACTTGTTGTTTTAATATACTTGTGCTAAATTATCCTTTACTTTGCAAACACGATTTTGGGGTTAAAAGCAAAAAAGTTTGGAAATCCAATTCACCCCCCCTCTTGAGTTGCCTTAATCTTGGACTTACACTCTGTTTCACATTAATTAAGTGGGGCCCATCTTTTCCTTCTTTCTCCCCATTGGTCTTTAGTAAGGCAGTTTATGTTCACTCATTTAATGGCTAGATCTTATTCCTTTCTTACATCGCCTTTGTCAGGAAATCAGATTATTAACTCCCCTTAGGCCTCATCGTTTCATATTTGACATGACCCCCATTTAAGAGGGTTACCGGTATTGCATTGTGGTTGAAGAGATTTTGTCGGCATTAGGATAGGCCTCTGCCTTTTTCGTCTGGCCCAGGGCCTGTTTCCTTTCTATTTGGGCTGAATAAATCCATTCCCATCAGTAGCCCCCCCTTTCTCTAGGTACTTTTTAAGTAAACAAGGAAATGTTCAAAAGCCACTCCGCAGTCTTCGTGGATTTCAATCTCCCGCCTTAATATTATTTTATTTTCAAGAAGTGTCTTTTCACTTCCCTTCTTCTGTCAGAGACCCAGAGTCATTATACCCTTGTCTGCAATTTTTTCTCCGTTGCTATGACACCCCTCTTTTCTTCGGAAACGCTATCTTTCCTCTGCCCAACTTTCTTCATTTCTTTTTTGTCAATCGATGGCACCTCGTTCTCTTCTTCAACCTTTGAAGGATTCCCCCTAGACCCGAATCCGTTCTAAGTTGACGAACGTAAACTTGGCTAAGTATCGCAGAACATATTCGGTGCCCAAATCAATTAGAATGCGTGTCCCCGAGAAAAATGAATCTGTGCTATTGCCCAAAACCAATGAGTTCGCCTTTTATCTAGACTTTCTCGTAGCCGATTTTCGATTTCCTTTCCCTGAAGAGGCAAAAAGGGTTTTGAAATTTTTGTCAATAGCCCCCTGTCAGTTGGCTCCCAAAGGCTGGCATTTTCTCTTAGGGTTTATCTGCATCTAGAGAGAAAGATTTCCCGAAGGCCCTGGCTTATCCCCCTAAGAATGTCTGCACTTTTACCAATTGTGAGAATTGGAGGGTGATGACGAGTGGTGGTATTTTGTCAATCGGGGGTCCAAGTTCACTTTTTCCTGTCATATGTCCAGTAACAAAGGGTGGAAGGAAAAATATTTCTTGGTCTATGGGATAGGATGGCAAGAGGCTCCATAGGCAAAGAATCCCAAAACCATTTACGACTTATGGGGCGTCCCCTCCGCCGACGGTTAGTAATTACTTCCCGGAGTCTCAATTTTCCCTCTTCTTATTTCTTAGTTCCATTCGTTATCTTCATCTTCACTTTCTTTTGATTCTTCTCTTGTTAGCCATTGTAAGTCTAAATAACAACCCAAGAAGGGGGATGAATTGGGTTTTAATAAAATTAAAACTTTTTCAAGATAATTTAAGCAATAGAACAATAAAGCATAAGAGCACCACAAGTAAATATGAACCAAATATTAAGAGAGAAAGGGTTAGAGAGATGACACCGAATTTTAGGTGGTTCGGCCAACACTTGCCTACGACACCCCCAAGGCTATTGACTTCCTTGGTCTTCTTCACTATTCTTCAAATAGCAAATACACCTTAGCTTCCAGGGTGCTAAGGAACCTTTACAAAGCGTTTTTCAAGCTCACGCTTTAACTCACTTCACAAATCCCAAAACCAAGGGATTTCTTCTACCCACACGAGTAGGACCAAGTGTTTACCCAACACTCAAGTGTTTACAAAGGATGGGTACAGGAATATTAAATATTGGCTCTCAAAGCCGAATAAACAAGTAGAAAGCACAAAGGTGTGCAAGAAGACAAGAATCTCAGTAGAAAGCTGAAGTTTGGTAGGAGAATCACAAGATTTCTTGGTAGGTGCGGTCTTCTCTCTTCTTCAAAGCACTTTCTCTTTCTAGAAGTTAGGTCGTAGAATAATTGCAAGTGTAATTGTACGATCGTTGTCTTCTTCCATTTAACTTCTTATATTTAAACCTCATTTGACTTCAACAATCTTCAAAGCTATCAAAGGAGCCGTTGGAAGGACACCCACGACATTTTAGAGCATTTTAAATGATTTGGCGTCGTTCCAGATTTTCTTCAAAATCGTGGTATGTGTTGACACATCAAAAATTGATCTGGAGTTGTGCTCTCGTGTTGACACTAGGCTTCAATGTGTCAACACCATGAAACTTGATCTGGAATTGCTGTCTCAGGTGTCAATACAATGTGTCGACACTAATCTTCAATGTGTCGACACCATGACACTTCAAAAATTGGTCTGAAATTGTTATCTCGGGTGTCAGTACAATGTGTCGACACTAGTCTTTAATGTGTCAACACCATGAATTCATCATTATGGAGTAAGTGCAATATGTCGACATCATTCCTCAATATGTCGACATTATCAATGCTGGAGAGAAAATTCTGCAACTTGAAATTTTCCAAACCATTTCAACATTTTTTTAAACACTTACATTATGAAAAATTGATCTTATCAATTTTCAATATTTCTTTAAACACATACATTATGAAAAATTGATCTTATCAACTTGTGAAATGTTGTTCAAGTTCACTTAGAAATATTTTTACATAGAAAACTCGAATTCTTGAAATAGATCTTTTAGAAAAGTGGATTGACAAAATAAAAGCTAAAAACCTTCAAAACTTAGAACTTTTGCTATCATCAAAATCAAATATAGATTGTTTGCAAAAACAATCTTGGGGTAACACTAGCCCTATCAGCCCTTATTTTATCGGAAGAGGAAATATCCCGTACTCAATCAATCATGACTTATGAGTCAAAGGAGTTAACAATAGTTCTAGCACCACATAACATCAAAAAATTCTTTTAGCCCAAGCGACCTGCGACTTCGATTAATTCCCCAAGTATTTATGTGCTGCTTCTCGTTTCTTCCTCGTTCTCAATAGTTCTGTCTACTTATGGGACATTTCCTCAATCTTCTTCTCTTTCTTCTCTTCCTTTTCTCTGTTTTACTCATTCAGATGGGCTTTTGTTTGCCTATGTTCCTTCTCAGGTTCTTCAAAGAAACTCCGGAAGAGGATTCCAGAATCATTTGGAGAGGATTCTTCTGCCTCTCTTCGGGTAATGAAATCAGGAGATGACGTGCAGCCCTTCTGCAAAAAAAATCCACACTTTCACCTATTTCCACGGCCTCTGGGATCAGGAAACATTCACAGTATGGCTCTAGAATTTCCTCGGCCAAGAAAATCATGGTTGCTTCTAGTAGGGATAGCCTCCAACCGAAAACAAAAGATTTACAAGAGGTTTCTTCTCAATTGAAACGAAAGAGTCTCGAGCCCTCTGTCAACGAGCCTCCTGTGAAGAGGAAACACACGGCTTCCCCACTTGTACACGTGTAGGGCTCTGGTATTATTATTTCAAAGGTCCAAAAAGGTGGTAGGATTTGAGCCCCTAGCCCTTCTGAATCATTAGTCCCAAATTTCATAGGGCTTGCTCAAGGAACCACTCATATTGGATCAAACCCAGCCGGGTCTACTCCCTTTGTTCCTCAAGGTAAGGGTGTCTTTGTCAAGCTAGGAGCCTAGTTTTTTGATCCCATAGCTCGCTTACGAGAATTTGTCTCGGCTGAGCTTTTGCCACACCCACCTCATCATGAGAGTATAATTCCTACCGCAACCCCATTTACTCACAAAGGTTGGGGTGATCTCATTTAAATCGTATTCTTTTCCCTTGTAATTCCATTTGTGTTTTTCTTATATGATCCTTGGTATTCATGTGTTCTTCTATAAGACTGTCATGGCCTTGCATCAAATCCTTGATGCTTTCTGTAGCAAAGAACTGGAGTTGGCTAAATTCCAATCATGTCTGTCAGATGAGCAGCAAAAGAATGGACAGCTCAAAAAAGAAGTTGAAAGACTTGAATCACTCATTCGAGAACTCAAGAATGTTAATACTGAGGCCAAATCTTTGTTAGAGCAACATGTTTCTCCTTTAAAAGGGGGTAGGCAACCATTAGAACCACTAAGACAACACTCAGAGGAAGATGAAGGCCTTATGGTGCCTTCTGGTCCCAAGGATGCTCCACACCCACGAAAGGTTCATAATTGTAGCAAGGCTCAACAGGCCAAAGGGGCCAAAGAATTGTCAGAAAAGATAGAGCAGCTGAAATAATAAGTTCAAGTTCAAACAATCTGCTGGGAACATGAGGCGAGCGAGGCCAAGAAGTATAAAGAAGAGTGCCAGAGACTGGATAATTTTATTTTGAAAAACACCCTAAAGATCTCTGAGGTGGAGGCTCGAGCGGATCAAGCTCTCCAGGCCCACCGCAAATTAATCATAGACTTCCAAGCTTTCCAGGTGTAGGCCAAACGAGAGAAGGATGACCTGGTTACCCAAATCACATATGAGAAGGATGCTTTGATCGTCCAATCTCAGAGCACCATAGATTCCTTGCAAACAGTACTTACCAAAGTGAATGACACCAAGTCCGTGCTTCAAGACCAAATATCCAACTTGGAAGGCTCCATGATTGGGTTCGAGGAAGAGGGTCCTAAATTGTAGGAATCTTTAAGTCTAAAGGAGGAACGCATCGGCTTCCTAGAAGATGAGGCAAGGCGCCTATCACGTCAGGTTGAGTTTCAAGAGAATCAAGTTAAACACTTGACAGATGAGGCGGCTGAGGTGAGGTACCAGCTTCAACTTGAGATTGGGAATTCATCTAACTATTGGGCCCAAGGTTTTATTGATGGTTTTAACTCCCTCAAGGCCGCCTTGTCTACTTGGTATCCTGAGTTGGACTACTCTGATATTTTAGGGAAGCAATTATTTGCAGCCTTTAATCAGCCCGTTTCACAACCTGGAACCCTAGCTTTTGAAACGCCTCTCAACCCTGCAAATGTTTTGATTAATCAGGAGGTTTCTCTTCTTTTGGAGTTAATCGAGGAGGACCGGGGTTTGTTGAGTGCGTATCTAGAAGGGGCAGGAGAAAGTGCTTCTGGCCCTACACTGGATCCTTCCTCCCTACCTGAAGTGATTGGTCCTACCTTTGTTGCCTTTGGGGGATAATTTGCCCCCTTCTTGAAATAATATTCGAGGGGTTTATTGCTCTTCTTTTTCACTTTGATATTCTTTTATCATTACAATACTTTATAGCTTTCCTTCTTATGATCATGATTTAGTCCAGATACTACAATTTAATACTTATTGGCTACAATCCAATTTTTATCCATCTGATTTTTCTTGTCTTTCATCATTCATTTTTTTTTTATGTGCAGCTTTATAATGTACTCAATGAGTACCCTTTGATCTTTATTAGCAAGGCTGGATTGTTTGGGTTGATGAAAAGTTGCCCAGGAGTTGTTTTGTCAATCTTAGCTTCTGTCAAGTTTTTTAAAAGTGCTTGACATTTACTAATTCGGGTTGTAAAATAAACTCCTGCTCTTCAATCCGGTTCCGGACTTTCCTTGGTTTTTGTTGTTTGTTTGTATTCTAAGATTACATAATGTGTAATCTCTCTTCTCCCCTCCTTGTATGAAAGGTTTATGATCAAGGTCTAGAGACACAATAAACAATAAGAGATTCTTACGGGACTAAAATCAAGGCGTAAGATAAGAAGTCCTGAGATAATTGCACTTTCGAGACACAAATGCTTGACCATGTCATTCACATGGCTCAAGTAATTGCTCGTGCTGTTTTATCACAATTGGGGCAGAATATGCCCCGTTTTGAAACTGCTCGTAGTTTGGTCCTCAAGGGCTCCATATCAAATCCGATGGATATCTGGGCACAATGACTCAGATCCTATCTTTTCCCTAAATCCAGGATCCGAAGGCCACCACCCTTTTTGTAAATCTAAGGCACAATGGCTTCTTACATTTTCGTAAATCCGGGGCCTAAAGGCTTCTGCCGTTTTCGTAAATCCAGGGCCTAAGGACTCCTGCCGTTTTCGTAAATCCAGAACCTAAGGACTCCTACCGTTTTCGTAAATCCAGGGCACAAGGGCTCATACCAACACATAAATCCAGGGCCCAGGGGTTCCTCTCAACTCATAAATCCAAGCACGAGGGCTCCTGTCAACATATAAATCCAGGGCCCGAGGGCTCTTGTCAACTCATAAATCCAGGACACAATGGCTCCTGCAGACATATAAATTCAGGGCACGGGGGCTCCTGCCAAATCATAAATCCGGGGCACAAGGGCTTCTGTCAACACATAAATCCAAGGTTCAGGAGCTCCTGCCAACTTATAAATCCAAGACTCGGGGGCTAAATTGTCATCTTTTATAATAAATATTTGAGCTCAAGGGCATCAAATTGCCATCCATAGATATCTAGGCACGAGGCACCAGATCGCATACCATCATTTTTCCCACGAACATATGTTTTATTTCTTAGTCATAAACAAAATCATGGAAATTTCAACAAAAATTAGTACGTACCTCTTTTTTAATAGGTGTCTTCGTCCTTCATGTACCCTTTAGCATGACATTATAACAGCTTCGAGCCTGCTTTTGATCTCCTCGAACTTCCCCAACACCAAATGGAGTAGGGAATTTCATCTTGAGATAATAGATAGAAGTAACAGCTTGTATCACGCATAGGGTAGTTCGTCCGATAATAGCATTGTAAGCTGTAGCTTCTTTCAGTGGGTCAATCACCAAAAAGTTCACCGTGACATTCAGCACTGCAGGATGGGTGCCCAAGATTACTGGTAAGAGAACTAACCCTATCAGGATAATAGTTTTCCCAACGAATCCTACCAACGAGCTGGACCTTATCTTCAGCTGAACTTCATCAATTCCCAGTTTTGTGTAGGTAGATGAGTACAAAATATCAGCAGAGCTACCATTGTCTATCAGTACATGGCGTATGGTGAAGTTAAAAATTTGTAATGAAACAACTAAGGCATTAGTGTGGGGATATAGGACCCCTTCTGCATCTTTTTCAGTAAATGCTAACAAGGTCGGAGGGACCCTAAGCTTTTTACCCAGCGGGGCTTTAGCTATGCATATATGCTGCTAGTGAGCTTCCCTGGCATAAGCCTTTCTTCCACCTGAACTGGGTCCACCCGCCGATGGGCCGCCAGCTATTGTGTGAATGGTGTTAACCTCTCCCCTAGGTGCTGGGGGAGGATTCAGTCCTGCCCCACAAGGAGAGGGTACACCATTTCCCCCTGTTGCTGACGTTGGGGTTGAAAAGTTCTGTTGTCTAGGATGAATTGCCTCAGCTTTCCCTGACTTAGTAGGAGTTCGATTTGCTGTCTGAGCTCATAGCACGCCTCAGTAGTGTGTTCATGATCTTGATGGAAATCGCAGTACTTACCATGAGATCTCCTTTCATTTTACCCAGCTACCTTGGACCCAGCTCATTTGCAATTTGCATCAATATTTCCCTGAGTGGTATATTCAAGGGAGTATATGCTTGTTCGCCTCCCATTGCTGGCTTTAGAAGTAGCTCGGGCATAGGAGGGGGTGCTTGGCGTTATGTCCGCTAGCACACAAACCTTTCCCTTGTATCAACCTGTGGTGTTTGAACTTGCCCTCTTCCCTTTCTCTCTGACCTGCCACCTTGGACTGTACGGGCTGCCTCTCGAGCTTTAAAAATTTCTTCAGCCTTTATAAAATTTTGGGCCTTTGCCATCAACTCAACGTATTTCGCAAGGCTATTTCATGCTAGGTGGTGAAAGAAATCATTTTCCATAGCTACCCCATTTATCACGGCCTTGATCTTTGAGTTGTCATCAGTATCGTCAACATCAATGGCTTCTTTATTGAATCGTGCTAGAAAGTTGCGGAGACTCTCACCATGATTTTGACGTATACTTAGGAGGTGAGTATGGGGCTTTCTAGTTAGGCAGCCAACTAAGAAGTGGCTAATGAAAGTCGTACTAAGCTCCATGAAATTATGAATGCTATTTGGGGGAAGTTGCCCAAAACCATTTTCAAGCTGATTTTCTTAGCGTAAAGGGAAAAGCCAAAGCATCTCCCACCCCTTGATAAGTCATGTGCCCTTTGAAGATCTCCAAGTGATCTGTGGGATCCCCTGACCCTTCAAAAGTTTCTACAGGTGGAGCTTGATATTTTGGTGGGGCTGGGTATTCCAAAATTTGGTGAATAAAAGGAGAATCGGTTTGCTAAACGAGGTTGTTCAGGGTTGTGGAATGTTTTCCCCTTACCTTCCTTCGCATGACCTCCAGTGCTCGTTCATTTCCTGGAGCCTACCCTCTTGACACTACTCAACCCGTATCACCTCCTCATTAACTCGAACCACTTCCCCGGACTGCCATCCTTCCAGACTAGAAAAGTCTAAGGGTTGATCAGCCCTTTCCGGGGTGGTCTGTAGGGATTTTCAATCTGATCGCCGAGTATGAGGGCTACCTTCCAATTGTTGAAACAACCTTTCACTCTGGGTGTGCATTTTCTCCATGCATCTTGAAACGTAACCAAGATTATTTTCCAAGTCACCTAGGCAGTCACTAGCTTCCCGAATAGTTCCCTAAGATCCAGGGTCAGTACTTCCTGAAAGACAAACCTGGATGCCCCAAAGGAACTCTCCCTTAGGGGTTCATAGAGCCTAATTGGGAAAGCTTCCAAGAAGGGGTTCTCCCCAAGAATAGGCGGGATTTGGGCCGTTCTCGGCGTAACAGCCTCTACTTAAGCACTACTGACCTGTGGAGGAGGTGTATCCGGGGTTATTGCAATTGTTTTTCCATGAGGGGAGCCTTCCGTAGCCATTTGCCATGGTTTATATTTGACAAAAAGAACTTTAGAAAGCTATCTTGCTCGTGGTGAGAAAAGTGGGATAACCAGTTTAAAGGACTATGTTTTCCCATAGACGGCGCCATCTGAGCCCGAGGGAGCTAGACTTAAAATCCGATACTTGGGATGGGTTGAAAGGTTCAAGTTCTTCTTTCCTCCTGCAAGCAAAATAAACACGCTAGAACTCAAAATCCTCCCCGTAGGAGGATTTCTCCGATGCCATTGTTAATCGTCATTCTCCAATATCTTTCCTTTTTCGGGTTTAGTTATCAGTGAGAAAGTCTGAGAGAGAATGTGCGTCCCTTTTCTGCCTCTTTCTTTCTCTATATATCCTTCCTCTTTCTTTTTTGGGCCAGGGTTTAATGAGCCTCGGCTTGTCCTTCTCCTTTCTTCTATGAAAATTTCTCCTTATCGTGCATCCTCTGTTTCACATTAATTAAGTGGGGCCCATCTTTTCCTTCTTTCTCCCCATTGGTCTTCAGTAAGGCGGTTTATGTTCACTCATTTAATGGCTAGATCTTATTCCTTTTTTGCATCGCCATTATCAGGGAATCAGATGATTAACTCCCCTTAGGCCTCATCGTTTCATATCTGACATGACCCCCATTTAAAAGGGTTATCGGTATTGCATCGTGGTTGAGGAGATTTTGTCGGCATTAGAATGGGCCTTTGCCTTTTTCGTCCGGCCCAAGGCCTGTTTCCTTTCTATTTGGGCTGAATAAATCTATTCCCATCAGTTTTTTATTGAAGCTTGTTAAAAAAAAGTAAGGAGAGAGAAAATTTGATGGATTTTTTGAAGAGAGTTTGTTAAAAAAGTAGGAGAAAGAATATTTAATGTAATTTTTTTTAAAATGAAAAAGTATTGAAGTTGTTGAGATTTGTGTGAAAATTTTGAGATTTTGTTATTTGGTTATAAAAATTTTGAGTTTAGAAAAATTTTCTTAAAATGTTAGAAAATATTCAATACTCAAACATCAAATATGACAAAAAGGAAGAACCAACTTATTAAATAAAAATATGAAGCTTAGAACCAACAAATTAAATAAAAATTTAAGCCTAAAACCAACTTTATATGTAATATAAAATGAAGACAAAAAGGATGCTAAAAAAAATAGACTTGTAACAGCTTTATAAGTAGAATAAAATGTATACAAACAGGATAACATAAATGATAACATAAATATTTGTATATAAAAAAATTCAAACTTTTTGCACATATGAGACTTGGTACATTTGTTAGGGCCCTTTCTTTCATGGTGCCAGATTCTATCAAGAATTATGTATAAAAAAAAAATATTAAAATATCCTCTAATGTTGATGAAATTTCATTTGTCTAGATAGACGAAAAAATTATTCTAATTGGTAATCTAGAACATAAGTAACAGGCTGCTTCCTTCTCTGGAACTCTGATTCGCTGGAACTCCGGTAAAGTTGAATCATACTTAATAAATCGAGCAAGTTTTCAGGTTCTGAATTGGATACACCCATTTGGACATCCGTCCCCCCGGCCCCATGGAGCACACGACCTGAACTATTTTTCCTTTTCCGGGCTTTTGCTCTCTGTTTATGCTCGTGCCCTCGATGGACTTCACAACTCGCAATTTCTACCTCACCTCCCTGTGCTGAAGCCGAAAACTCCACATCCAAATGATTCTCCACTAGATCAGAAGGTTCTACCGTAGTGTACGCCAAAAATAAATGTGGTGAGTCCCACATTGATTCCTTCCAAATCAAAGTAGTTGTTCCTTCAACACGCCTCGGGAAACGTCCTTCACGTACAATAGAAGCATAAGCAGATCTTAGCCACATCCTCTGGGGCCCGTGCCCCCGTCGACGAAAAAGAATAACAGCACATAAGGAAATTGTTATGGCCTCCTCCAAACACTCTTGCAAATTCATGTTGATCCAACAACGATTACAGCTTGACCTATGGCCAAACCAGGTTGGGAGGCCCCTCTTAGAATCCGCAATGCCCTCTAAAACGTAATCCTGTTGAACAAAGTTCATAAGTTTTTTCTGCAATGTAACCTGCAAAAAAACAAAGCCACATACGAACGTGTACGGTGTACGCAACAGACAGCGAGACATATACCTCAACTTCAAGCAAGCTGAACGAGCTGATTGGAATCTCTTGCGGAGCATATACAGTGCCAAGAAAATCCTGTTGCAGTTGAACCAAGGTTATAAATCTTCGGCAATACACAAAGCCACACAAAACATGTATAGACGAGACACACAGATACATACAGTACGAAGTGAAGGACTCAACACAGGATTCCAAAGCCTCTTAAGCAATTTATGGCATCCCTGCAAGTCAAGCCGATCTAGCTTATCTAGCGAGTCGGCACTTGTGTCGAATTGAAACTTCTTTGATACTTGTGGAAAACTTTCCAATGAAATGCATCCTTTAGCATCTACCTCCTCTATATTTTGTGGAAGTTCTAGGATTTCCTGAAGTTGCTCGCAATCGTCCAAATACAGACCTCGCAATCGAACAAATCGTTTGATGCTTGCAGGAAGGCTGACAATACAAGTCTTTGATAGAATTAACAAACTCAAATTGTGTTGCCAAGTACTATTCTTAAAGCAATTTGATTCTGAGAAGACCAAGTTTTCAGGACACAAAAATTCCGATGCCCGAACTACTACTGCCTCTTTGTAACAATCATCATTAGAAATGCTTGAATTCGTTGGAGGGCTCCCTGAAATCTCATATTCCCTGTTCGGCACGATAGATGCCATGAACTGTATGTTGTCCTCCATCAGCTTTTCTTTAAACCCTATAAATCGTGGACATTCAGAGATGCAAAGGAACTCTAGATGTTGCAACTGAATAATGCTACCTGGAAGATGCGTAAGGTTTTTACAGCGATCAAGTCGTAATTTGCGAAGCCCAGAGATATTTCTAATGGAGGAAGGCAGTTCTTTCATACCACTTTCAACTAAGTTGATTTTGTAAAGATTTTTCATTTCACCCTCGATCTCAGGAAAGTTTAGAAGGCTTGAGCAATATTCGAGGTCAAGGTCTTCCAGAGATCTCAACTTAATGGTTCTTGGAAAGCTCCTAAGTTTAGAGCATCCATTAAGATATAATCGAACAAGATTATCAAGCAGCCCAACGGAATCATGAATCTCTTCTAAATTTATACAGTTGGAAAGAATCAATTCCTTCAGATTTGGATGCCTTGAAAGACTTGGAACTTTTGTTAAGAGCTCGCAATAAGAGAAATTCAAAAATGTCAAGTTCTGCAAGTGCAAAAAAAGAAAAACAAGAAAAAGCAACAAAGGATTTATGTTAGCTCAAAAGAAGTTGAATCATAGTTTACACTAGGAAAAAGAAATGAAAATAGCAATTTTACCGTATGTCCAATCCACGGATACTGCACGAGGCTTCTAGGCATTCTAAGATCAATGAGTTTCTTTCCGTGGAAATTGGAATGCAAAGACGGTAAATGATATTCAGGCCAATCAAGCACTCTTAACATATTGGGAAGAGAGTTAAGTTCCCCAGAGAAACGTGCATTGCGGTTTATAAACAATCTAAGAATTTTCATCTCCATGAATGCCTCAGGACTCAACTGTATGATGTCTTCGACGTCGGGCAAATCAACCACTATGGCTTCAATTTTGTTTGTTCCCTGGTAAGATAATTTGTGAGTTCTGTGATAGAAAAATTGGAGGATCAAAGTTCACCACGTATTTTCATTTACTATATGATCAATATAAGTTTTGTTCTGACATACACACTAAAACACAAGCAGGCACATTTGTTAATTAACCTTGCAAAAAAAGAAAGATTTAATCCATTGGGCTCGAAATGGTAAATTTGTGTTGAGAACAGGGATGTTAGGCCAAAGTGTATGTGATCCCATGTCTTCTTCTTTTTCTGTTTTCCTCCGAATTTATCATTTTTAGCTGTTTATGAAAGAAGAAAAGCAAGATACTCATAACATCAGTACCTGTCCTTGAAATAGTTATGGACAATAATCGATTTACTCCTTTGTTATGTAAAAGCTTTTATTATATATTTATTAATTCAACTATGTTTAAGAAGGTTTCACTTGTGAGATTGAGAAGAAAACGAATACAAAATGAAAGAATTTGTCGTTATATGACTCTTACCATATTTTCTTCTAGTACCATACGAACATCTTCATGAAACCATAACCTACTGCGTCCACCAGGTTCTTCGAATGATTCTTCTCGAACAATTTCTCACCCATTTCTTGCAACAAGTCATGCATCTCCAATTTGGACGAAACGAATCAGTAATAGTTATGAGACACTTATCCACAAGCTTTCTTATACCAATATCTGCAGTAAAACCACAATTGTCTAATATTTCAATCACATCTTTTTTGTTATCCCCCTTGAAGAAACATAAAATGTCAAGAAAAATCTTTTTCTCATTTTTATCCAATCCATCATAACTTATTTTAAGGACTTTTTGAATATCCTGAGGAGGGCTTCCTTTGTAATTCTTTAAGGCACTTTCCCATTCACGAGTACTTTTACCACGTAGATCCGAACCACTTACTTGTAAAGCCAGTGGAAGTCCCCTAGCATAATTGATTATCTATTTTCCAAGTTCTCTATATTCGACAACTGGCGGATTGCCTCCTTTGAAGGCACTCTCATTAAAGAGTTGAAGAGATTCTTTTGAATTCAATTTTTCCACTTCATATGTAAAATCCACGTCATGATTTGTTAATACATTTTGATCTCTTATAGTTATAATGATTCTACTGTCTGCACCAAACCAATCTCGCTTTCCAGCTAATTTTTCTAACTGCATCATTTGATCCACATCATCAAGAATTAAAAGAATCTTTTTGCAACAAATTCTCTCCTTTATCATATTCATTCCTCGATCATCAGTGTCAACCCTTATATTTGAATCTCTCAAAATCTCCGAAAGAAGCATATTTTGCAGTTTGGCTAGACCACGATTTCCAACTGAAGTCTCTCTAACATTCGGAAGAAAACAAGTAGCTTTAAGTTGATGAGCAATCAAATTATAGATTGCTTTAGCAATACTTGTTTTACCAATTCCGCCGATCCCGAAGATGCCCACCATGCGAACATCATTCATTCCAACACATAGACGCGAACAGATGTGCTGCACATGAGACTTTCCAACGGGGTACTCGGCATTATATAGACCAAGGCAATTCCTTATTGTTGGTGAATCAAATTCTCAACAAAGACTGTACCCTTGACTGGTGCATTGAAGGAGAAGTAATCTCACTATTAGGAAATTTATTGTAGATCATCCAGCTAGGCGATGTGCCGTTAATAATTCTAAATTCTCAAATTGGAGCTCTCTCTTACAAACTTTTTAGCAACTTGGAGTAGCGGCAGTATTCTCCTTTTTTTTTTTGTGATCTATTTAGACTGAAATGGAGTTATTAAATTAGGTGCCGATAAGTGAATCAACCTAAAAGATCTTCTAGAAACAAGTGGCAATTATACCAAATATGCACAACTATTCACTAAACGACTGAAACAAAAGTGGGTCCTCGACTCAATCTGGTTTGGGCGGTATAGAGTTGTTCATCGTGATGTGGAAGTCAATGTCGCGGAAATGATCGGGATGATCCATCGTTGCTTTTTGGATCATGATTCGCAAGCGTGGCGTATCTCGGCAGCATCTTTAAGCAAGGAATGGCGTCCCCCTAGGCAGGGGTGCTTGAATTGCACAGTAGATGTCGCCATTCGAGATCGGGTGGCTGTTTTGGCCACTAGTTTTAGAAACTCGAGAGCCTCTCTCTACCATTTGAATACTGAGCAATTTTCAAACATCAATTTTCTTTTAGGAGAATCTTCTGTGCCTGTGGCGGCTACCAATATCGATATTGATTTCGAAATCGACTGCCAAATTCTCAGGAGGATGATTTTAGATGGGGAGCCATCATTTGGAACCATATGAGACTCTGCACAAGAAGATGAGCCCACATAATTCTACCCATACATATTACAAGTTAACACCTTTATCTGCCAAGTGCTCTTTCAAGAGAAATTGAATTGACGTTTTTTTGTGTGTATAGCTAATAGCGGTAAAGATGAAAAATGACACCTTTACTTAAAAAATTGAATTGACGTTTTTTTGTTGTAAGCTAACGGTAAAAAATGACTACTTAAAAAATTCAAAAGACCAATAAAAGAATCAATTATTACTAGCTATAATGACGCAACAAAAAACCGTTAACTAATCAAATTTCCTACTGTTACTAGGTGTAACATTAACTATCTAATAAATAAATAAATAAAAATAATGACCAAGTCATCTTTCCACAGTTACATCTCCTCACTAGGTGTAACCTTAACTATTCAATCAATATTTAATAAAATATTAAAATGCACCATATTTAAGTGAATTCCTCATTAAAAAAAAAAAAACCTTTGTTTCATTGTAATTTTCAATGATGCATTATAAATGGAAAAGCATTTCTTTCTTCTTCCTTAAAATGAAATAGTGGTAATTTAGTGGTTATACAGTCTGATTATTAATTTCAAATTAATAACGGACCCAACAATAAGCAAAGATCTAGAGAGACGTGGATTCCGGAGTGTGGCCCCCATCGTCATCTACTCGTTCATTCAGGTTGCTGGAATAACAAATTACCATCTCATCACTTGCTTCCGATTCCAGGAGTGTATAGCTTCAGCAGAGGGACGGAAGAGAGTGGCATCAAGGACAAGGCCCAATAATCTGATGGCACGCAACCAGACAAGGTTGGTATGAGTTGAGATACTTGTCTTTGGACAAGGTTTCACATGAAGCTTCTTAGGAAATGATTAGGGCATTCAGCAACGTACAACCAGACAAGCTCATCAACCGATCCATCACAAGGATCAAAGCACACATGCATGTTCTGCCTAAAAAAAAAATAATACTCATGCTCTTCCGTATAAGCCACAAGATCAAACGGGCTTAAAACCCTTTACAACAGTTGAAATGGTCCACAAGTCCATAAACACCAATCGGGTCCAAAGGCCCGACATAACAACATTGGATTTTGTCACTCTGCTTTGCATTACTTGCCAGCCACTTCTGACTTCACCACACTAATTTTTTTTTCTTCTAAGCGACTTCACCACACAAATTTATTACTTTTCATGCTCCACCCACCGCGCACGGTAGCAATCACCTCCCCGCAATGACGTCGTCGAACTCGACCCCCCTCGACCTCGAAATCACTGTAGTCTCCGCCAAGCACTTAAAAAATGTGAACTGGAGAAACGGCGAAGTTAAGCCCTACGCCACCTTCTACCTCGACCCGGACCACCGCCACGCCACCCGGCCGGACGACTCGGGCTCGACTCGACCCGTGTGGAACGAGCGCTTCTGTCTGCCGCTCACTCGTCCGGTCCACGACTCCGTCCTCACGCTCGAGATCTTTCACTCCAGACCCTCCGAAACCCCTAAACCCCTAGTCGGTGCCCTCCGATTTTCCCTCACCAACCTGGTTGGCGACTCGGACGACTCAACCCGTCCGATTCGCACTCTCGAGCTCCTTCGTCCCTCGGGCCGTCCTCAGGGTAAGGTCCGCCTAAAACTCGCTCTGCTGAAGCTCCCTGCTCCGCTTCCGGACTACTTTACATCCCCACGGAGCAGCCAGTATTTATCATCTGTCCCTGCTCCTTCTCCTCCCCCTATTCCCACTGCAACTGACTACAGTGAACACTTTCACTCTTCGTTTAATCACTCCGATCAATACTCAACCGGCCACTATTATCCACCACCGTCCCTTCCATCTCGGACGTTTTTCAACCGAGCGTCCAATTGTCTAGCGCCAGGAGGCCCTTCAGCGCCCGTTGATTTTTCACCACCGAACGATCACAAATCACTACCGCCGCCGACTCAGCCATATAATTGCAGCGCTCCGGGTGGGCCATCAGCTCCCTTCGATTCGACGCGGTACGATCGCGATCCCCCGGGTGGAAGTGCGTCCTATCTCAGTGCTACGGAGGGTCTGAGTACTGCTGAGAGGGTCGGGAGCGAGTCGGTGGCGAGGGACAGTGACAGATACAGCAGTTATTCCCGTGGTTACTGAAGAGGGAAGGTAAAAGTTATGTGCTTGTTGATCAATGTTCTTCTATGCCCAAAAGATAAAGCAACTAACCTGCGATTACTGAGCCAAATTATGCTCTTTACCTTTGCGAGAATATACTTGTCTATATGTGTTTTAAGGACAGAAAGAGAAGTTGGATTTGTTTTTCGAACCACAGAATCCCTTGGAATGTAATATATTGGCAAAATCTTCTTGTTTTTTTTATTAGGTCCTTGGTATGTTGATTCTTTTGTTGTTAAAGTTTACCTCGTTTCCAGCGTACCTTGCTTATTTATCTATAACATTAGTTGCTCTGTGTCTGGGAATGATGGTTATGGCTGTAGGGGGTGAGAACTCTTTTGGAGTGATCGAGCGAGATAAGTATTGTCTTTGAGAATAGGAGTAATAGAGTCAATATTTTCCAACGCATGAGAAGCTTACGGTTTTTTTTTTCCTAGCAAGTCTGAAATCTGGAGCTTAGTTCTTAGCTTGTTTGTATCAAACGGAAACAACCTTTTGATTGGTTGGCATAGTGAGGCGTAGGCCTGCACTGCTTGCCTGCCCTGAGCAATTTAGAATGCAATAATTATTTTTATCTATTTTCTTTTTTGATAATATGTTTAAACCCTTATGGTAGGCTGGTATCAGGAGTGAGATTCTTCTTGCTACTAGATTGTTTCTCATGTAATATGTTGGAAAATTGAAGGGCTAGACTCATTGGAAGCAATTGCTGTGGTGTTTATGCGATTCATGTATATCAGTATATGGATATTCATATCATCTGCATATTCGAACGGTAAACAGAGCATTGTCTGTTCTATATTCCAGCTGTTTGGATTGTTTTGACAATCTGAGAAACTGGTACAAGTTGCGAAAACATGTCTGCACATGTGAGCATATCGTGCTTATCTTAAACTTTATGAAGGATAGGTGAGAGTATTGATTTGGTAGTTAGACGGAACAGGTTTCCTGATTCAATGGCTTTTAAGAGTTGGTCTATAATCATTTCCTTCAAATTGCTGTTAACAACACTGAATTCTGGTGCTGGTGATAGTTGTGAAGGTGGAGACTTAACATTTGAGTGTGGTAGCATGCTTTAAATTCATGATGAAATGGGCCACCTAAGGGAGGGGTGGGATAGGTACAGGGTTGGCTTTCAACTAGATTAGCTGGTAAAGAACTTCGGATCAAAATCTATCTAAACAAAGATGTTCACTCTTAAAATGGCTGACCATTAGAAGGTGTTGGAGGTTGTCTCATTTCCTATTGTGATTAGTCTCTTAATTGAACTGTTTTAGTATGAAATAAAGATACTTTTCTAAGAAAAAGTAGGAATTAGGGACATAAGTGATAGGATATTTCTTATTCACCAAGAACTAGGAATCTGAAGCTTATTAAGAAGGATTGCTTGTAAAGTATTGATGGCTTTAGTATAAACCCCAAGTGGGGCCCTACTTCTAGATGGCCATCCTTTGTACAGAGATAACAAGAGGATTTTGGAGCAGTTGGATAGCAAGGAAGTTGCTTGTGGCCGGAGCTAACTTTTTTTTGGTTTACTTAGTTCTGTTTCATTTTCACGAGTTAGGAGTTAGAGACAAATGGTAAGGTTTCATTTTGGTGAGATATTCTCGTCACCCTTTTTTCATTCCAGCTTTTGTTAGTGAATTTCTTTCTGATTGTCTTTATCCAAAATGTTTAGTCGGACCAGATAAAGTCTTGATGCCTTTTTTGACAGATTGATTGTGTTTTACTTTTCCCAATTTGCAATCCAGAAATCTGTATTTGGCACGGTGAATTAGTACCAAAAGCTACTGCTGGCACAGCAAAAGACCTGCATTTGGTTGAAAACGAGATTTCAATATGATCTCAGGTGAGAGATTGTTAAAGCACATGGGAGGATATCTCCCAGAAGAGTGCGAAGGGCCTAGTAAACTTTTGAAGTGTCAATATAATCTGAAGAGAGAGTGCTGTGCAAACTCGTATATCGTGATGGTTTAGATTCTCGGTAAAAGCATCCTCCAATTCCTTTCCTAATAATGTAGATCGAAGGTCATAGTTTTGGTGCTCATACTGAGTACACGGTGGCCGGAAAAATCAACCAGGCTGTTTGTTTTACCGGCGTTGTATTGCTTTATGGGTCTCTTGGCAGCTAAAATCACTGCCGATTTCATGACAACATTGAATACCTCCAACTTCTTTTGTGATGCTGCCTAAAAAAAAAAAAAAACTTCTCTCGGGATGCTTGGCCTCTTCTTTGCCCATTTACTCATAAAAACTAATGAAATTCCCTTCGAGTCCGAGGAAAACACCTGCAAGAAAAGAGAGAAACTAGGTTAGAGTCACCCCGTGGGTGAGATCGAAAACGTCTGGGCCAGCAGGAGCAATGGCCAGCCTTTCGGAGTCCTTAGGTCCAATGAAAACACCTGTAAGGAAAGAGAGAAACTAGGTTAGAATCATCATGTGGGCGAGACTTTAATGCTGAAGTAAGCCTTTGGAGAGTGTGGGAGGAGTAATTACTAGTGAGAAGAGAAGAGAACTAGAGAAGAAAGGAATGCATACCTGTTCCTTTTATAGATGTCGGAATGGACTTGTGAGGCCCATGTTTGGACGTAATTCGTGTTTGATTTCCGTTCCCTTTCTTGCGCTGAGATATCCTTGCGAATTTACGGATATGGTGGTCTTCGGTGCCCTTCCTTAGGTGGCAGAAGATTTCCTTAGTTCGCTGATTTTGAATCTTCTTTCCTTCCGAGTTGATTGGCTTACTCGGGCCTCTGGGCATAGGCTTTACCAGGCCGTCTTACTCATATATGCCGGGGAACATTTGCCCGTCAGTTTCTATCTCGTGGAAACGTTTGTCTCTCCCACTTGGCAACCTGGGGAATCAATCGACAAGCACACCAACTTGACTTGGACATCATCAGAGGCAAAATTTCTCAATTTCAGCTATTATGGTTTGATGATACCAACACAGAATCGGATTCAGTCCAAACTAATTTGGGTTGGATAGACATGATCACACTTTTGCCAAAACCCAACAATAGCACTTAGGCCCATATTGTATTAAGCCCGGAAGAAAGAATCACGACACATGTCATGGGCGGTTATACGACAATTAATAACATGCGGTAACTCTACAATCCCGATGTTCCCGTGATCAAAGCAAATACCCATTATGGAGACGTGTGAAGAGAATATCGTGGGACACAGTGCTACAAGGATGAGACTCCTGCCAAAAGGGATTAGACTCCCGCCAAAGGAAAACATGAGGACGTGGGAGAAATACTGTAAAAGAAGAAAATGATAAGTAGAAAAGGTACGTGATTCTAAAGTGATTAGGAAGTGCTGACTTCGGTGTCCGAAGTTATTTTTGTTATTTTGCAGAAAGAATTCTTCATTTTCTCTTGCTCCCTCTTCGTGCTCAGGTATAGGACAAATGGGAGGAGCTTCGACTCCTCTCGTTCTATCTTCTCTTCCTTACCCCCCGGTCGGCTTTCTGCTAGCTCCTGAGTGTATCTAATTTGTTTCTCTTCCGCCCTATCTTGTGGGGTTATTTTCCAGCGGGAAATCGATTCGAGTTCGTCGAGTTTTGGAGCGAGCACGCATCTCGGGGCCGCATGGTGACACACGCGCACGATACTCGGATTGAGCTCTGATCGCCTTCCTTCACTTTTCGTTGAGAGCCATCGCGTGCCCTCTTTCCGCCGGCCTGAGCATGTGAAGATCCGCTGGATGTGGCATGACGAGCCAATGGACGACCATTGCCTCTCCTTGGGTAAACGACATCGCCATCTTCGGCGGCATTCATTTGTTGTGTGGGCCTAGTGTTGGTTTATGGGCATTCGGGTCGAGTAGGTTTGTGGTCCTTGGGTCCATTTTCGGGCTTCAAGCCCTATAGTCTAGTAGCCGGCCCAAAAAAGGGAAACATGATCCCTCTGTTTTTTTTTCTTTTTTTGGGCATGGTCCTTGTAGAATCTTTTTCAACCTCCTTTTTTAGAATATCTAGACGATGAAAAAGAGGGAGGATAAGGCTTGAGTCGGCAGGTTGGAACGCAGCGGTTGGGACAGGGATGGGACTGCAGATGACGTGGCGTCAGTTTTTATAATAATAAAGCTAAAAGACCCGTATCCGAATCCGAAAAGAAACTACGACTTCGGGTTTCTGTGCAAGCAATTCTTTTCGTAATTACATATTGGCCCCGTAAATTCTGTCAACCCCCAACTCATATATGTTCCTGATTCTCTGTTTGTACGAATTAGGGTTGAGAAATTGACGATGGCGACCGAGAGAACGCAAATCTATCATGAGAGGCAAAGATTACAATTCTGCCTTTTACACTCCCTCAACAACCTCTTTCAGGTATCTCTCTCCTGAGCCCAATTCTCCTCTTTTCTGTATGTTATTACTTCTTCGAATCTTTGTTTGATTAGTCAGAAATTTTTTACCAAAAAGAGAAATAGTTTAATTTCTCGAGGAGTGAATTTCCATTTATTGTAACCCAAGAGAATGTAATTCTCCATTATCCGCTGTGTCCCAAGACGTCCATTCCGGTTAAGTTGAGGCAAGCGTTTCATGGATTGGACTAAAATTTTCTAGTGTTGTTCTTTTCCTATGTTTTCTCAGCCCAAACGCAATTCCGTATTTGTTTCTCTTTCTTTTTTGGTTTTGTTTTTGAAAAAGAAATTTCCTAAAATATTTTGTTTAATTTGATATCCTAATGTGTTTGCTATTACTATAATATATTCGTCATAATACAGCAGCAGGACGCGTTTACTCGAGCTAGCTTGAATGAAATTGCGGGGAAACTTGTTCTTGACGATCCAAACAAGGTTATCTGGACGCCGTTATCTATGCTCTTTAAACCTCATCATAATGCGGCTACCGGAAACTACGACATAAATGTCCTAATTGCGGCCTTGGAAGGGAAAGGGAAGAGTGTAATTTGGCATGATCGGCGTAATGGAGCTTCTTTGATCAACCTCGGCTCATCCGATGATACTTTGATGGGTATTGTGCTTAATGTGTGGGTGAGAAAGTTTGGTGGGCTTTGGAAAGGCAGGCATTGGGTTACATTGAAAAATGTAGGTGGGGTTTGGTATAATTTGGATAGTGATCTTGTTGCTCCCGAGCCTTTTACAGATACTGAAGAAGTTAGGGAATTCATAGACTGCATCATTGATCAAGGTGGGGAAGTTTTGCTTGTCATGAATAATAAACAATAAGGTTTTGTTTTCTTGAAATCAAGTTCTTTTAGAACTTCCGAACGTGTGTATATTACATACTTGTATCAAAAGCTTTAGAGGAAGTTAGGGAATTCCATTTTTCACGTCTTTGTCAATTACTGCACAAGTCATACTATCTTTGAAGCTTGGACTTCCTAAGGTACTGTGGGAGGTTGGTTCTTGGGCGCTTATTCCTTCAATGACTTGGTGGGCTTCCGGTGATGGTAGTAATTCAGAAGTTGCTGAAACATAAACATTTTATGGAGTAGCTAGAGAGCTCAGACATATTGGGCAAGACTCCAGCTAATGTCTAGACTCAAATTACGTTTTCTGGATTAAAATCCAAATGACCCCTATACCATGAATGGAAAGATATGTCATACATGTTGGTTTAGTAACCATGGAAACTGATTTTAGACAGTCAATCTGACTGGTTACAGTAAAGATGGTTTAGTGAAAATACGTCCCAAAGCTGTAAATAGAAGGAATTTTATTCTGCTTCTTTCAAGCTTTGCTGCATTGTATCTGGAAGGAACTTTCAATTTCATTGGCTCAAAGATAATACCCAGAGAATGTCCCTTAGGCGTTTGTAATGCTTTTTACATACAGGTATTTTGCTTAGAAGCTGGGTATTCATTCTTATGATTGTAACAATTTTCAACTTACATTACCTTAGATAGAGGATTAAATTACTAATTATATGCATCGTTGATATTAGAGATTTCCCAAAGTGCTCTGTTCAAGCTTATGCATAAAACAATAGCCTTCAAATGAATGTCAATTAGCTTTTATAAACAGTAAACTACCCATCTCAAGTTATGTGCCTTTCCTGTGCTTGAATTGGAGTTGGCTTCGCCTCCTAATGTTGCCTCGTGGAATGGATGGAAGAATGCATGACTTATAACAAGGAACATTTTATGTAAGAGTTTGGTTTTAATTTCATCATCTTGGTCTTCATTTGTGATCAATCAAATTGTATGCTTCAGCCCCTTTTCAGAAGAAGGGCAACGTCTTGGTGGAGCATCTAAACCCATTCATGATGTATTTAACGCCAAGTAATCCTGATTTGATTTGGAAACTTTTACCTACAACTTTACCAATAAAGTTGCACCTACCTGAGAAGGAAGGTGTGACAATACACTGAGGCCAAGTAATCACATTAGACTTTACCAGCAATGTAGTCTGCAGTTTCATCAAGTATATCTCTTTCTGTGGTTGGGTGTCATCATATTATATGCAGTATCTCTGTCTTGTCGGATAATTATCAATATTTTTCATGTCAAAAAGAAATTAATAATATGTTCATTCCACATTAATCCTACTTCTACCCCAATAAATCTTTTACTTTTCAGGGTTATGGTTTGGAACTCTAGTTCAGGCTCATAATAGTCTAACTTGACCTGGTTTTGTAATTAATTGTTAGCATTTATATTCACTGCTTTGACATGTATGTGTGGTTAGTTACTGATGGATATCTCATTGCTTGGAGCTTTACCTTGGTTATTAAAAGGCCTGGATTTTTGTTATGGATGTTGCATATTATTACAAACGGATTAGCTAAAAGAAAAGATTAAACTTACGAAAAAAGTAGATTTGGTCCCTAGTCTCTACTTTCCTGGTCCACCTTACACTGCCGTGGGCTTCTTCTATCTCTTAATGGATGGAATCCTTTAGAAATTCTAATCGAGAATCCAGAAAGCACTTTAAAAGCAAGAAACAATGATTGGATGCTGCGTAGTTGGTTCTTCTTTTTTCTAAAAGAGATCCCCGGCACCTCTTTTTTCTGTTTCTGAGATCCACTTTGCCTCTTTTCTTTTGTTGTCCTCTCCCATTTCTTCTTTCCCTGCGGGGGCACATTTTTGTCCACACTAGGACCTGTTTTAGGATTCCATTGCCCACGACCCACCCCAAAAGAACACTAGGGAGTCTTCCTTTTGTTCCTTATTTTGATGGAAACACCTTGATGTTGTTGTCACTATGTACCTATAAGCAAGTTATCTATTTAGAGTAGTGCTGTTGATGGGGGTGATGATTGATGAAGATTTTATATTAACTTGAGGACAAAAAAGTAGGCCATGTCTTTGTTGACACTTTCAGAGAAGCGTGACTTTATGTGGAGGAGAAAAATGGCATGATCACCTACAAATATAGGCCTAATGATCCAAGAAAATGTTCAGCAGCTAATCTCACGCGACTCCGCATCAGAAGCATGGCGCTTAAGAAACGTCTTGGTTTGCTTAAGCTCTCATCTTTTCAGTAATTCTAGCTTAGAATGTTGATGGAGCAAGGTTAGTAGTACCTAATTGACCAAAATGATGCACTTCTTATTTTATTATTTGTTCGGTTGCACTTACTTTTCTACGCTTGCAGTACATGCAAGCAAAAGAATGTGCTCATGGTCGTAGCCGGGTGTGCATCAGAAAGTAGAGAAAGCAAGCGCAAGCGGTATTCTTTTTACTGCTTTTACTCTCTTTTCTCACCGCCCCAATCCACCTTTTGGGCATTATCATTTTGGCTGTTTTTGTATATTTCTGTTCCACACTCTTTCACCTACCGCCTAGACGAGCTTAATATATTTCTCCTGCAGCTCTCTACATATTTTGCTCTTCTTCTTGCAGAGTTCTCTCTCTCTCACTCATGGACAAGACAAGTCCTAACCCCTGTTACGAACGGAATTACAGTAAGAGAGTTTCAGCAAACAGTGGCTTTGCTAGACAGTACTGCAGATTCAAACTCCCTAAAGGGCCTGAATTACCTATAAGATTTCTCAAGCATATTGCTGATAAGATAGCAAGAGCCCTGCATTCAGCGTCTTTGAGAAGGAGCCAGTCGGCCAAGGATTCTTCCTTTGGAAGCTCAAAGCCTATCGTGGCTATGACGGTTGATTCTCATAGAACAGAAGCCATTGAGGATTGCATCGAGTTCCTCAACTCTTCTTCTACTTTTTCACGTTCAAATTCAGTAGCAACCCGTTCTTGATATTGTAAAGTGTAGTAGTATTTTGTTCAAGAATTTGTGTGCTCTGAGCCTTCGACTTTAAAAATATATATGCTATGGGCCTGCTACTTATATTAAGTTTGTTTCTACGGCATTCACCAGTTTTGATGGCTTTGGCACCCACGTTTCAGTGCTCTGCAAGAGAGGTATTGGCTAAAATGTTAAAAGTTGAATACTGTTTCGAACTTTGAAGAATAGGAACAAGAGGATAGTGAAAGAAGTTCCTGTTGCTTGCAAAGTTCTTCGATCTAAGCACGAAACAAATTATCCTGTATTCTTGTATATATGCTCACAAGAGTTATTTCTTACCGTGTTAATTTTTAGGTCTAAACTTGTTTTTCCCAATTCGCTTCCACTCACTCTAATCTAGCTGGAGGTATCCCATTCAGATGTGTCTCGATACTAACTTGAGGAAAATGCCCCATTTGAATGAATACAATTGTTCCTCTCCATGACCCACAAAAGAGCGTTTTTTTTTTATCTTGATCTATGAGATTAATGTTACTTTTTAAGAGTTTGAATTATCAAATTTATTATATTGAGCTTTCGAAGTATTAAAATTTATTAAAATGCACTCTCAAATAAACTCCAACCTCCAAAATTATGTCATTATGACATATTTATAATATATTATATATGATTTTGACAATTAAATTTTATTTTGAAGGTACACATCGAAAAATTCGAAAATTTGATGGCTTAACGTGGCAGACTTAGCAATTCACATCCCAAAGGAACGTTGACCTTATAGCTCAGGGTTGAACGATTTTTTTTTTCTTCTTCCTTAGAAGGCATACTATAGAATATAGATTATGCTTATCACTGACATGAACTGGTCTACTGAAGCGGTCTTAGGACCTTATTATCGGTCCTAGTTCCAATTAATTACATCCATTTATATGGTAAATGAAACTAAAAAAGCGAATGGAAAGAAAAAAGAAGTCAAAAGAGCCATTATATCAGCCCACAGATATGTCTAAAAGAGCATAATTACCAGCAGGTAACTGACCCAAAATGAATCAATAATAATGATCCTTAGATACAGAATACTAAGAACCAAACACAAATTAAGCATTCCATAATCACCAAAGATCGAAAGCAAAACAGACATGACCATGAATGGCTATGGGCGTTCGCGAAATGATAGAAGAATATGACCCCCAAAAGAGTTTTCAATTCTTAGCAAACAGCCCTCCAAAGCCACCCTGCTTCTTCTTCTGCGGAACGGCCACAGAGTTCTTGCCACCATTGGTAGTGCCACCGCCATTCTTCTCCTCCGCCTTCTTGAGGATCGGATCAGTCTCAAGCAGCTGATCCTCCTTCTGTAGCCCTCCAATAATCCAGTCAAGAAGCCCCTTTTCCTCCTTGCTGCCACCAGCACCCTTAGTGGCGGTCGCTGCAAACACTCTTCCTGCTGCTGGAGCGAACGCCATTGTTAGAGAAGCCATCGTTTCTTAGCCTCCTTTTTTGTTCTCTCAGAGATAAGGTGTGGAGGTTGGAATAGTTGGAATGAAACAAAGGAATGGAGGCGCAGTGACTGGGATATATATTACATCCATTTGTGGCTCCTCTCAGGTGAATATGAAACGTTTGATTGGGTTCCGACGGTGATTGAGAATTGAATGGAAGAGTTTATACCACGAGCTCTCCACAAGTGTCTTATCCTGATTCTCTCAAATTTTCTTGGCACTAAAATCTTACGGGGAGGAATATTATGTGAGATTACGGCTCATCCTCAGCAGATATGGCTGTGGATCCAATACGTGGCGTCACTAGAACCGATGCTCGTCATGCAGACACTAATGGGCTAAGGTTGGATTAGTTCTAACGTCACTGGACCTCAGCCCATCAAAAACTGGTAGAGGCTCGTCCAATCTATTTGAATTTACTTCTTCAATGTTTTTTTCCCTAATTAATTAAGAAAAAAAAAAAGTAGGAACTTACTCTAAATGTAATTTTTTTTAATATAATCCAATAAAAATATAATCTAGCTCACTTTTTACAATAACACCAAAATTTACTGTTCTAAATATAGTATATATAACTTGGATGATAAATATTGGGCTAATAGAAACTTAAAAATGCTAATTAATGTTAAAAAATCTCAACCATTTAATTTGAAAGTGAAGGTGGGGGATTTGAGAATTATAAGTTTGCAAACTACTTTAAGAATTTATGCGTGGTATTCGATATAGTACAATTAGGTCATATATATATTTGATTAGTAGAAGTGATGAATTTAATGTTGGCAAAATCTCAACCATTTAATTCCAAAGTATTAATGGTAGAGATTTAAAATTTCTACACGATAAAGAAAAAAAAAATCATGGGAATTGTAGGTGATTTGCATTGGCTGATCCAAAACTCTTGAGCAAAGTCATTTGGAAAACGATCGGCAAATTGGAAACATCTACACTCGTGGAATGAATATATGTAACAAATAGCGGTGTGCCATCTCATTTTGTCACGTCTTTAGAACGAGATTGTCTTTGTTGGAAGCCAATGAGGAATGGATGCTTTGATACCAATATATTGCGACTGTTCGATTGTACGTGTCTATTTATATATAGTACATATAGATAAAAGAATTAAATCTTTAAATAGACCTGTCGTTGTTATTATTATTATTATTATTACAATCTTTCAAATTACTCTAAATGTGCCGTTTAGTCCTTTTCAAGAAGGCATTTAGCCAAATTAGCTACTATATAAACGACTTTTGGCCTTATTGAGCTAGCTTCTTTTTTTTTTTTTTTGTAGCTAGCTAGAATTGCAAGGGAGTAATATTTTAATTAAGTATTTATTAATTGTCAATTGTCTCCTTTCCATACGGCCTCTATAAAAGAGCCTTCAATCCCTTCTTTTTTCTTCACCCCTCTTTGAATTTCCATCACTTAGAAGAAGCGCACACACACACAACGGAATACAAAACCCACATGGCCCCAAAACATGTGTTTGTCTTGCTGATTAGCATCCTTGTAGCTTGCCTTTGGGCAAACGTAGCTGCAAGTAGGGACCTCGACATCAAGCCAGGATACGAAGTTGTTGGGAACTTTGAAATAGGTGAAGATCAAGCACATTGCTTAACCTCGCTCGCTGAGATGAAATCTTGTTCGACAGAGGTTGTTCATTTCCTCGTAAAAAGGGAGACCAATCTCGCCACTGGTTGCTGTCTTGCGATTTCTACCATGGCGAATCATTGCTCGCCCAGCACACTCAGTCAGTTTGGTTTCACACCAGAGGTATACACCCCACTGCGCGCCCACTGTAACGCAAAATCGTCTAGTCCTACTCCTACTCCTGCTCCTCTTGTTGGCGCATATCCTCCTCTTGCCAAGTAGGTGAGCGTTAACCAGAATTAGTGTTGGTCCATTTCAATAAAGGATGCATGCAACCGTTTGTTTTTCCTCCGGAAGTGTTTGATTTGTTTCTAGGTGCATGTCATGATCTTAATGTAATTTTCTATTTGTCATGGAATGTTTATCCTTATAATAAAATGTACTGTTACTTACAGTTGGTTCACTTTCCTATGTGGATTGAACGAAGAATATTGTTCCTCAGTATTCTAGGGGATTGTATTTTGGGCAAAAACTTTATAATTACAATTTAGCTTGAAAGTAATAGATCATGATAAATATAAGAATTTTAAGCTAGGATATGATCTTAAGCTAATGCGTCACATGTTGCATTGAATTATAAAATTAAGGAGAATTTGCACATGATCCACTAAATTGTGAGGCTAGTGTCAAAGACGTGATTAATTAGCTGCCATTTTTGTCACATGAAGCTCTTAAACTATCATTATTAATTTGTATCGAGATACATTTTCTATTGAGATATGTCATCAAGATTATGTCACTAATTAACTTGTTTTTGTTGTTAATGTTAACTACCAAATCTTGATCAAGAGCGTACGTATAAAGTACCTTTTGCATAATGGCTCAATTAAAAAAATGAGCATCCAATTTAAAGGGGATAAATACATTTTTCACCCACAAACTACTATAGGTTTTGCACGTTGCATCCTAAACTACCACTTTTGTTACATTTCACCTTCTAATTAACTACCAAACTTAGACACTTTGCACACTCTATGAAATTTTTAGACTAAAACAACGATAATGCCCTTGATTCACTTTGCATATATTAAGAGTATTGTTGTTAATTCATTAAATTTTTGGTGGTATTATTGTCAAACGAAAAGTGTAAAGTGTTTAACATAGGTAGTTGTAAGGTACAAAATGTCTAAAAATTTGACAACAGGTGCAAAGTATCTAAAAGATTGATAGTTAAATGGTGAATGTAACAAAAGTGACAGTTTAGGTACAAAATGCAAAAATCATAGTAGTTTGAGAGTGAAAAGTGTATTTACCCCAATTTAAAGCTTAAAACTCAATGATAACTTATGGGAAAAGATTCATACCAAGCATCCAGTTTAAATCTGTTATAATGGAGTACCTATATTTGGTCTCCCAAATCCAAAGGAGATAAATACTCAAGCAGCTTTCCTTCATGAAATGAGATGATGCAATTCTGTCTCTTAAATTTAGAACATTATGAACAATTTTAGATTGAACGCAACGTAGCAATAGCAAAGTTCGCCTAAGTTTTCCCTCCCATGATCTCCTTCGGGTGCGTTTGGTCGGGTGTAAGTGGTGTGAGTGAGGGAGGGATAGAAATGGTGCGCAGAATGAGTAAAATCATGCATGTTTGGCAACGTCGCCGTTTCGTCCGCGGTCTAGGTGGAAAAAATGATGTGGCAATGCATTTGGCCACTGAGCATTAGATGACACGCGTTCCTGACAAGTGAGCTAGTGACGTGTAAAATAGCTGAGTGGCAATTCTCCCATACGTAAGTGGTTTGGATAGCAGGTTAAAACATATCAAACTGAGGGACTAATTTTTTTTAAAAAAATTGAAATTCAATTTAGGGACTAAAAATTGACGATCTTTATTTTATTTTTGATGTATGTAGTCCCTGAGGTTCGGTCTTGTGACGTCAAATAGCCCTGGGTTAATCCATTCGCTTATATATTATAATCTGCAACATTTTGCATGGAATTAAACGAAGATGCGGCTCTACGTGTCCCGTTACATGCAAAATATATCATAGATAGCTATTCTAAAAGCTGCTAAAAAAAAAAACACTATTCTAAACGCCATTTTATCATACACAGTTAACCAGTTATACGTCCTGATCATGAACCACGTCACGGATAACAATTCAAATATTTGTTATAAAAATATAGTTTTAAACAATTATATTAAGTCTGGATCTTGAAATTCTAATACAAATTAAATTTTAACGGTCAAATTCCCAAACTCTGATATCAAATATAACTTTCCTAATTTCAAAACAGACACTTTAAAAAGGTTCAATATTATTAATAAATTACACATTAAAAGGTCAATATTTATTGGGTGAGGGCAAATTCAAATACTACCAATTGTCACAAAGTGATCATACTTGGATTATGGAGCCTGTTCAAATACACTAAATTTGTCTTGTGCCCTCATATAGGTAGATCAAGTCCATCCAAATCCAATGCACATAGATAGGGTGCAATATTGTATTTGGCCATAAAAAAAATTATGAATGTAAAACAGCTATGAAAATACCATAAACAAGTTCTATGGGGTTTTTCTTTTTTGGAGAGTAGGCCAATAAAAGTTCAAAAAATAATTTTGAGCGTCTTTCAAAATGACCAAATTAAATATATACATTCGATGGATACTTTCATTCAAGAGAAAAATATTGTTTGTTTAAAAATTAGATCAACACTAGAAAAAAGACACAAATTTAAGTGAACACAAAACAATAGAAAAGATTAAAAAATATTGTAAGAAACATGTCAAAATGTGTAAGCAAATAGGTAGCTTTCAAATTACACTAAATGTGCTGTTTAGTCCTTCTCAAAAAGGGCATTAAGCCATTAGCTACTATATAAGCAACTTTTGAATCAAATCATAAGCCTTCTCTAGATAGATTATCTTGCAAGATAACCAAAATGGCCTTATTGAGCTAGCTTTGCAATGGTGGGAAAACTTCAAATCTTGTTTTGTTTTGAATTAAGGAGTAATATTTTAATAAAGTACTTATTGATTTTTTATTGTCTCCTTTCCATACCTCTATAAAGAGCCTTCAATCCCTTATCTTTTCTTCACCCCTCTCTTAATTTCCATCACTTAGAAGGACACACACACAACCAAATCCAAACCCAGATGGACCCAAAACATGTGTTTGTCTTACTGATTAGCATCCTTGTAGCTTGCCTTTGGGCAAACGTAGCTGCAAAGAGGGACCTGATCGAGATCAAGCCAACATACGAAGTCGTAGGGAACTTTGAAATAGGTGGAGATGAATCTCATTGCTTGAACAGGCTCGCTGAGATGACATCTTGTTCGACAGAGGTTGTTGATTTCCTCATAAAAAGGGAAACCAATCTCAACACTAGTTGCTGTCTTGCGATTTCTACCATGGCGAATCATTGCTCGCCCACCACACTCAATCTGTTCGGCTTCACACCGGAGGTATACATGGCACTACGCAGCCACTGTGACTCAACGTCGTCTAGTCCTGCTACTGCTACTGCTCCTGCTCCTCTTGCTGGCTCAAATGCTGATCCTCTTGCCAAGTAGATGATGGTTAATTAATTTGAAATGGTTAATTAGTAGTCATCGCCAGCTAATAAAGGAAGAACCGTTTGTTTTGCCTCCGGAAAATTTGATTAATTTGTCTGCCTGATCATCTTATGATCTTAATGTTTTCTATTTGTCATGTAATGTTTATCGTTAAAATATTATGTAATGTTACAGTACTGGTTTAATAAGTGTTGGTCCATTCCAATAAAGTGTGAAACCTTGAGTTTTGACATGGAAGTGTGTTTGATCATTTGTTTCCGGGCATGTCATGATCTTAATGTTCTCTATCATGTCATGTAATATTTATTTTTTGGGGTGAATGGGTAGGTATTTTCATTAATCTCAAAAATTCAAGACATACAATGAGATCAAAACAAGCAGAAGGGTTTCCTGAACCCTTGAGCGCAAAATAGCCATCTCCCCTAATCGAGGATACAATAGTCTTTAATTGGCATAGCCAAATCACCCACAACCCAAGTAGTTTAGTCTTTAATTTTTCCCCTGCTGTTTTCAACTCTCGAAGCTAATTCACATCTAGCTAGATTCTTCTTGATCTTCTTTCGTGACAAAGTGCATGTTGTAGATGGAGATGGGACAAAGATATGTATCCACTTGCTCCTATTCATCACTACTTAACCCTCCTCTTCAAGGAAAGAAGTAAAAACTTCAAACCTCTTAAAAGAGTGAGCATTTTGGCTATTCATGTAGCAATTAGGTCTTGGCTTTTTTACGAGAAGTAGGACTCCAGTCTTGCCCAGTAGCTCCTCAAGTGTTTTTCCTTTTACTTAATTTGCTGGTTGCATTACGTTTTGTGCTTTCCTTAACTTTCACATTCCTTCATCTTACACTCTTGATTTTTCCCTACACTAGTACGACGACATGATTTTATTGCAGTATGACCATATTGTCATGTAATATTGATCCTTCAAATAAATTTGTTACAATTAGTTCACTTCGCTATGTGGATTGAATGATGATTATTAATTCCTCAATATGCTAGAGGATTGCATTGTGGCATAACTTAATTCTACCATTTAGCTTGAAAGTTTAATGGGTGAAAAATTAAGAATATTGGTAAATCTTACAGATGATGCCAAATTTCGTCAGGTAGGAAAGATCCAATCACTTTACTAGTCCTGCAAAGAATTATTGGTGTTGTGACGTCATAAGAGAGTCTTCGATGCCTACGTCAGTAATCTTCTTCAGTATAAGAACTAGTAAGTAATCAATGGCAAACCTTACTTTTATAGGCTTTGGAGAGTCACAGTTCAACTAGGACTTTGATTATTAAGGTCTTAAGACTCCTACTCCTACTCCTACTCAGGGTTTATAGATTCCTATCATGTGTCTAACTTATTGCCTGATGAGTTAAACTGCTGATATCCTCTCCAGGTATATAGGAGAGATAAGGCTCGAATGATCCTCTAGAGAAGGTTATCTCTGTGAGCTGGGCGATTGAGGATTGCTGGGCTTTATGGGTAATATGGGACGGTCAAATTATGGTCTATCACTTACCATACAGTAAGAATTCTAGGGGATATTCTTAAGCTACTTACAATTGCAATTTATTACATCGGTATTTGTCATTTCACTACAAGAAATCTGTCGTTTTGGGATGGATATTTTTGGGACAGAGAAAAATGTCTCCTAATAATTAGTCATTTGGACAGAATTTTGAAAATCCATCTCAAAGACTATTTTTTTGTATTTATTTTTAAATCCGGGTCCCAAACGCTATGGCGGGAACATATTTTTGGTATGGAGAAATCGGTCTGTAAAAGAAACATTTGATTTTTTTGGACAAAAAAAAAGGTCCCAAAAGAGCAAAATAGAATGGTACGATTTTTCTCCATCCCAAATGAGCGTTCAAACACTTATCACTTATCGTCAAAATGGGCCGGACTACTGTTCCAATGCTTCATGATCCACCATTTGAATGAAAATGTAAAATTAAGTGTCAAATTGCTCTCCTTTTTTTCTTCTGTTGGAACACTTTTAAATAACCACAAACCTTATTTTGTATTTTTGTGTGTATTTAATTTATTTTCTTTAATTTTTGAGGTTCTAATTCGATTTTTTCGACTGCTTGTTTGTTGTTTTTACACTTACGTATTTTCTTTATCATTAGTTTTATTTATCTATTATTTTTTATGTTAATATTTTTTTAATTTCTGTATATCTTTTGTTTCATTGTACTCCTTGTCTAGCTATTTTGGGTTTCCATTTTATTTTTCTTTTGTTTTTTAAACACTAGGAATCTTATCCATTTGACGCAAAGACAAACCCTAGGATCAGCGAATTGAATTATTTATATTTATTGAGAAGTCATCTCATCTCTCATACATTTTCTTTATATTAGGGATATAATTTTTTTCCTCATCAGAAAATAAATAGCTATTTTTAAAGAAGAAGAAAAAAAATTGTTCTCGAGAAATTAATTACAGAATACATAGGCGCTTTATAAATTTACCAAAAGAATATTAGCCGCATACAAGTACTATGCGTGGGGTGTCATGCATTATGCTAAAAAATATTACCTTAGGGTCAAGTACAAATTACCCTTTAAAGTTGCTAAAGGGTAAAAATCTCAATTCGATCACTCTACCTCAACTAGCTAGCAGCGCTGTAAATGACTCACTTATTGCTTTAGAGCCAATCTGTTTTCCTCATAGACCAATAGTAAATTGATGCAATGAATATTAGAAAATATCTTTCTTTTTTTAGGCTACTCTTTGAAAATTGGTATAAATATGTTTTCCATAAATTAATATATTTTCTAGAGGAATTATGATTTTTTTAAAAAATATATATAGTTTACAACTTAAAAAGGTCCATTTGGTGTTACCCAATTATCCTGAAACAAGGCCAAATGGCATTAATCTCGTTGTTACAATTTGTTGTTGAGGAGTAATTGAAGTACTTGCCAATTCTAAATTGTCTAATTTCCCATCCCCTATAAAGAGCCTTCCACCTCTTCATCATTTCTTCACCTCTCAGCTCGTTCTATCACTAAGAAAACTACATACACATATACAAATAGTTATACGCATATAAGTTTATATATCTACCATGGCTGTGAAGTTTGTGTTTCTCTTGTTGATCCTTGCTTGCCTCTCGGCAAATGCAGCTGCAATGTCAGACCTCGACGTCCAGCCGGGATACGAAGTTGTATCCAAGTTCGAAATCAGTGGAGATCAAGTTCATTGCTTGAACTCACTCGCTGAGATGAAGTCTTGTTCCACAGAGATGGTTGGTTTGCTTCTGAAAAAGCAGGCCAATCTTGGTGTTGGTTGCTGTCTTTCAGTCTCTTCCATCACCGAGAAATGCTCGCCTGCCACGCTCACTTCGTTTGGTTTCACAAAAGAGGTACACAGCACCCTGCTCGATCATTGCAACAAATTAGCCGCGTCTAGTCCTGCTCCAGCTCCTCTTGCCGGCTCAGATTGATGATCTCCTCTTGCTAATAGACGATCGACGATCATGAACTGGAAAGGGTTTACTTGCCAAGCTTCTAGTTGGCGTATAGGTTATTGGTCCGTTCAAATAAAATACTATATATATGTATGCATCCAATTATGTTTCTTTGTCTCCGGAAGCGTTTGATTCGTTTTCTGCAGGCCGTGTCATAGTCATTAATATGTTCTCTAGATGGTCTATGTTTCTTCTATATATATATATTGATGATGTTCGTGTTAATTCTAAATATGAAAAATGCTACTCTTAAGTAAAGTAATCTTTTATTTATGAATATATAATAGTTAATTATATTATGGGTAAAGTTTGATCCATTCAATTTTAAAATAATGGTTAGAATAATTTCATGGAGAATATAATATCGTCGAGGTATTTTCTTGTAACCTTCGCCATTATTACTCTTTACATATAAAGTGAATTACTCAATATCTGCGAAATAAATTGATAAATATTGGACTCAATTGGTATTAGTAATAAACAGATATGTGCGTGGCAAAATTTTGAGTAGTGGTCTATGGAATTTCTCAAGTATTCTATCGTGCATATTTCTTAATCCAAACTATCAACCAAATTATATGGTTTGGATACCGATGATACCATATTCAGGTCAATCCCATCTATTGGGTAAAAGGCCCACAGCGGCCCAGCTCAAAAAGGTCCAAATGCAAAGGCACAATAATATTTTGTCTCGGTATTCAATGAAGAAAACCCGTCAAACTTAATGTAGGGGAGAAATTTCCACATATATGAAACTACCAATAACTCCCTTCAGCATAAAAACGAAGAAACCGTCCACGATATGAACGGCTGAGAAAGACACCCGCTACGTGGAAGTAAAGCGGAAAAACAAGTATAAAAGGAGGTGAAATAACGAAAGGAAGGTACACAATTTTAGCCATGTAAATTAGAAATATTGAAGTAGTGTTAAAGACTTATTGAACCATAGAGGTCTCATTCCCTCTCCCGATGGGAAAATTGTGATTGTTGTGTGTAAGTGCGAAATTTAGACTGAGGAGTTATTCGAGGTGATCATCATAAATCAATCTGATGCATTATATATATTTTGTCGACACTTGTCAGAAATAAGTTTCGTTTTGGACAAAAAAGTTAATTTACTAAGATAGTATATATGGAATCAATGTCAACTGAACTCAATAATCAATGGCGTTCATAATTAATTAAGTATTCCATGATATTATATGGATATTAAGCCATCGATCAGCAGCCTTGATATGGTTGCTGCCATGTGTCGTAAATCGGCCACATCATCTGTAAACGGTATGGTTGTGGTTGTTGTAGACGTACCAGTAAAAATGATGAACTCTAAAATAAAAAATAAAAGAAAAAAGTGACAAATTAATATATACGAACGTGTGTGTGTATATATATATTCTGGCGGGTTTGACTCGCTTTCTACGATGTAAAACCGTTTCCCCCATTTTATCTTAAGATAATTGCATCGATCGACGGGATTGGAAATACTATTCGACGGAAAATGGAGGGTTGGTGTCGGCCGGTTACCCTAAGAAAGGGCAAAGGAAAGAGTTTTTGGGTTCCATTTCTTCAGCGCAAAGTTTCCCTCCTCTCTGAACTACTAACTCGAAAGAGAGTCAAGAAGCTTCCAGCTCTCAGGTCTTAAATCGCACGTTTTCCTTTTACATGGCTTTATAAGCTCACCTCTGTCTTTTCCAGGTTTCGGAACAAACCCTTTTTTCTCCTTGCGGGTGCACCTTCTCTAACTAATATGTTGGATCCGCCCCTCTCTGTCGACCAAAAAACTGTGTCACCAAGAAAGCCCAGAAAAGAAAAAGATGGCTTGGAAAGTTGAGAAGCCCGTCTTGCTAGAGTAGGTAAAAGTACACTTGCTCCTTCGATCGATCATATTAGACGTACGATGAAGCTGGAAGTCTCTTGGAAAATTCCAAATATCCAATTACGTGCCTCGCAGGGAATTATGGATCGATCTTTTATAATTTTATGGTAGCTAGGAGATTTGTAGCTAGTAATCCTCTTTTTTGACTAAGGGAGCTAATTAAGTAATTAAGGACCACACGTTGCATGATGCTATTAATTGGGAGGTCGTGCGGAGTGGGCAGCACCATCGATGTTATATATGTTACAACGATGTTATTGAACCAATAGAGGTCTCATTCCCTCTCCCGATGTAGGTAAAATTGACTGATTGTTGTGTCTGTAAGTGCGAAATTATTAGACTGAGGAGTTATTCTAGAGGTGATCATCAATAAATCAAAGTCTGATGCATTATATATATTTTGTCGACACTTGTCAGAAATAAGTTTCGTTTTGGACAAAAAAGTTAATTTACTAAGATAGTATATATGGAATCAATGTCAACTGAACTCAATAATCAATGGCGTTCATAATTAATTAAGTATTCCATGATATTATATGGATATTAAGCCATCGATCAGCAGCCTTGATATGGTTGCTGCCATGTGTCGTAAATCGGCCACATCATCTGTAAACGGTATGGTTGTGGTTGTTGTAGACGTACCAGTATTAAATATATGACTATGGAATTTCTCAAGTATTCTATCGTGCATATTTCTTAATCCAAACTATCAACCAAATTATATGGTTTGGATACCGATGATACCATATTCAGGTCAACCCCATCTAATGGGTAAAAGACCCACAGCGGCCCAGCTCAAAAAGGTCCAAATGCGAAGGCACAATAATATTTTGTCTCGGTATTCAATGAAGAAAACCCGTCAAACTTAATGTAGGGGAGAAATTTCCACATATATGAAACTACCAATAACTCCCTTCAGCATAAAAACGAAGAAACCGTCCACGATATGAACGGCTGAGAAAGACACCCGCTACGTGGAAGTAAAGCGGAAAAACAAGTATAAAAGGAGGTGAAATAACGAAAGGAAGGTACACAATTTTAGCCATGTAAATTAGAAATATTGAAGTAGTGTTAAAGACTTATTGAACCATAGAGGTCTCATTCCCTCTCCCGATGGGAAAATTGTGATTGTTGTGTGTAAGTGCGAAATTTAGACTGAGGAGTTATTCGAGGTGATCATCATAAATCAATCTGATGCATTATATATATTTTGTCGACACTTGTCAGAAATAAGTTTCGTTTTGGACAAAAAAGTTAATTTACTAAGATAGTATATATGGAATCAATGTCAACTGAACTCAATAATCAATGGCGTTCATAATTAATTAAGTATTCCATGATATTATATGGATATTAAGCCATCGATCAGCAGCCTTGATATGGTTGCTGCCATGTGTCGTAAATCGGCCACATCATCTGTAAACGGTATGGTTGTGGTTGTTGTAGACGTACCAGTAAAAATGATGAACTCTAAAATAAAAAATAAAAGAAAAAAGTGACAAATTAATATATACGAACGTGTGTGTGTATATATATATTCTGGCGGGTTTGACTCGCTTTCTACGATGTAAAACCGTTTCCCCCATTTTATCTTAAGATAATTGCATCGATCGACGGGATTGGAAATACTATTCGACGGAAAATGGAGGGTTGGTGTCGGCCGGTTACCCTAAGAAAGGGCAAAGGAAAGAGTTTTTGGGTTCCATTTCTTCAGCGCAAAGTTTCCCTCCTCTCTGAACTACTAACTCGAAAGAGAGTCAAGAAGCTTCCAGCTCTCAGGTCTTAAATCGCACGTTTTCCTTTTACATGGCTTTATAAGCTCACCTCTGTCTTTTCCAGGTTTCGGAACAAACCCTTTTTTCTCCTTGCGGGTGCACCTTCTCTAACTAATATGTTGGATCCGCCCCTCTCTGTCGACCAAAAAACTGTGTCACCAAGAAAGCCCAGAAAAGAAAAAGATGGCTTGGAAAGTTGAGAAGCCCGTCTTGCTAGAGTAGGTAAAAGTACACTTGCTCCTTCGATCGATCATATTAGACGTACGATGAAGCTGGAAGTCTCTTGGAAAATTCCAAATATCCAATTACGTGCCTCGCAGGGAATTATGGATCGATCTTTTATAATTTTATGGTAGCTAGGAGATTTGTAGCTAGTAATCCTCTTTTTTGACTAAGGGAGCTAATTAAGTAATTAAGGACCACACGTTGCATGATGCTATTAATTGGGAGGTCGTGCGGAGTGGGCAGCACCATCGATGTTATATATGTTACAACGATGTTAATTAATAACCTTTTTCACTGTTTTTGTCTCAAAAAATAAAACGTTAACTGTTTGTAATAATATTATTGATTCATTAAGAGTTTAGGAAGGGGTAGTGACCTGTTTAATTTTGGTCCACTCTATTTTGCAATCCTAAAGGATTGTCTAGTGGTACGTTCCTCTAAGATCACAAATTCAAAACTTCGTAGGTACTGCCAATCCTTTGAGACCACCCTAAAGATTTTGACTTAATAATTACTCTATTTGTGTGGAACGGGTAGACTGCACAAACCCCAATACTGACGTTTTAGTCTCTTTTTTATTAGTTCACCCGGTTGAGATCTTTACCCATATGTCAACTATTTTGTTTGGGAAACGAACGATCTATTAGGGTCACAATACATATACATGAACCAGTTGGCCAATGGTTTTAAAATGCCGTAATTTTTTTCTAGGTGAGCGACATGGTTCATTAACAGCCCTTTCCAATTAAAAAATTCGTGTAAAGTTAACTGCCTGATATGATCGGTGATTATAATAATATTTTGCAACAGAAGATTTAATTAATTCCAAAAGTGGGTTTTATAATACCTTCATACTCTTGTTAGTCTTTCTCTATGATCTGATCAATTAGTTTGTAAATAAACGACAGCGTCTTTGACACGCACCTTTGATATTGCACACTCTCTACTGCATCTACTTGTTATACAGTTTCGAATCACATGAACTCGTATGCTTAACGTCCTCATGAAAAGATAATTGGCACGGTTTTGCTTTCAGACACAATGTGTAGTACTTCTGGAAGCTGGAACCATGGAGGTAAACTGAAATCAGAGACAATATCTGTAAGCTAATTGTTGCAAGTAATTAGGTAACTTGACCTACCTGGGCGACTAGAAGCTAAGTAACAAAAACATGCATGGTTTTCGTGTAAATACAGTATTACTCCCACACTGTTTCTGTATATAGACCCAATACAGCGACCCCTGGAGTGGTCCAAAATTCCCAACAACTCTTCCTAAATCTTTCTCAGTATGTGTACTCTATATATAATACTAGCACGAGCTGTGTCTTATAGTCCAGAGAAGCATAAGCTTTACCATCTCCCAATTACCCTCAAATGGAGACTTTGCCTTTTCTTTTTGGGGTAGCAGCTGCTGTAGCAGCCTATTTCTTCTGGTTCTCTCTCCTAGTCCGAAAGCTCACCGGTCCAAAGGTATGGCCTATCGTGGGAAGCCTTCCGGCTCTCTTTAGTAACCGGTGGAGAATCCACGATTGGATGGCTAGTAACCTTCGCGCAACCGGTGGTTCAGCCACATACCAAACATGTACCTTGCCTTTTCCTTTTTTGGCTCGCAAGCAAGGGTTTTTCACCGTCACTTGTCACCCAAAGAACATCGAACACATCCTCCGAACCCGTTTCGATAACTATCCAAAAGGACCAGACTGGCAAGCCGCTTTCCACGACCTGTTAGGCCAAGGGATCTTCAACAGCGACGGTGAAACATGGCTCATACAGCGCAAAACGGCGGCTTTGGAGTTCACGACCCGCACGCTAAGGCAAGCCATGGCTCGCTGGGTGAACAGGACCATCAAGTCGCGCCTCTGGTGCATTTTGGACAAGGCCACTAAGGATAACACGTCGGTGGACTTGCAAGACTTGTTGCTCCGCTTGACGTTCGATAACATATGCGGGCTCACATTTGGGAAAGATCCGGAAACGTTATCTCCGGAGCTTTCCGATAATCCTTTTGCCTTGGCCTTTGACATGGCCACCGAAGCCACTCTCCAACGGCTTCTCTACCCGGGAATCATATGGAGATTGGAGAAGATGCTTTGCGTCGGAGCGGAACGCAATTTGAAAGAAAGCCTTCAAGTTGTTGAAAACTACATGAACGATGCCATCACGGCGCGCAAGGAATCTCCATCTGACGACCTGCTCTCGCGCTTCATGAACAAACGTGACGTTGACGGTAACCACTTCCCAATCTCCGTCCTCCAACGCATCGCCCTCAACTTCGTCCTCGCCGGTCGCGATACGTCTTCGGTGGCGCTCAGTTGGTTCTTCTGGCTCGTGATGCACCACCCGGAAATCGAGCAGAAGATCATCAAGGAAATATCGACAGTTCTCAAGGACACACGTGGCTCCGATCAACAGAAATGGATCGAAGAGCCGTTAGCGTTCGACGAGGCAGACCGGTTAGTCTACCTGAAAGCGGCATTAGCCGAAACGCTGCGTTTGTACCCGTCAGTGCCGGAGGACTTCAAATACGTCGTTTCAGACGATGTTCTGCCTGACGGCACGTTCGTACCCGCCGGTTCTACAATTACTTATTCAATATACTCAGTTGGGAGGATGAAGACCGTTTGGGGAGAGGACTGCATGGAGTTCAAACCGGAGCGGTGGCTCTCGGCCGAGGGAGACCGGTTCGAACCGCCAAAAGACGGGTACAAGTTTGTGGCTTTTAATGCCGGGCCGAGGACCTGTTTAGGGAAGGACCTGGCTTACCTGCAAATGAAGTCGGTGGCTTCGGCCGTGCTCTTGAGGTACCGGATATCGCTGGTTCCCGATCACCGAGTGGAGCAGAAGATGTCTCTCACGCTGTTCATGAAGAATGGGCTCCATGTATACTTGCGTCCACGTCAGCTTGAAGGTCAACAGGTAACAGCCTCGGCTTAAGATAGTCACTCGATCAGTTACGGCGAATGGTACAATTGTCCATGTGGGGATTTGAGGGGAAGGGTGTAAAAGTCATTCCATTCGTTGTTTTTCACTTTCATATGTTTTCATTTCCTTTTGTTTGTTGGGTTGGGTGAGAGTTGAATTTGAGTACATTTGCTGGACTAAGTTGGAAGGATTGATGTGTTTGTAAGGTGCTTCATATTTCACATGTCGTTTGATATGGGTTACACTTTCATGTTTATGATTAATATATACCACAAAGTTATTCTCTTAATGCCTTTGCAGTTTTTGATTGATATCTTTTCATAACAATATAAATTTAATTTGAGTGAATCAAAATTTTTTCCCATTCAATTCAGAAAGATATAAAGATAACATATCAGAAAGATATAAACATAACATATAGGCTTTACAACATTCAATACTATTCATATTAATTATCGAGTAATGTGAATGCTATAGCATTCCAATTCATGTAGCAAATTAAAGAGGATATTGATTTTTTTTTAGATCAATTCTTTTTTATTAATTTCTTTAAAATTTTCCTACTAAGTGGGTGTTGCCTCCTTAGATTAGATCGAATCATGATTCTCTCAAATTTGTTGCTCAAATTAAATCATTGAATTCAAAGACAGATAGACACAATATATGAATCTCACAACATTCAATATTGCGAGCAGCGTAAACTCTACTGTGAGACTCATTTTCTGTGTCTCTCTCTCCAAATTGGCTATAACAACAAATTAGAGATATCATTGGATCTAACACCTTTTCCCTTCCCTTTTCTGATTAGAAATAGACTAGTGCAGCATATATAATATTAGGAAGAAAAAAGGGTGCAATGGAAGAAATACTGCTACAACAGCCTAAGAAAAATATCGGTGAAACAATATTATTGAAACTGTACGTGCAACAGAATCCCAAAATTGATGTGTTGTTAGTTTGAATACAATATTTACAGGTTGTGTCACGGGTTCTCAATTATATGTATACTTCCTCTACTGAGATGGTGCATTCCAAGTGCATCCAATGAATCGACCTCCTAGAGGTCCTGAATTCAAGCTTCATGCTCCACGAGGGAAAAAACTCTCGGCCAATTATCTTCGGGCAAAAGAATGTCATCGAAAATGAGCTCTCTTTCCTCCACTTTGATCTCTTACGTTCTTATCTTTCCACCATTTCTTGAAGCTGGACTTTTTAAAAATAGCTCGGGATTGAACTTGACACATAGGAGGATCACATATCTCAGTTAATCCAAGATCTTCTCCCCAGTTGAAAACAGGTTCCAAACTACAGTGCCGACCAGGTAGAGCCCGACAGAAACCTTGAAAACATCGTCCCAGGAACCTGATAATTGTTTAATATGAGCAGGGAAGACATACAAGAATCAATCTACTGTCTGACTTTACTATGACCAGGCTGCAGCCACAGAAATAGCAGGTGGTGACAGGTTAAGGGTAGGAATTGGGGCTTACTATTAAAAGAAAAAAACAACACCAGCTGTCCTCACAGGGGAAGTGATACGGTAAGTATACTATTTGGGGATAGCATCATGTTTTAATCCCCCTAATGTAAGCCTTTTCAACTTGCTTGATTGTTTTTTATTGAGATGACAATTCATGAACGAAAATTGACACAAACCTTCAGTATTTAGAAAAAAAAAAAAAAAACTGAACAAATCTTCAGTAGCCATGTTTGATTGTTAAAATTTTGGGATATGGGAGTTGATGAAAAAATGAAGAGAGAAAATTTGAATGAATATTATAATGAAAAGAATAATTTGATGGGGAGAGAGAGATTATTTTGTAATTTTTTTAATCAGGTATAAAATTTTGGCACTTAAACACCACCCATGAAGCCATGTTTTGTTTATTGAACATGCCAGCATAGCTAAATTCTGAGACATTAAAAAAAAAAAATTCTGAGACATATAGTAAAGGTTGTCGTTGCCAGCCCAAGTTTGGGCCCAATATGGCCAATCTAGACTTTTGCCATATTGGTATCCCTACGTATTTCATAACAGTTCGTGCAATCCCCAGGTCAAGTGGTATGAAAGTTCTAAATGAGGACTGTATCCCTTTAGTTTTGTGAATATCAAGAACCAAAATAAATATCTTTGTATCCTGATTGGTTACCAAATCCTTCAATCTTGGCTTGAAAGTTACTGAAAAGGAGCAAGAGAGGAGTTCTAACCGTGTTGTAAGATGTATCCTGTTGCTGCGGTTCCAAACACACCTGCCAGTACTCCGGCAGTATTGGATAGACCAAGCAATACTCCCTGCGGAAATAATGGAAGACGGAAAGTTAAATCCACTTCGTTTTCCCTTGTATCCTTACTACCATACAAACAAAATCTAGGATTTGAGAATTAGTACTCACAGAATATCGAGGGGCAATATCTTGATGGTTAGAGTATAGACCAGACTGTGAGAATGCATCAGTCCCCTATTGAAGAAAGAAAGAAATAAATACTGGGAGATTAAAATCATGCAAGGTAATCAAGATACTTAATCAAATATCAACAAAATAAAGATGACACAAATAACAAGCCAACAACCATTGAAAAAGAAAAATAATAAATGTGAACACCGAATAGAATTCAAAATGTTAAAGCCTTGTTAAATAGCAAGTGGAAGTTATATTTATTCTCTGCTTGAACTCGTAATAAGAAGCAAACCTGGCTACAGGCCATACACAAAACAGCCATTGCTGGAGAATTAACATGGCTCAACTGAGTCAGGAAGAAAGCAGGACCAAGAAATCCAACTGTTTGCATGATCTGCAGCAAGAATGTACAAATATTTCAGAGTCAGTACAGAAATGTCAACACGGGAAAGCATGACAGTTTTCAAAAGCTCATTCAAAGCAAAGATCTCAGAGGAAAGAGAAAGGGAGATGGGGAAGATGACTAGAGGTGGCAAATTGTTTGAAATCTATAATAGACGAACCAGAGTCTTTTTATTTTAAATTTATGAACAAAATGCCATGCCCATTGAAATCACATTGGAAAATACTCATGTAAATGTAACCATAAGAAACTGACTCATACCTTGCGAACCCTGGTCACAGATAATCCTTTGCTAATTAGTGTATCTGCAATCCAGCCCCCAAGATTTGCAGAAAATGCCATTGTAAGCCAAGGCAAAACACAAATAAGCCCTGATTCCGTAAGGTTGAACTTCAGGACCTAGAGTGACATGCAAGGAAATGCGTTTATCCTGTTAGTGGAGTGAACTCAAGCAGCATGCCTCTTGATTACTGAATCTTGTAAGATTTGCAATCCAAAGACCATCAGAATTCAACACGCCATATTTTTGAAGATGGTAAAATATCCATTGCAAGTTGGTATCATACTTGAGGCAATTAATGCCTTATTAGTGATATTCCTCCTAAGCATCTGTAAATTGCCCAATTCAGGACTGACCATTACAAGACATGAAGCCATGGCTCAAGTTAACAAAGGTTTCAATTCTACAACTTTTTTCCTGCTTTTCTACTATCATTCACAAGACTACCAGAGCAAATGATTTCTCAATGTCAAAAGATGTGCATCAGCCATCAAAGGGCAAGGGCACATCACACAAACCAAAAAGTCTTCCCCTGACCCCCCCCCCCCCCCCCCAAACACACACACACACAAACCAAATATTGTTAATATTAATTGTGTCTTGATTTTGTTGCTCCACTCAAAACAGGAATCTGAAGCCACAATATTTATGGTTTATCTTCCGGGCTCAACAATGCAATTGTCAGGGGTGCGCTCATCATCTGTGCAGGGAGATATCAGATATGTTGAATTTTTGACAAGCCCAGATATCAAGAGTGATTCCTTACAGCGCACAGCTCCAAATATTTTGATAAAAATAATGGGAGATTATTCACAAAGTAAACTCCTTGTGTTTCAACAGCCCCCTATTGAAGTGGTGTAAACCCCATAAGTTGAAATACTTACTTGGTTATAGTATGTTGGCATCCATGTCAGAAGAATAAACGTCCCCCAGTTGTGACAAAAGTGAGACACTATTAGGGCCCAGACTGGTGCTTTTGACAAAATTAATCCCCAGGGTATCGTTTTAACAGGTTCACTGGAAACACAGTTGGCAATGATCAGCTTCTTTTCTTCAGGCTGCAGTTCGGGATCCTCAAGGGGAGAACTATGTGCCTGCAGAAACAACTCCCCGAGAAAGAGAAAAGGTGAAATATAAGCTTATATAGCTGGTAAGAGTGAAGAAGCACTTCAAAGCTCGATATTTGGGGGAAAAAACAGAAAGTAAAGAAAAGACATAATGATATTTCAAAAGTGCAGCAAAGCTGACCTTATTTAGCCACACAGCAAACCAAACTGTCCCAAGAGAACCAAAGGAGAAGAAGACTGATGGCCATCCATACTGATGGATTAAAAATGGTGAAAATGCGAGGCCAGTGACTGATCCAAGGTACATCCCACTGTACACCAATGCTAACGACCTACTTCTCTCTGCTACAGGAACCCATTTTGACAACATATTATTCATGGCAGGCATAGCAACACCCTGAAAGAGAATCAAATTGACTGAGCCATACATGACAATACAGATTATTGCCTCATGAAGAGATAAACCATATATAGAGTGACATCATGTGGGGACATACAAAATTGGTCACGACTTATTCCAGACCATGTAAGTGTCACAACACACTACACTAATCATCCTCTAAAGCGTGGACATATATTGCTACATTTTCATAAATTGAGTTCAGAAGATAATTGGAGAAGCACCAACCTCACCAATCCCCATGAAAGCACGAACAACAAGAAGGAAAGGCAACCCAAGTTTAGCTGCAACAGGAGTGAGAGCTGTAGCAATCGACCACCAAAGTACACCAAATCCCAGGACGAGCTTTCCACCTACTGTGTCTGCCCATATGCCACCCGCAACCTGTCACACCAAATTACCGAGTTCGAAGAATAATCAGAAAAATCTTAAACGAAATTCTTAAGTTGTAAGGCCTTCCATCCACATTCATCATAGATAATAGTTTTTTCCTTCCCGGACCAAAGAGGTGCAACACTTATAATCGGAAGTTTAATACAATTCGAAGGGACTAGAATCAACTTTTAGCTACAGATTCATTAGTAGACTCAGAGCAGAGCTGAGTTAAAAGATAAAGCAATTAGGAGATGGATGCGATACCATACCTGAGTAAGAAGGTAGCCCCAGAAAAAAGAAGACTGTATCAGACCAACTGTCGCTGGGTTCCAATTGTACTCTGCTGACATTGGAAGTATGGCAATGCTCATATTTACCTGCAAAACAATATCTGTTCAATTTTCAAAGTAGCCAACTGGAAAATACGAACATTCTTTTAACGGCTACTGCACATGTATAACGGCAATAACTAATTAACAGAAATAGCCGAACCTTAGAATATGCAACTCTTTTGAAGCATATATGATATCCAACGCTTACGTTAAAACTATTATTTGACGTGGGACTAATTGCTCCTTACTCCCACTTTAGTATTCCAACTAAGAAAGACAAAAATATATAAATAAATAAACGAGATAGAGAGAGAAACTATTAAGGAAGAAAAGGAGCTTACTCTATCCATGTTGCAGAGTAGGAATGCCGAGAAGCATAAAACAACAATGACCCATCGTTTTGGAAACTGTTCCCAACAGGGAACCGAACTATCAAACTCTTCCTGCTCCAGCACGACACCGTCAATAGACTCCTCAAACTTCACCGAGTCCGGAACAGTGCCCGATACATCGTAAGGCTTCGATTTTACATCAGCCCACACTTTCCAGGATCCCCTCTCGCCGGAACTTCGTAGTGCCGAGACCCGAAATAGAGAGCAACATTCTCCAACCCGAATCTGGATACGCAAGGGCCGGTACCTGGACTTGAAATCGGAACCGGGGAGCTTCTTTTGGGCGGCAGCATCGGGTGATGCTTTGGGCGTCAGAGATAGAGTGTAGAGAAGAGCTCTGGCGCTCATGGCTTCAGGAAGTGAACAGTTCGCTCCTCGGAAAGAGAGAGAGGGTTGGAAGATATTTGAAGGAAGAACCCGGATTTTTGGGTGAGAAGTGGAGGGATATTTATGGGCATTGGTTCTGCTTTTGACACGTGTCTGAGTTAATAGGGAAATGACTTGATAGACCTGAAGGGGATTTAACAGAAAACAGAATGGTTATCCATTCTTTATTATATCTTTGTGTTTTTGTTTACTTTTCTTTTTTTTTTTCCTTTTGGGCTGAGCAAAATAGCTGAGCTGGGCTTGGCTAGACTAAGCGGGCAATGTAAGACAATAGGTTACCTCCTATAGAAGCCAGCGGCCCAAAAACAAGAGGTTCTTTGGGCTTCTCTTTCACGTAAACTTTTGAAAAAAAATTACACTTTATGCCCCCTCCTTTTCACTTATTGAAATTTTGACACAAAAATTATAGGAATAAAATTATATTATATCGCGAATAAAAAAATTATTTTCCTTTTATAAACAACTTTACTTGTGTTGATACGTCATGTTATACTCGACTATCATTCTTGGGGCCCAAACTGGCGAGTAACAATTCAGAATTCTTTGGGATGATCATTGTGTTCTGTGGATCAATACCAGTAATAATTACCAAGATGGATCGAGCCACATTCTGTGGGGAGTAATAAAAAAATCGAATTTTTCTTTTCTCGTTGCGTTTTTTGCTCAGGCAAACTTCCCAGTTCCCACTTCTGTTATCATTCAAAGCCCTTAGAAAGCTTTCAATGGTAATCAGCAGAGGTGGGACTGGGATCGACTCCCTCCCTTTAGAAGCGGGTAACCTCTTTACGCAAGGCAGATGACGAGCAGTCCTTTTCTAGCATCAAAGTCCAGAACTTAACGTAATTTGATGACATTGAAGAGCTTCGTATCATAACAAATTCGGAACTCGCAGCGATCTCTTACCACACATATTATTTCAATTGCAAATTTTGTTATTAAGATCGGTCAACTGTTCAATGGTATCCCTGACCAATTCATCCATACCTAGAGGACTCCCTTTATTATATTTTATCTCCAATATCATAATAGAATTTCGTCGCATATCTAACTTCTGTAGGATGTTGAAGTGTGTATATATATATTTTAAAGGTTTAGAGTTTCACATGATAGGAACTTTAATCAGACACATATGTTTATCTTATAATAGAAATTTGTTAATGTTCGTGATCATTTATTGCCAGTTCCATGCTTTTCGCCATGCCTAATTAAAGAAATATATAAGCATGCATATTGTCCATCAAGCGTTTCCAACAACTTTAAGCACTTGGTTTGTTTTGTTTTTTTCTAAACAAACAACTTTGTAAGTTCACACATTCACGGACGAAACTAACTAAGATTAGACATTAGGTGGCCAGTTATACAAACTTAAATTTTTAGATTGAGAGAGTCAAAATGTAAAAAACTGTAAAAAAAACTGAAAAATCTGGTTTAGACCCTAATAACACTTAGAGGAGGTAAATACGTGTTTTCCCTCTAATTAACAAATCAATAACGATTTTAAAATATGTTCTAAAATTGTTCAGCTTAGATATGCATAATAATCAACTTAATCAACAAATAAGCGGTGGAAAATTAAAACAAACTTCAATCACACAAATAGATAAAGATTTGGTGACGAAGTGGAAAACCTTTGAAATACTATTCAAAGGAAAAACCACTTCGAGCTAGCAGCTGCCTGAAATCCACTAAAAATAAAACTTTACAAACAGTGATTCAGACACGGACAACCCCAGTTGCTTAACTCTGACAACCTGATGTAATAATCTAAACTTCCCTACTTAGACCCGCTTCGTGCGACATTCTTTTCAGACATTTGAGGATCTTCTTATTATTCTTCACGAACAAACCTTATTTTTCAACACGCTTCAACACCATGAAGATTACAAATATTTTTGAAGGAAAAATAGAGAAAAACTCATCAATATTAAAGCACAAATCTTCTGGGACTTTTCTCTCAAAGAATAAGGCACAATTATGCTCAATGGAGGCCTCAATAGGGTTCTAGATGACCTCACTCGAAACCTTGTAGGATTTCCCAAAGTTTCATAAGGAAAGTCCAAAAATTTAGTAATTTTTTAAATTCGCCGAAAGTCGCTCGAGCTTGGGTCGAGCGCTCGTCGAACGCTATGTTTCTGTCTGAAATTATAACTAGACACTCGAACGCTTGTTGAACGTTAATTGAATGTAATGACTCTATATGAATTTTTTTCAAAAGCGCTTAAGTGTGCTTGTTGAACACTAGTTGAACGTGACAATTTTGTCTGAATTTTTCTAAGAGCGCACAAAAGTCGAACGTAAGTCAAAAGTGATGAGACTTTAGACAGACCATCAACTCTAACTCTTAAAAAAAATCTAAAATTATATCTCAATCACAACATATTTTGACACGAAATAATACAAACACAAAAATAACCTAACAAAAATCATTAACAAAATATATTTTTTTCTCGCCAAAAGTAATATCATTGATTTTGGAAGGCGAGGGGGCCATCGCCGACCCCTCCTAGCTCCATTCCTGCCCGCATTAATTACCTAGGATACGTGTCGTAAATGTTGCATGATGGCAGCAAATGATCCTCCACATGCACTCATGTATAAAACAATATTAAACATCGGGAGGTCGTAAATTAGGTCATATCAAATTAGGCAACAAAGCTGTAGGATAAAAAGAGTCATTGATGCAAACTAAAGCTAAAATAAAATCTAAAAAATTAAAAGAAATAATAAGTTTACCGACCGAATTGATCAATAATCCATTTATAAAAGAGAAATATAAAATTTATAAGCATGCATATTGTCCATCAAGCGTTTCCAACAACTTTAAGCACTTGGTTTTTTTTGTTTTTTCTAAACAAACAACTTTATAAGTACACACATTCACGTACGAAATTAACTAAGATAAGACATTAGGTGGCCAGTTATACAAACTTAATTTTTGAGATTGAGAGAGTCAAAATGCAAAAAAAAAGTAAAAAAAATTGAAAAATCTGGTTTAGACCCTAATAACACTTAGAGGGGTGAATACGTGTTTTTCCTCTAATTAACAAATCAATAACGATTTTAAAACATGTTCTAAAATTGTTCAGCTTAGATATGCATAATAATCAACTCAATCAACAAATAAGCAGTGGAAAATTAAAACAAACTTCAATCACACAAAGAGACAAGGATTAGGTGACGAAGTGAAAACCTTTGAAATAATATTCAAGGAAAAACCACTTCGGGCTAGCAGCCACCTGAAATCCACTAAAAAAAAAATTTTACAAATAGTGATTCAGACACGGGCAACCCCAATTGCTTAACTCTGACAACCCTGATATAATAATCTAAACCCCTGCTTAGACCCGCTCTGTGCGGCATTCACCTCAGACATTTGAGGATCTTCTTATTATTCTTCACGAACAAACCTTATTTTTCAACACGCCTTCAACACCATGAAGGTTACAAATATTTTTGAAGGAAAAATAGAGAAAAACTCATCAATATTAAAGCACAAATCTTCTGGAGCTTTTCTCTCAAAGAAGGAGATACAAGTATGCTCAATGGAGGCCTCAATAGGGTTCTAGACGGCCTCACTCGAAACCTTGAAGGGTTTCGCAAAGTTTCATAAGGAAAGTTCAAAAATTCAGTAATTTTTTAAATTCACCGAAAGTCGCTCGAGCGTGGGTCGAACGCTATGTTTCTGTCTGAAATTATAACTAAGCGCTCGAGCGCTTATTGAACGTTAATTGAATGTGATGACACTATATGAATTTTTTCAAAAGCGCTTGAGTACTTGTTGAACACTAGTTGAACGTGACGACTCTGTCTAAATTTTTCTAAGAACGTGCAAGAGTCGAACGGAAGTCAAAAGTGATGAGACTTTAGACAGACTATCAACTCTAATTCTTGAATAAATGAGGAAACTAAAATTACATCTCGATCACGACATATTTTGACATGAAATAATACAAACACAAAAATACCCTAACAAAAATCATTAACAAAATATATTTTTTTTCTCGCCAAAAGTAATATCATTGATTTTGGAAGGCGAGTGGGCCATCGCCGACCCCCCCTAGCTCCGTCCCTGCCCGCATTAATTACCTAGCATACGTGTCGTAAATGTTGCATGATGGCAGCAAATGATACTCCACATGCACTCATGTATAAAACAATATTAAACATCGGGAGGTCGTAAATTAGGTCATATCAAATTAGGCAACAAAGCCGTAGGATAAAAAGAGCCATTGATGCAAACTAAAGCTAAAATAAAATTTAAAAAATTAAAAGAACTAACAAGTTTACCGACCGAATTGATCAATAATCCAATTATAAAAGAGAAATATACAATTTATGTTGAATGTTATATGGTTTACAGTCTAATAATTAATACAGTCAATATTAAATTTATAGATCTCATATATTGAGTTAAGGATCTCTTGCAATTTTCTACTTAGATTGCACACTGCAATTTAGAAAGAGATAGACACAACAAGTAAATCTTACACTATTTAGTACTACTCATGTAAAGTTTCGAGTAACATGAGTCTTACGATATGGTGCATCTGTTGTGTCTATCTCTCTTTGAATTGTACCGTGTAATCTGAATAAAAAATTATAGAGAATCCTAATCTCATATATTGTATGTTTTTAGTCCTCCAAATTAATTGATCTAATTAGATAAATAAATTACAGATAATCTCTATACCTGTGAGTGCGTGTGACATCATATCATTTGCCGGAAAAAATCACTTTGGAATAAGAAGTGAAACGGGACCAGATTCCAGATAGAATGCTGACTCAGTGCTGCCGCGTTTTGGAAACATGATTAGCGTAATGCATGCCCCAAGTGTTTCTTTCTAACATGGCCACCACCTGGAAAGTAGGTAGGATTCAGCGACCACGGAGCATCTGTTATGGTAAATATTTATTTATCTATCTACTTTTCCTAATTTATAAAGCATCCCTGAGTAATCTAATTAAACTTTCTCTTATGTGGGACGGGGGAGAAAAGCAGAGAGGGGGAAAAACAAAAGAAGGCTTTTGTAAAAGAGAGCCCTGCGTTGAAAGAACCTCGTGAGACTGAGGAATGAGCTTCCTTTCCATCCACCCACCCACCTTTGTTTTCCTTCTTTCCGATCGTTTACTTCCACTGCAAGGGTCAACAATGCAGACCAGCGGTCAAAGTCAATTAGAGTGGAAGGTAACAAAGTAATTAAAGTAATTGCTTTAATGGTGGAAGTTCGAGGCAAAAAGAACAAAAACACTCTGTACCTTTAATGGTGGGAGTTCAAGGTAAATGACTCAACATCCGGGTTGGTTTTTCCTTAAAAAGGAAAAAAAAAATGAATCCCAGAGCCATTGACGATTCTGCTATACTTCCCAAGGATATGTAATATATATTATTAAAAAAAAAAAAAACACAATTTCAAGGTAAAAACAAAAGAAGTGATTAAGATCATCTTTAATTTGCTTGTCACAAGAAATGATTTCATTTAGAGAAAGATAAAGATAACCTTAAATTATGCAACATGAAATGATACGGGCATTAATTATTGTGTAATATGGGTCTTTAAGTGTATTTTTCTTTTTAAATTAAGCCATCTAATTCGAAAGGTAAATTATAAAAGATTTTGATCTAGAAAGGATAGAAAAAATAATTAGCCTACTATCTTTTACAATATCAAGATAAAAACTCATGCCCTACATGATTCTGATATACTTGAAGTGAACATGTGCTCCCAATATGTGGACGAGTTGGTCAGGAACAACCTATGTGGTAGACTCTAGTTTGACTCTCTATAGTAAAAACTCTCATGTGTTCGAGGTTTACTAGCATTAAGCCCACTAAATGCGACCAAACTTAGTTGTCTAGTGCGCAAACAAATGTTGTGAATTTCCTTTGTTACCCAAAAAAAAAACGAACCTCCAATGTTTTAGCTGCCAATAGACCATGGCACAAAAAAATGCTTCTAACATCTTTGATTGTCATTCTTGGTATAACACAAGGGATGATACAAAGCTGATGTTGAGGCATTTTTGTAATTCCAAGAATTACATTGAGAATAAACGATAATTTGGGGATGAAATTAAAGTTTGACACATACTTTTTCATATTCTAAAATCGTACTCCAATAGAAAGTAAAAGTCGGTCACACTATTTTTTAGTGTTGTGGGTGCAAAAGTGATGACTAGCTACGTAACAAATCCTAAGAAAAAGTCGATCCCCTAGCTAGCTTTAACATTTTGGCGCAAAGTGACAACTATGCGCCAAAAATTTAACCTAATCCCACTAGTAGTCCCCATTTCCAGTAAGTTCCCCAAATTAGCCCCCAATAACTCATAATTAGTTTTGGTAATCTTTGCGAATTCGAATAAAATGCAGGGTCAATAATGAACTGAATGTTCTTAATTTCTAGATATTTTATTCGAGTAGTTCGATCGGGTGAAATAATTTAATGAACGGGAGACACGCTGGGATCAGTCATGATTTGTATCGGCTAAAGAGAAGATCATATGGGCCCACCCAAGACAGAGAGCTCGTCTACCTTCTTATTTTGTAGCCCACATTGAATTCTCTGGGCCGAGTAGCTCCCCATTTATCGCGATATTTGTCTGCCCGAGAAATACGCACATTATGTCATGACGTGAAAGCATGAAGAAATACATGAAATCTGGGAACGACCGACCTCAAAACTTACAATTATGACAAGTTTTTTTGTAAGATACAATGTCTAGAGAGTAGGAAAATGATGTTTCAACTTGAACAGAGCTTTGTGAATGTGACGTAGAGCTTGTTTGTATTCGTTTGTAGTCAAACGAAGGTCAGACTCAGAGATGTAGTCAAAGTGGGGTATTTTTTTTAAGACTTATATATATGTTTTATCTCGGGCAATCAAACTTATCTATCATCGGGTTACTGGTTAATCAGGGAAATCTGAAACTGTGTGGAATAAAGCGCATGATCTCAAGTGTATTGGGGTAGCACTGGAGCCTACTTAAGTGAGAAGTCATGGACTCATGGGGAGATGCGCCCGTGATGTTAACATCTCGTCGTACGTCTAAATTGAACTAGTTTCGTCCAAGTATAATGTACGGCGGACGATTAATGTTTCTCTCGATAAAGTAAAGATTTTTAAAATTTTAGAAATATTTTTTAAAATTTTATAAATAAATACTTTAAAGTATCTCAGTACTACATAGATTGTACCTCTCTCTGGTTTATAAAAAATAAGGTACACACCCAAATATAGACAAGCTCTCATAATCATTAATGATCTTAAGCTTTTTACAAATAAGAATTCTCTGACTTAAGTATCGGAGGCTCCACTTCATTCACGCCTCCTAATTGCTTCTTGTAGGGTTCGTATCATACGCAGGCTCACATGTCGTTTTCTTATCCGGTGATTCTTAAAATCATTAATTTGATATGCAAATTGCAAAATTTGTAATACATAGCTAAAAGGAGAAAATGGTGGTGTCGTTTGCAACTTTGTTTGAAATTTTTTTTTTTTAATGAGCGCTCAACCAACTCTCTATTTTTTCCCAAAAATTTATCGGTATTAATTGCAGTTTCAGGTCATTATCGAGTTTAGTCTTGTAAACGATACGGTCAAGTATCATGAAGAAGGATTTATGTGGACAACCAAATTTGCTTTGCAATTTAATTGGTACATACGACATCCACTTAGCCGTATTATTTAGGTAAACGTCACCCAAAAAAAAAAACGACTTTTCGAAAAGCAAGCATTTGACAGCCATTTATGATGGAAGGGCAGTTTATTACAACGTTAATGAACCGCTAGCAGAGCAAATAGGGAGGCCGTTTATGTTGCTAAACTGACATGTCGATCGTTTAGGATTAGACCGAGCTTGCTACAACCCCGAATGTAATCCGAGGAGATATAGGTTTCAAGTGAGATTTTTCGGGAAGACTAATGTATATAATTAATTAGTAATATGATTCAAAAATCTCAAGAATTTTTTTTTTTTTTTTAAATATCTATTCGAGAAAGACCCAGAAACAAAAGGTTTTGTTTCTTTTTTCTTATTTTGAGAAATTTAAAAATTATTACCAAGGTATTTATGAAATTTTAAAAAACTGCTTAGATTTTTAAAAGGAGTAAAGTCATAGTCAGTCAAAAAGGCGATTTGAGACCCTTAATTTTTAAAAATCATCAATTCATGCCCGTACAAATTATGTGTTAAGTTCGACGGAAAATCATGCAAAATGATCGAAATGCCCTTCAAATACTAAATTTTAAAAAATAAAATTTAAGAAATAAATTAAAAATAAATAGATTATTGAAATAGAGTTTCAATAGTTTTATTTAAAAAATATTTCTTTTTTTTTTAAATCACTTTTTATTTTTTATGAATTTTTTTAATATTTTTAGTAATTTTATCCTGAATGGACATTTTGGTCATTTTTATACTTTTCCGTCTGATTTAAAGCCTGATTTGGACGAGGTGAATCGATGAGTTTCAAAAATTAAAAGTCTTAAATTGCCTTTTTAAAAATAACAGGTACTAATTTGATTTTTACTCATACTTACAGGATTAATTATGACTTTAACCCTTTTTTAAATTGATAAATTACTGCCTAAATTTAAGTCATGCTTGCAAAATCACAGTCTCCATCAAATTTCTATCTAGATTTATAACCGAATTGACTACATAGCAAGTGAAGTGTTAATATATGGACATATATCATGCCACTCATCTTAAAAAAAATTCCAGTAATTATTTTAAATTTACCTTTTATTTTTCTAATTTTTGTTTTCCTTTTCGAGTACTAATTAACTGTCTGCTTTTTTTGTAAATGCTGATGGGTTAATTAACTTAGGTAATTGTCCAGTACTTTAATTAGTCTTGTAACCAATATGATTTAAGTGTCATGAAGAACGATATTGCATGCATGTATCCTGCAGACAGTACAGGCCTGATCATTGCTTTGCCGTTTCCATGGCAATATAACTAGCCGTATTTATTTAGTTTAAACGTCACCACCAAAGGATATGAATTATTCTTCGAAAACAAGTACTAACAACCTATTTATGATAAAGTACGTAATTCTCTAAACGCAAAATCAGGGGCGTATAAAACACACTGCTTGTATCCTCCAAATTGCAGCAAATGTACAGCTACGTACCTGATGCGCTTCAAAATTTCCTTTGGAATCAGGCCTCGATACATGCACTAAAAAATAATTTTCTGTTGTACGTAACCGACCTCTCGCAGAATAATTAAGCTGTCGCCTGTCAGCTCGTTGTTGGGGAAGTCAATTAATATAGTACTTATCCTACAGCTGTGACTGTACATTTTGAGACAGTACAATCCAACCCTATAGATAAAATCAACTGATCATATTTGTAATATGGCTACGTTCCAAAGAGTTGTACATTTAACAAAACCAATTTTAAACAAACCAAGACAGTTAATCGTCCTTTTATATTAAGATGAGGGGTAGAAACTAGAAAGTACGTCTTGAGGTTTTTTTTTTTTTTTTTTGGGTTTTGGAATCCTATGTGGTCCTATAAAGGTAAGGAGGTCATGAACGTATAGAAGTTCTTGGATCCATTGTTAAAACCAAAAAACGCAATCAGTGCCTGCAAGGCTGCAACTAATTAAAGGTTATTATTTTTATTATATAGTTTTTATCCGTCCGGCCGGGTGAGAACTAGGTGACAAACTTTTGTCTTACTGTATCGGACCTACATTGAGATATTGTGTTAGTTAATTAGTAGGCTCCAATTGGGGTTAATTATAATTCTTAATTCATAAGAATTGTAGAACATGTAGCATTTTTTTTTCCTCAAGTTTTTCTTATAAGCAATGAACTTACGTACACTATATTCAAGGAATCGCAAGTATATACATGGGTTAATTTAATTGACAGGCTTGACAGTAGATTTGTTTGTTCCTCTGCGCCTATTAAAAGAACAAAATTGATATTACAAACTGTCCATCCCCATTATATCTGCTCTCGAGGTACAAAAAAAGGTCCAAACTTGGAACAAAGTAAATGCACAAACTAAATATTTTATGGCCTGGTGGTTAAAGCATGGATCTCGATAGTTTACTTCCTCTAAGATCTCAAACTTTAAATCTCATAGGTGCTAGCTATTAACTTTTTGGGGTCAACATCTCATCATTTTTGGTTTGATAATTATCCGATTTGTTTGTGTAGAAAGAGATGACTGCACAAGTTTTAAAATTAGTCTAAACGAATGTAAATTGTTCTGGAAATTAATTATCATGCAAAAAGCGAAACAAGTACACAATAGAGTAAAATAAAAGATCTGACAAGGTTGAGCTAGCTGATCCGTATAATTTGGATTCTCCAGGAGACAAATAATATATCAATCTTTGGATCAGGATTGAGAGAGAATAATCCAAACTAGCTAGCTGATCCGTATAGTTTGGTTTCCGTCATTCACAAAACACGCTTAAAGGAGGTCGGCCCGGTAGACGGGGAACCCTGCACATGCAGAGCTGCCCACGTCCATGTCATATCTTGGAACTTGGTGTCACATTCTTGACCAAATTAGCAATTTTGATACCAGCTGAAAGCTCATCTCCACATGCCCAACATCTTCGCTGCCTTCAATTAATGCCTTCGTTGGTTTGTTGCTTCACTACTTACGGTATCAAGCTTGTGGCTTAGGTCTTGGTCAGCTGTGCAGCACATTGAATATTTGCCCCCAAAGTTCAAACTTAAGCTTAGAGAAAGTTGAAGTAAATAGCCCATGCCTTTAGTTTAAGAAAATACACGAGAAATCTATCCTATAATCTATTCCTTTCTACAGTTTGGTTAGGAAAATGGTAGATAAGATTAGTCAACACTGTGAACTTTTGAAGACAGTTTTCTCTAGTGCCTAAACTCAGGGTGTTGTCTCGTCGCATGGAATTTTCTTGTCCCCTCCTAATTTGCTCTTCGATGAGTGAGCTTGGAAAAAGTAGGGAAATGACAGACGGTTACTTTCCGGCAAAGGTGATATTAACTGACCCCTCCGAGATATAGGCAACAGAAGGTGAGATTCGTTTTCTCATCTCTCAAGGACGAGAAATACGACTGATAATGTTAAAGAGATGTAAACAGAGAAGAGATGCCATGAAGTTGCGTTACACCTACTCCTAGCTAGCTTTATTCTTCCAGAGTCCCCACCTACGACATCAGCTTTTCCATTTCTTCCTTTCTTGCTTCTCCTTCGCTTTCTTCTGTCTTCACTTTTCTCCTTCCATCATTCAGCCTACCCTTTCTCTCCGTCTCTCTATGGACTAAACCAGAGCCTGAGCACAAGCCCCAGCAACTAGCTAGATCAATGGCAAGCGTTGCAAAGTTGGTCAACAAGTTCCTTTCTATCTTCCTCCTCCTCCTCCATCTTGGTTGCTTCATTTTTAGCACTACCACCGACTACCGACATTCGAAGAAACGCAAAGGTTCTCACCTCTCTCTTCCCTCTCCTTCCAAACCCAGGAAAGCTCTTTCCTCCTCTTGGTCCTTCTTCAAACGTGTCTTCTCCTGCAAAGCCAGCAGCGACACCCAAACCCACTCACCCAGTCCCACGATTACTCTATCCTCCGCTAGATCATCTCAGCATTCTGTCGTCCCTATCATCCCACCCGAAACCGACTTATCGGATACTCCAGTACGTAAAAAGCGGCCATCAGGGTCGTGCCTAGAATCTGATCTTATCTCCGCAGATAACCCATTATTTCCTCTCCGAAACGATATCTACCCATGCACAGGTTGCGGGGAAATCTTCCCGAGACCCCAGCTACTCGAACAACACCAGGCAAACAAGCACGCTGTTTCAGAGCTTCTTGACGGGGATTCGGGCAAGAACATCGTCCAGATCATATTCAAAACGGGTTGGACCGACAAAGTAAAGAGCCCGATAATTCATCGGATTTTGAAGATCCATAACTGCCCGAAGATACTCTTGAGGTTCGAGGAGTATAGGGAGACCGTGAAAGCTAAAGCTGCGCGAAACAGTGCCGTAAGGAGAAGAGACGAGAGGTGTATAGCCGATGGTAACGAGCTATTGAGGTTCCACTGTTCGACGTTTCTGTGCGACTTGGGTCTTGACGGTAATTCCAGCATTTGTAACCAGCAGTATTGCAGCGTGTGTGGGATTATCAAGTCCGGATTCTCACCCAAGCTGGACGGAATTTCCACTCTATCAACCAGCTGGAGGGCACACGGGGCGATTCCGGCGGACATCGAGGAGGAGTTCAAGTTCATGAACGTGAAGCGGGCAATGCTGGTTTGCCGCGTAGTGGCGGGTCGGATCGCGTGCGACTCGGAGGACGTGGACAAGGAGGATGGCGGGTTTGACTCGGTCGTTGGGAGGGGCGGGAGTGGGGCTTCGACCCGAGTAGACGAGGAAGAGCTGGTGGTGTTTAATCCAAGGGCTGTGCTTCCTTGCTTTGTGATTGTGTATAATGTGTGAGTAAGATCAAGTGGGTCCGTTTTTTTAGATGTGGATTGTAATTTCTGATGTGTGGTGGTGATTGTGTATTGCTACTTCTGACAAGTTTTGGGTCTGTCTGTGAGCAATAAATGGTCACAGGCCCAGTAACCCACCCCTAGATGTGAATGAAGGGAGTCAGGTGTCAGTCTCACGTGATAAACCTTCGTGCCCTTGCTCACTGAAAGTACGATGAGGAGGGCCTGTCACCACTTTGTTTGTAGCTTCCTGTCAAGTTAGGATGATTTTTGATTTGAGGTTGTGAACCTATGGTATATTTAGCACAGTCGACTTGGGCGATATATATGTGAATATCATTGTAGAATTGTGTGGGACGAGGGTAACTTCGTGGATAATACTAGCCGTTTTTCGATTGAGATTTTTTACAATTTTCAAATTTCAAGGTAAAATTCAGAGAGAGACTGACACAATCGATATATTTCATTATAAAATCTATGCTACTTGAAATTTTATGTGCTGTAGGATTATGGTGAATGATCTATTTGTATCTCTCTCTACGAATTCTATCATTCAATTAGACAGAGAATTACAGATGATCTCGATCTTAGTTATTCAATGCAAATCTATATAGAAATAATTATAATTCCAAATCAGCTTGACAGTTTTTCCCTTTTTTTACTTTGGCATCTATGGTTAAACTATTGCATGCTTTATTGCTATTGGCCACAACAGTGAGCTGTTGACGTATCCTCTAGGCTTCTAAGTTCTAACGATAAATTTATGGTAGATTTTCCTCAGCCTAATCATGATTCGTAATTTAATGGTTAATATCGCATCCTCTCTATCACATAAGGTTTTTCTGAATTAATAAAAATATATTTTAAAAAGATATGAATGTTGAAGTCGGAAAATTAAAATTATAAATATTAAAATATTAGGTGTAGACTACGAGTCGATCTTTTATTATTTCGTCGCAATACATCATTCTACCAGCAAAGTTTTCGGCCTCTCCAGCCTTCGTTTTCTGGACTCGGCCTTTTTCCAGCCCATCAATTTTAGTGGGCTATATTGTAATATTCGTTTACTAAACATTGGGCGAATGATCCGAGGTCCAACTTGGGCTCGGTGCTAATTATCCATGTAATTTTAAAAGATTTGTCGTCAAAGCAGACCGTTTAGAGTTTTATTTACCGTTGCTACTTGATCCACAAAATTTAATATATAAATAAATAAAAAAATATTTTAAAAAATTATAAATATTACTACCTTCTAACACAAGTTTATTCTTGAAATTAAACTAAAAAAAAAATTGAAAATTTATTTCAAAACAAAACCAATTCCCAAACAACTACGTCACAAAGTATTGCGCACGGAAAAAACTTGTATCAAATCCGACCCATCTACCGAAAAGATCGAAACCATGCCTAGACCGAATCTGACACCCTGGATCAACCCAATATCCGACCCACGGAAGCTTATCCTGGTGGCAGGATCTGGTACGGTGACCCACCCACGGTTTCCGCAACAAAGGGGTCGCTTGCTGATCAAAAACTTGCATGCGTTTCGCAACTTTGCTGCTTATCACAGTCTTCTGCTGTCGTCTTATCTCCCAAGAAACGAGCTTCCGACTCCGAGACGCACTGGAAATAAATGAACAAAAAATAAATAAAATACACAAAGTCTTATGCGCACGAACAGCTCAGCCCGCTTTCTGCGTTCCGTTGTTCTCGTAGTTGGAGCTGCACGATGGAAGCACGATAATTCTTTGACCTTCTCAGAAGCGATAGAAACAATGAAAGACAAAGAAGAGCCTCCTTGACTTTCGAAACCTCGGAATCTGCTCCTCATTGGACGGTTCATCCTCTCTCGCCAGGTATCTCGCCTTCAGATCCTTTTCTTTCTCCACGTTCGACTTAGATTCTTTCCCCTCCCCTTTGCGTGTGCTTCAAAAAGGATCCCGCGTTGATATCTTCGGCATGTTTTTCTGGTTTTCTTCTTCATTATGGCGCTAATGGCAATATTTTGCTACCCACCCAGGCCTTTATATGGGTCATGCTCGGATTACTAGCTTGGGCGTACTGTCCATGGGTAGTGAGTTTATTATTGCGTGATTTGTCAAGGCTGAAAGGATATCTGAAGGTACTATATATCTTTCTGATTCATTGTAGTGATCTTCAGTCCCTTTACTCTGTCTCAGTTGTTGCATTTCTATCTTTTGTGCATGTGAAAATTTGTTTCGACGTTTATATTAGGTGAAAGACTTTTAATTTCTTAGACATGCTTTCTACTGACTTCTAAAAGTTAGAACTTTGGTGTTTTTGAATTCACTTACAAGCCGGTTTAGTTGGCACTTTGAATCTGGGGTACCTAGTTGCAACCAGTGTGTTCGGATTCTGAGCTCAAGTCAAATGTTCCTTGACAGCTTTCACTTTTCGTACGAGCCAGAGACTAAATTGACTTCTCGCTGAAAAACCAGGAAGCAATTATATAGGATTGGAGGCCATAGTTCCAATTTCGAATTTTGCGGACCACCGCCTCTGCAAATTTATAAGATCCTTAAGGTGGCTCACCCTGCCAATCATTTTTTTGGGTTGGGTGTTTTTCATTACCTTCTGCTTTTGTTTAACTTCACCTTTCAACTCGTAATTCCCTGCCTCCATTTTACTTCTGCGTTTAGGCAGGATTCAGCAATTTTGATATTCCACTTGATTTAAGTTCATTTCTTTTTAATTCCCACTTTCAGCTTTGTGATATGTCATCTGAATTCAAGATAGATGCGGTTAACGGCCATGGTTATGAGGAATCAGAGTTAAGCTCCTTAAATGAGGAAGTCACATTGGGTGAAAGGCCTAATGCGACAGATACAATTCTTGACGATATCCGTAAGCAAGGAAATGGATCAGCTTCCAATGGAATGACTAATTCAGAACGTAGAGCTTTCACTGACAGGTAAAAAGATCGATCTTATTACCTGTGCAGATTTTTTTCTTTCGTTCTTTTTGAATCAAGCAGGATTTTTCCATGTAGAGATTTCTCTGTTCCTTTCCCCACTTCCATTTCCCTCTGTTGCTTGGTAATTGGACTACAACCTGACTAATTATTATATTATCCTTGAAAGATGCTGCTTTTCTTTATTTAAAGCTTTAAGCCCTCAGATTGCCAGTACAACAAAATGATGCACAGGATAGGAAACTTGCTCTGCAACATTTTTCAAGCTTTTTGGTTCACCCAGTTGTTAAATAGCATTTGCTGGTCAAATCTAAAGCTTGTGTATAACTAACTAATCGCACTCCGCGTATCGTCATTCAGTACAAGAACAGATTTATTGTTCAGGATGCAACATTTGGGAATTGGAAGGTTTGAAGTCCATGGTCGGGTTGGGGCATTTTGCTGGTAGTGAATGGATGGGTCTAACCGGCTTACTTCCTTAATTAAGCAGGTTTTCTAGATGGAAACGTGCTACGCATGATGATAGCATGAGTCTTCCAGTTGATGCTAATGAAAAGCAACATGGATCCGGAAGAAAATCTGGACCACTTTTGTCTGGGACAGCTTACTGCATTTCATCCTGCAGCATGATATTGCTGAACAAAGTTGTTCTATCAGGCTATGACTTCAATGCAGGAGTATCACTAATTTTCTATCAAGTAGGTATTTCATTTGTGATCCATGTGCTTCCTTATTAGAGTGAAGGCTGATAAGATGTCTAATGAGTCCTGCAAGCAACGTTTTCTCTACATTGCTTGCTATCTGTATTCAATTCATCACCGAAGCACATGCAGCCCATGTTTATGACTTATAGATAGTAGATCCTTTTTCACTTGTTAAAGGGTCTTTTTCTCTTCCTGATGCAATAGTGCTAATTCAAAAGAGTATGCTGAGTACTAAAATCTCTTCCATGTACTTTTTTGCAGAACTTAATCAGTACGGCAATTGTTCTGATCCTGGGACTCTGTCGAGCAGTTTCTTTGGAAAAGTTGAGCTGGAAGCTGATTAGGGTCTGGCTTCCTGTGAATGTTATATTCATTGGAATGCTTCTATCTGGCATGTATAGGTAAGCTGTGAACTGCGCTTTTTAGCTATTCCTATCAGATGTACAGAGGAGAGAAGCAGATCCTAGTTTTTTGATGCTTCATATGGTCCTCTATCTGATATATTGCTAACTTATGTTTGTCTAATGTTTTCCTTTTCAGTTTGAAATACATAAATATAGCAATGGTGACGATTCTGAAGAACATGACAAATATTTTAACAGCAATTGGAGAGTTATATTTATTTCGGAAGCGTCAAAATCAAAAAGTGTGGACTGCAATGTTTTTAATGGTAATGACATTACTCTTTCAACATGTTGAGCACAATCTTCAATTTCTTTGCTGGTGATGGTAACTCTTTGCAGTCCTATATGCCTATTTATGTAAAACTCGTAAACAGAAATATAGTCTACTTAAATATGGTCCGAAGAAATTTTATAGGGGAAATTACATTTGAATCCTTGAATTATATCTTTCATACATTTTACACTTTCAACTTGGAGAATCGATCTTTGTTACCTTTAAATAATTAAAAGGCTATAATGTGCACCCTCTTGGATTTGTGATATATATCTAAATAACTAAAACAGTTTTCTTTTTTAAATATGATTGTCTGGATATTTCGTATCAGAACAGGTACACATTTGAACTTTTTCATAGTCTTATCTGAAAAATACAAAAATAACACAGAAAAGAAGTAAGTAGGAATTTAAGAGTTATGAAGCATAGTTTTTCTAAACTCTAATCTTATGTTTTAATATTATATAACACATTTGTTTTTTCAGCAGAAAAGCACTTTAGCACAACTCTCTTTTATGGGAATATGATTTTCTTGAAGACAATTTTACAGCATACTCTGATTACACATTCAGGCGTCCTAAGTCCCCGAACCTTACTTTTGGAGACCTCAGTGTCTTTATTTCCTTACTGATGCCAGTACTTTTCTAAGCTACACAAGTGGCTGGACCTTTTATTTTCATCTGCAACGAGATATCAAGGAAATAAAATGGCCGTTAACTTGAGGAATCAATCTGTAAATAGATCTTTCAATCTAATAAACTTTTGTTTCAATGGTTTTTCTTCACCTCTAAAAATTCCGTCTTTTACAAATATATTACTATATAGGGAGTTTTAGGTGCTGTATCTTTTTGTGCACTGCAGATTATCTCTGCGGTGAGTGGTGGTATCACGGACCTCTCCTTTGATGCAACGGGTTATGCATGGCAGACTCTGAATTGCATCCTAACAGCAAGCTACTCTGTATGTAGTTTTAGATTCCACAGATTCTGTCAGCTTGTCCTTGCCTTTTTCTACTAATGTATCCAGTTTGGATTACCATGTTGTAATATATATACAATGCTTCGTGAAGATCTCCCTGCATGTGAATGCTAAAATTCTAAATTAGAATGCGAAATTGTGACAGCTCACCCTGCGGCGCGTCATGGATGAAGCGAAGAAGTCAACAAAATCTGGTTCTCTTAACGAAGTTTCAATGGTGCTGCTGAATAATTTGTTGTCCCTACCTTTTGCGATCTTCTTGATTCTGCTGCTTCATGAATGGGAATATGTTATAAATGCGTAAGCTAATGTCTTTAGCTACAAAATTCGTAACATCTATCTAGTTTTAGGCTTTACTCTCAAGCAAGTAGCAATAACTGATTTTCACGTTTCTTTTGGGCTTGATTCCCAGGGATGTAACTAAATCGCCAATGTTTTGGGTAGTGGCCACAGCCAGTGGATTGCTTGGACTTGCCATTAGCTTCACCTCTATGTGGTTCTTGCATCAAACTGGCCCGACCACTTACAGGTAACTTTAGTTGTGTTTTTTACTTCTAAGCTTAGGTTCTACAGCAAGTGGACACGTAAGCTTTTCCCATGCCCTATTTTTCAAATCAGCTTCTTTGATGGTCCTTTGCTGATACGCTCTGTAATCCATACAAATGGGGTCAACCTATACACATCTTACTCGCGATCATGCATAGAGTTGATATAGCCCAAGTGTGAAAAGCATCCTATCACAAAATTTAGTTGTAAAACCGATAATTCCATATGTGATTGCTTCGTTCTGAGAGGTAAACCGAAGTAGGTAAAGCAAAGTTAGATTCCTACTTAGATGAAAAGTATAAGCTAATTCATTCAGACCAAATTACTATATTAGCCATTCCCTAATAGTTTCTCTCCAATATCTTACATGAGCAGCTGCTGAATCCTTCTTATGTCTTCTTTTTGACAAATCTATTTACTCACATTGGTATTATTGTCCTGTTTTACAGTCTGGTGGGGTCCTTAAACAAGATTCCTATCTCTATTGCTGGTTTAGTGCTGTTCAAGGTTCCGCTTAGTCTACCAAGCTTGTTCAGTATACTCTTTGGTAATACCATGATAAACTGTACACGAGACAGGATCTTTAGTGTGATAACTAGCTTTTTCTATACTGTTGGCTAATGCCAATGAGGCACCTCTTTCAGGTCTATTTGCTGGAGTATTCTTTGCGAGGGCCAAATTGTCCCCCTCATGATGATCCTCTTAATTTGGGAACAAAATAAAGAGAAGGAGGGGTCTAGAAGCTGTTGAAATGGATTCTGCCTGATGCATGTCAAGTACTTTCTGAACTTTTGACTCAAATTAGTTACCATCACGGAAGAATGGAGAGCTTTTTTGCAGTAGGCCGAGCAGAGAAGAACTATTTTCTCCAAAGGAAAGTTGGTGCATGTGGAGGAGGATCAAAGTTTGTTCAGGATTAGACAAGGGAAGCTAGCTTGCTGCTATTTAACTTCTGCAATTTCAAGCCATTTCGATTAGCCGCGAAGCGATTCATAAGTTAAGAATCTCAGCATCTTAAAATTATACGTTTTTTTAAAAAAAAAAAAAAAAACTTATAGACTACACAGAAAAATTGACATATTGGGTTTCATTTCCGAGTGGATTGACACAATTTTGTCGATGGAAATGGTAGCTTTATTATTTTTGACTGATGAACAGGGGTTGTCTCGTGTTTTAAGACACTAAACAACTCTAAACAATTGCCACGTTCATGGGCAGAAAGCGAAATGTTGGCCTAGTCCTCATCACATGGTACTCGGCTAATTCGGATTATAAAGTTTTTCCGTTGCCGTAGATGCGTAAGTAACCGAAATTAGCACCATAACAACGTTGAAAACGTACGCTAGTACTTAAGACTTGTCATTACGACACTGAAACGGCTACTTTTTGAGAGAGAATTAGAAGAAGCTGTAATGTCTTGCCTCATTCAAGTGCTTGAAAACCTGTATGAAAGGGAAGAAGGCAGGCCAGGCTGTTATTTCAAAAGAAAGAAGAAAAAGTTATATGTCATTAGATGACCTATCAGGATTATCTCACGTTGTATACCATGGTAACCCGAGTTAGGCTGTGCAGAATTAATCAGTACCCAAAAATGTAAGATTCTTCCCTATTCATTTTGTTGTGAGGATACTCATTTTGAATATTTTAATATGTATATATACCGTATGCATTTTGTTTGCATATAGAAGTGCTTGAGAGGGAAAATAAATAAATATAAAAAAATGAAAACTAATTTAAATGTGGGATAAATACGAAATCAGTCCTTGTGGTATATGCAAAAATCGAATTAGTCTTCGTGATAATAAAAACATAAAATTAATCCCTAGATTTTATAAAAGTATAAAATCAGTCTCTGACAGAGGATCAATGCTAAACGAAAGTGGAACTAGAAGGACTAATTTTATGTTTTTGTTATCATGAGGACTAATTCGATTTTTGCGTATACCACAAGGACTGATTTTGTATTTATCCCTTTAAACATTATCTTTGTACTTGAAAGAAAATCTTATAGAAAAAGTTTAAGAAATTTTTTTTTTTTTTTTAAAGAAACCGTTACGATCGATATTAGCTATCTGAATTATCTCTTTTGAGTTCTTATAAAATGTCACTCATCAGCTACTGCTTCAGTCAGCATGCAAATCAGGCTGTTTCCTACGTGGGAAATTAATAGGAATTAAGCTTTTAATCCAAATAGATATATAAGAAAGAAAAAAGCACATTGTGCAGTCAATTAGCAGCCATCCAAGCAATTAAAAGCTAGGTCTAAAGATTCTCCCAAATTTCCTCACCCTAAGGCCAAATTAATCGTAGTTAATTTTCTGAGATGACCTTAAGTACTTTTTGTATTTTTGTAAAATGATTAATAATTGCTAAAAATAAAAATAAAAATAAAAACCTTAGGACCAATGTTGTATACCATTTAACCTCAATGCGGAAAATAAAAATAAAACAAAAAAATTCGGAACAGAGGCGTTAGAGAAAAAGACGTAACAGAGAAGTGAAGGAAAGAAACGGAAAGTTCCCAGGAAAATGATTGCAGTCCAACTAGAAAACAAAAACCAAACGCCATCTGTTCACAGACTAGCAACACAGAAACACCATTCCTCAACCAAATACAGCCCAGAAACGCTCAGCACCGGAGGACAGACTCAACAGCTTCACTTCTAAAGTATCGATCCTACCAGCAACACCTAATGCGCCTTCTCACATTTCTAAAATTACCATTCGATATTCCTACCTACCAATTGAGAACTTAGATAGTTCTCCAAAGTCTTCAAGATGAAACCAACATACTCTTCTGCAGCCCACTAAGCTAGAAAGAAGCTACTGTTACTGCCCTGAGAGAACTGGGAACTCGAAGAGATAAACTCTATCAGATCCATCTCTTGCCTCCCACTCGAGGAGTAAGTTTGATCTGTCAGCAAGTTCATGTTGACGGTGTCATGGCTGTAATCATTAATGGAAGGCAAAGAATTGGCTGCGCCATTCAGCAGGTAAGCAAGGTAGAGGTCAGAATGCAAGTAAGTTGTATTGGGAGTGACTGTCTCTTTTGTTTGGAGGTTATTGATTTGCAAGCTCGGGTTTGGAGTGGAAGAGACAGTCCCATCTTCAAGAACATCACTGAGCAGCTGATCAACATGGTTATGATGAGAATCGCCAAAAATGGATACTGATTTATCCTTAAGCTGATGGACATCAAATGCTTCGCCCAGTACCGTCGGAGCAGTGACGACTTTATTGTTGTCAACTGGCGGCTGATTGTGATGGTTTGCAAAAAAGTTCTGCATGAAGAGTAGTTCATCATCATATGTGAGAGAAATCATGGTGGCCGGAGAGTCGTCGTGGGAGGTGGACTCTGACAGTTCCGGGAGACAACAGTTGAATTGGGTTGATGGGTCTTCGGAGAGGGTGGAACTAGAGGGCGTGGTGGTGCTTTGCGTGGGGGTGGGGGTGAAAGTGTTACTCATATTCTTGCTTCTGATGTAGTCCTGAAGCACAGATGTCTTTGGCTTTCCTTTTTGACTTTCTGGCTGTTTGTTCTTTCTCCTCGAATTCTGCCTTCTTTTCGTGGCATTCCAGTGGTTCTTTATCGCATTTTCGGTTCTCCCGGGAATGCACTTAGCAATCTCCGCCCATCGGTTCCCAACCTTCTCATGAGCCTCTACCAATCTCCTCTCCTCCTCTTCACCCCAGCTATCCTTCTGAAACAATGCCACCAACAAGAAAAATGGCATTAAGCCGGCGTAATTGTATAAGAGACGCCAACGTGAACGGGCATATAAACGCCTGAACTTTTACGACGACAGTGCGTGCATGGCTCGCAGACCCAAAATCACGTGGTTTTGAACACTAAAATAAAAGGAGGACGAAACGTCTAGGTGCAAACAAACGCCTCATCTAGGTTACGCATGTGAAATTATATATATATTCTCGTTTGAATCAACTTCGGTCAGTTTCAGAACAAATTATAAAACGGACGGAGATTTGAATGGTGCTTTTTGTAGAAGCCTGAAGATGAATTGGGCTCCAGAAGCACCTCATGTGATAAGTTCTAAATCGTATATGAAGGCTTAGAAAGCTCCTACTTGTGTCTTTCTGCGTCATATGTGGCTTAAGGATATCCTGTATATTGTAATACGGGAAGGGAAGCAGTTTTTCCGAAATTGAATGTCGATTGCTGAATTTTGTTTTCAGAGCAAAAGAATATATATAACGAACAAAAGAAAAAAGAAAGAAAAGAAAACATAAAGAAATTCTGGGAAGGAGAATATATACCATCAGCGATCTAATTAATTAAGCTTTGATCTCAATATGCCATGGTACTTAATCTAAATCTAAGCCCCAGGATCCTAAACTCTTTATGAATGGAATGAATTTTTAAAAGACAAAATCAAGTATATATTCACATAGATCCGCTACCGCTGGATAGATCTTTCACAATCTGTATGTGTATCTTTGTCGTTGACTACGAATAATATACTGCAGTAGAGGCAATCTACGACTATCTTGTCTAGCAAATGAGTAATTTACATCAAATCTGAGAATCTAGCTAGCTACGACAAGTTTTCAGTTCTTAGATACTCATAAAACTTCTTAGATACCACATAAAAAGCCGACTAAAAATCTAATGAATAAGAGATGAACAGAAATGAGTAAAACCCAGTAAATTGAATGAGGAGAAACCTTGATATCTGGGCGCAAATGATTGTGCCATCTCTCGCGACACTGCTTGCCAGCTCTTCCAACCAACTTCTCAGCAATCTGTGCCCATTTTCTTACTCCATATTGCTTCACCAACCTAATTAGTTTCCTGCAAACCATGAAAACACCTAAAGTATTCAAGTCTAAACAAACAAGAAGCAAAAAGGATCATAGTTGGTAAAAAAAAAAAAAAGGGAAAAGGAGGAAAGGTACGTATCAAGGTGTTGGTTTTATTTCACCTGTCTTCTTCATCTGTCCATTGCCCCTTGATTAAAACTTGGGAAGAGCCTTTTTTGGCTTTCTTTCCCCCGCCTTTAGAACTCTTCCCTGCAGCTTTCACTTCTTCTTTCAAACCCATATTAGGGCTTCTCTCAGGCATCCAATTCAGATGGTCTCCATCCACAAAAAACCCGTCAACAAAGTTTACCTCTGGAATACTCGGCCAAGAAAACCCACCACCAATTGCACCACTAGAAGCAGGAAAACTGAACAAGCCAGTATCTGAAACAAATCTTTCTTTGTTCTTTGCATGGTTCTGAGGCTGTTGGTGAGAAATATGGTTCTGACCATACAAGAACCTGTCTATGGCTGTGAATGGTGGACCGAGTCGTCCACATATGTGAGGATCACTTGGTGAATTTCCATGCCTACGAGCACCTCCACCACAACCATCTCGTCCACCTTCCATCGGAGGAGCTTGAAGGAGATGGAAACTAGAGGGAAAAAATTCTATATAGGCTTGATTTCTGGGAAGGCTTTGTGGGTGTTTCGCTTAGCTTGTGAGAGAACCCCATAACAAGCGCTGGACAAAGAAGCTTATGCGGAGCCTTGTATTGAGCCACATGGCGTAATAGCCGTTGATCCTGGTGTACATCCGACGGCTGAGAATCGGAATTGGGTGTAACTCCTGAGCTTCCTCCCTCAGACAAAAGTAGAAAGACGGGGGAGAGATTAGTGGGTTCGTTATTAAACCAACAATTATTGTTAGCAATTATTAATCATTTTACAAAAACAAAAAATTAACTATGATTAATTAGGCACTTAAGGTCATCTCAGAAAATTAACTATGATTAATTAGGGTGAGGAAATTAGGGAGAATCTTAAGACCTAGCTTTTAATTGCTTGGATGGCTGCTAATTGCCTGCACAATGTGCTTTTTTCTTTCTTATATATCTATTTGGATTAAAAGCTTCCTATTAATTTCCCACGTAGGAAACAGCTTGATTTGCATGCTGACTGAAGCAGTAGCTGATGAGTGACATTTTAGAACTCAAAAGAGATAATTCAGCTAGCTAATATGAGCACCACTATCCGAGTATCTGGCTAATATTAAATCGTAATCGAATGAAGGGTGAACATTAAAAACAAGAGAAAAAGGAAACACAATTGCTACCATTACGGTCAGAAACGAAGTTTCATCGTCAAAAGGTCAGTTATCCACAAATCCCGGTCACAAAAGTCTCCCATTTATCGCTCCGATAATTATATTTATTGCCAATAAGAGTTGGGTACCGCAGACGTTCTTCCATTGCTTTGATAGACGTACGTTCGTACAAAGTTGAAAAACTTTCAAGTATTCCACGAGAGTGCATGAGAACTGGAACAGAGCTAGAACAATTTTCCTCGTTGGGTTTTTTTTTTTTTTTTTTTAAGCAAAGATTTATAAAACAAACTAAAATAAGCAGTCTACAAACAAAAATACCGAGCTTATTTGAGTTGATTTGCATCTTTTGAGAGAGAGTAAAAGCTCTAATTATATCAAGAGTCCGGGACAGCATAGATTAAGGCATGTTGAGGAAGCAAGGTCATATATAGATGTGTATGGACATTCCATTGGATGATCTTCAAGTAATATAGGAAGGAATGAGGACAGAGTGTAGGAAGGAATTTTAAACCCTTTGAAATATTAGACCATTAGAGACAGCAAAACTCCACAGCCAATTAGAGCAAATAAGGGAGGACATTTGGGATGGATCTGTTAAGTACGCCATCCAAGATTGCATACCAAGTCATGACACGTGGTGGAAAACAAGCCAAGAGAAAGGCCCAACATTCTCTCTCTATAAGAAGAGAAATCTTGCCAATCTTTGGAAAGCAGGGATACTACTGCCAGCAGAGGAGTTGGCAATCCTTTGATCTGGGCAGAAACACAAAACTATCAAAATTATCAATTTTTGCACTGTGTATCATCAAGATTATGCCACTCAACCTATTTTCTACATATTTTAACTGTAGAAATTTACTAAAAGACGAATATTGATGTATTTTGATAGTTTATGAGTTAAATGTAATGATTTCCTACTTCAAACTTGTAATTTACATTTGATAGAAAGTTAGAGAGACAAAAAGAAAAATTTTCCCAAAAAAAAAAAAAAACTCTTCCAGCCACTTTTCGGTTTTTTTTTTTTTTTTTCTTTTAACTCTTTTGATAAGATTTTCTTTTAAGTGCCAAAGATAATGTTTAAATTAGTTTTCATTTTTTATATTTATTTATTTTCTCTCTCAAGCACTTTTATATGCAAACAAAATACATACGGTATATATATATATATTAAAAAAAAAAAAATCAAAATGAGTATCTGACAACAAAATAAATAGGGAAGAATACAATTTTTGGGTACTAACATTAGGGGTGGACAAAATTACCATCGGAATCGAAATTTCGGTTCCAGTTCCGGCATCTGTTCACAGCGGGAACTAGTGCCGAAACAGGAAGCTGTGAACAGATGCCAGAACAAGAAGGCATTTCTGCCTTCTTGGCTGAAGCGATTGCAGAACTAGAAATTCTGCCACATTAATTAAAAAAAATGTCAAAAAAGAAACCCTTGAATTTTTAAAATTTTTAGTTTTTTACCCCTCTCATCTTCTCTCTTTCACTCACAGTCTCACTCTCACTCTCTCTCTCTCTCTCTCACGCCATGGCCCTCACAGTCATGCACCATTTCTCAGCTCTCTATCTCTCGCTGACCTTGTCTCTCTCTCTCTCTCTCTCTCTCCTCACTCTCTCTCGCTCTCTCTCTCTCTCTCTCTCTGTCTCCTCACTTGCAAGCATAGCAAGTAGTAATACTTGATTTGTTTATGATATTCATCTTTTCTCTCGGCATTGAATATCTAAGGGCAACTTTTTAAGTTTTTTATGTTTTGCTATATAATCTTTAAAAATATGGCTGTGAATTCTCAATTCATGAGGAGTGCTCAAATTAAGGATGCTTTTTGTTTTATTTGGGAATTAGGATTCTCCTAATCAAGTTTCGAGTGCTAAAAACTCTTCTTTTTGTGCTTGTGTGTTCGTGATCTGTGTGACAAGTGTGCCAAAGCCTCATCATTGATCGAGAAATCCCCTTTGGCTGATTCCCATGAACAGATAACGTTCTTAGTTTTATGTTTCCCTAGAATTCTACACAGAAAAAATCATCAGATCAAGTCAAAACTCTCGCAGTTGCCCATATGTGTCCTCTCTCTCTCCCCCCTTACTGGAATTCCGGCAAGGGAGGCCAAAGATATTGGAGGCGGATGCCAAAATTGGCATCCCCATTCTTACCGGTACTACTGTTACCCAGCCCTAACTGACACATTGTACTCTAAGCTAGGGGTGGATAGAAACTTGTCAAACTGAACCTATTACTCGGTTCAACCCTACCGAATAGGGTCATCTCGGGTTTGGAGTCGAATTTTGAAATATAAACCCAAGAGAAATCAGGTTTGGGTTCCCCATGTTAAGTTCGAAATCTCATCCCAACCCAACTCGAAATCTCTAAGAAATGACTTTTTCTCCCTTAGATCCTAATTAAAATAGCGTTGATTTGCTTCCTTTTTCTAATTTTTTTTATGCCCCAACCCGACAAGTTCAGCTGTAGTCGGGTTAAGTAGGCCAACCCACACTCTGATTGATTTGGGTTCGAAGTCAAGTTCATACCCAACCCAAAACCCAATTTTGTCACCCCTACCCCCAACTATTGATTTCTGACATATAGTCCATCAGCTACTATACTTGTACACCTTGCACCCCAATCGTCCAAATTAATGGTAGGGTGCAAAATATCAAAACTCCAATAATAGTTGGATAAAAAGTATATTTAATCCAAATAAATATGAAAACATAGGAGGAAATTCTATGGCTCAAAACTTTTCGTGTATGAGACTATTAATGTATTATACTTTTACAATAAAATTTGGAATTCCAAATACAATATTATCGAAAAAAAAAAAAATCTAAGAGGACGTTAGTATGTTACTTTTTTCCCAAATGATTAAAAGCACCTCAACACTTTTATTATACTGTCAATGTGTTCATCTATGTTTGGGTCAGGTTTTGTTGTGGTTCAGCGCTGTAATTATTTACATCTTAGCTTCGTGTTTATCAGTTTATCGAGTCGCAAGGGCCAAACTTTAGGATTCCTTATGCCTTTCCCATCAGGCCTAGAATCGAGCCCAAACCTATCTACGAAAAAGAACTCCGGCCCACTTACCCTGCCTTGATCCAGATCTGAGAAAAAAAAAAAGTTATATATGCAAATGTAATTATTATTATATATGCAAATGTATTTTTAGAAATATCAATTAAATAAACTTTTTAATAATAGCTTTGAGTTTTTTTTTTTAAGAAAAAAAAAAGTGATGATTTAATATGGTATCCAAAACATAGATCCTTGATTAAACTCCTTGTAAAAAGAATAATTATAATATTAGAGAAAACTGCTTGGTATACATCAAAATTGCAAAAATTAAAAAAGCTCATAATCGAAATGGCTGTAAATGAGGCGGTGAATATAAGGTGGAGAGAGAGAGAGAGGTGGGCGGTGGGGAAGGCGTGGGATGGAGATGGGCAATGGGAGCAGCTCCATAATCGCCTCATTCACTTCACGCGAAAAAGACTGTCGTTTTCTGCTTGGCCTATTAATCTCAACACCATGGGATCCATGTGCTTGACACAAGTGTTTGTCAATGGTCTCGCCATTGACCTACCCATATTAGAGAGACGAAGCTAAGAGGACTCATGGCCAGGAGCGGCTGAAAGGGATAGGTAAGTGAGTTAATCGCCTAAGACCCCTTAATTATGAAGCCTTCAACAATTAAATTCTAATATCTACAGTGGCACCAATATCTAATTAGCTAAAATCCGATTTTTCAGAATCTTGAACTGTTAGTTGTTGCTCCTTTAACAAATCTAGGATTCCACATATTCTATTGTTCAAGAATTTGCATTTCGATTTATTATTGATATCAATTAGCTTTTGTTTATCTATTATTATTATTAATTATTTGTGTAAACTTTTTAATCTTTAAAATGGCCAGTAGAAAATATTCATCTAGATATGAAAAACTCAAGAAAAAAAGCAGAAGAATATAAAGTTCAGTTCAATCTCAAATAGGGGCCCTTAACAAATTTCTTATTGACACAAGGGAACCAAATTCTAAACAAGAGGTAATAATTCAAGAACCAATTATTAGGAGGACTTAAAAGTAGTTGATAATGTTGATGTGACTCAAGGTGAGAACTTAAGCATGACATGCACTTTAATATTGATAGTTTGAATTTATTTTTAGAATTAAAAGTTTTAAAAAAATTTACAAAAATATAAATTAATGTAAAAGTTAAATACAAAACTAAAATTATAAAAAATTATTTAGAACTACGTCTCAAAATAAATTAAGTGGTTTATTAATTTTATCTATAGGAATTAATTTATTAAGTAAACTTGAATACAAAATTTAATTAATAATTTTACATCTAAAAAACAAGAAGTAAATTTATGTTGAGTCGCCCCTGCCCATGGCCATCCAAAATCAGCCGCAATTTTTTTTTCTTTTTTCTCGTGACTCGTGAGTAGACAAATTATTTTTTAATGTTTTTCTTCTTTTTTTCCATCTTGTTGACCAACTGAGACTCGGCCTCTCTCAAAAGGGCTTACTTTTACTTTAATTTATAGAGCCTTTTTAGGCAATGACTGTCCCGAGATCCAAAAGAATTAAAGAGAAGCATATATATTATATTAAATAGAAGAAGAGCCTTTATGCATGTGCATGCATGTCAACCTACGGATCAGTTGGGACTTTGGCATCTCTTTATTTCAATTTAGGTACCAAACTCGTTGTAAAGAATGGGGTGCTAGTCTAAACGCGCGAGTAATAGGCATGGATCTCGTGTCCCCCAGAAGAAGAAGTGGTGGTTCCTATCCTTCTTCCTCACAGAACACAATCGACTGGAGTTGGTGCTCTGCCTAGAAAAGAAAATAAAGAAGAGGAGTTTCTTACTCCTTTTTCAGGCACTGATAAAAATGTGAGCGAAAAGCAGAGATTTGCGTGCATATCGACTCCTTTTGACGCATCCTTTTTTCCCGTACATATCGGGTTGCCACAACATTACAACGATGCGTATGGTATTAGGCGAAGAGAAAAAAAAATGCGTATAATATTTGCGTCCCACTTGCGCCAATCCGAAAGAGGAACCAAAGAGATGAGAAAATTCGTGGAAATAAACGAGAAGCACGGGCTTGTCTGCTCGATCTGCAATGGTCTCTGTTTTTCTAATTCAAAATAGCATATATTAACAAGAGGCTAATTACACTTCGCCACGTGCATGTCTTCACTAAAAAAAAAAATGTTTGAAAACTGTGCAAAAGCAAAACCCCAGAGCAAGCATTCCCATTGGTGCAAGTTTCACCCACAGATCTGAGGAGCAGAAGACACGCTCAGCCCAGCACACAACCATTAATTTGCTTCCACTTTGCCCTGGCATTGGATATACCCACGTGCATCCTCGCCCCGCCAGGCCAATACGTGAATCCCAATTTCCAATCCCATCATCCCCATAGCTAGGAAGCTCACCCACCTATAGTAAATTGGGAAACAGCAGGGGCGCAAATAAAAAAAGAAGTTAAAAATATTAAAAACTGGACAAGAAGTTGTCTCCCTTCTCCCTCTGTTTTGTTCTTGTATTTTTTTTCCACCTTTGGTATACAGAATTTATTACGCAGAAACAAATTCAGAGCAAAAACAGGGTGATGGTAAGGTATGGTGTTGTATGATGGGCACTGCCCTTTTTCTTTATCAGCAAAGTTAAAACATGGTGATCGTCCTTAAGCTTCCTGAGTGTTGTCAGAGGGATCTAGAGGGAAACAAGTGTCTTCTCCACCAGTGTTCCAGAGAAAATGAGCGTAGTTAGCAGCATAGTAAGAGTTGCTGGGGTCAGCCGAGATGGCTTCTAGGAACGTCTCCTCCGCGGCCCACAAGTCCTTCTTTGCCTTCCACAAGAAGGTCGCGTACTTGTTGTATGCCTCGGCATCTGGCGGCTGGACATGTATTGCCCTCTTAAAGTACTCCTCCGCTCTGTTTGGGCAATAAACAAAACACAAACGTTGTCAAACAGCAAGACCTTTTCCATGTTTATCTAATTCCAAAAGGTGGTTGCTGTGAATAAACAAACTCGCTTAACTAAACAAAGCGATCAAGCATATCATTGTCAACGACTTTTTTATGAACAAGTTGGAAGACATTTCTCGTGAAACACGTGGGACTGACTCGTACCAAAGTAGGTCATGGAAGATATGGGAGTGAACAATGATATTTTCCGACAAAGGGGAAACTAGACCACACATGCCTCTTTCAAAGATCCAAATTGAAAAAAAAAAAAAAAAAAACCAACTTAAGAAAAGCGACAAAGGGGATTGAAAATGGAAGAGATTTCTAAGGCCCTTGGGATATGAGGAAGAAGCAAAGACAAATATGAACACTATTACGTTAGATAGTAACTTAAATAGATCAAATTACTATGCACGAAGTTGATTGGTGCACTTTGACTCGGATTAGGCAAGCTATGGAAGGTACTTCGAAAGAGACTAAAATTTCTTACACATAATTGTTTTTTAAAAGAAAAAGGCATTAAATGTTGTACCTGTCGTAGTCGTGGGCGACAAGGTAGAGGAACTGAGCGAAATTGGCAAGGAGAAGAGGGTTGCTGGGTTCTTGGGCCAAGCCCGTTTGGTAAAGCAGCTCTGTTCTGAAGTACTCTGCGTAGTCGTCATCCGCTTCGATCTTAGCCGTCACGGGAGAAACGAAACGTTGCGTGGTTTCTTGATCGAGAGCTTCGTCTCTGAACGTGGATTGCATTTCCAAAGCTTCCCCAACTATGGAATTCCACAAGGCTACCTCTTCTTCCCTGGTCTCAGCCTCCGACTCTGCCTCTCTTGTCCCATAAGAGGAAGACAACTGGGAAGAGGACCCGTCGGGTAGGACTGTCCGGTATTGGTAGTCTGACCCATCAAACCTTCCGTCACCGTCGGTTCCACTACCCACGGGCCGGACCGTACCGCCACCGCCGTTGTTTCCGCCAATCGAAGTTGTCTTCCCCGAAGAAGACGAAACCGAGAACTTCTTAATTGCCGAAGAATCAAAACTCTGGTACCTCTGGTCCTGATCAATTTCTACCGCCGAAGCCATCTCTGTGGTAGTTGTGTAAGACCCGGGGGGCAATGACACTGCGATCGCTAAGTTGTTGTTTCCAACGGAATACACGGTGAAATTCGCTAGGAGAATCATGACATAAACCATCAGGGTCGGCGTATGAGAAAAGACCTGCTGAAATAGCCACACGAACGAAGCGTGCATCTCTCTCTGAACCCGAGCGAGAATCCCCTGCAGGTCTTCGTAAAACAGGAGCTCTCTCATCTGCAACGTGTAGCTGTGGAGTTCTCTGATAATAAACACCATCGACGAGAAGGCCGCCTTCACCGAGCAATAAGCCGATTCGCCTACGTCTCTGAAACCTTCCTTCCATTGCATCTTCCGCTTTATGATTCGAAGCGAAAACGGAAGATCCACGCTGTTCGCCTTCCGCTCGATACTCGCGGGGATAATTTCATCTCTTCCGGCCCATTCCGGTGGCTCTTGCCGGATTTCTGACCACGGAGGCTCCAGCTCCGACGGTGGGTGTGGCATCTGATTCTGATTCTGTACAAAGTCAACGCTACTGCTGAAACTGTTACAACTATCTGCTCTATAGAAGCCATAGTTATCTCTGGAATCGGAATCAGAAACCATCTGTGATTCCGAATCATCCATGGCAGTACTTTCGTGGTCATCATCGCCTGAAAGTTGGAATCGGAGTGCCAATTCCTGAATCTTCTTCGAGAATTCTTCATCCGAAAATGCACCTAAGCTGGCAGTGCAAGCTCTTCTCAGGGTCCGAGCTCTTGGTTTCTGGTACTCGCAAGATTGGGACCTGTAAAGCCTCGTCGATGTGGCTCCGAATAGAGCAGATCGGTCCATTCTCCGCACGTACCTGCACACAAGAGCTGTCCCATTGCCACGGCGGCTTCTTTGTCTCGAATGAGGCGAGACTGCCGAGGCTAGGGTTTGAGATGAGGAGAGAGAATGAGGAAGAATCGACTGCGACAAATGCAAGCAGGTCGCAGCTACCTTCACTCCCATTTCTCAAGGGGAAGCGAAAAGAAAATACACGAGAGTCGAAAGGGTCTAGACTCTCAAAGGAATCGAAGTCCCAAAAAAGCTCCGTTACAGAAAGAAATTCTCCCTCTCCAATCGGAATCTCCAACTTTTTTAATCGAATCCTACAAAAGTCTTCGCCTTTCTCGTTTCAAACTCACTTTTAACCTGAAAAAACAAGGAAGCTAACAAAATAAGTCATCAATTAGAACAACATACAGAACCCCACCTTAAAAAAATCGCACTCTAACAATAGTTTCTTTCCTATACCAGATTTTCCCGGAAAAACTGAAGAAAAACAAGACAAGACTATTTGAATTGGCAAAATCAGCACCAGCTCTAATAATAAACTTATTGAGAGTTCTGATTTCCGTGGCCACTCATTATATTCCCAAAAAAATCGGATCGGGTTAACGCCAACCAAGAACAACTCACACGTGCACGAAAATCAACGACACTGAGATCCCGAAGAACGAAAATTTCTAGAACAATCCTCACAAACTTACTTTAAGACGCGTACTGAGTTCGATAAAATTTCTCTGGTTAAGATCCGGCGAATGTTTCCGGCGGAACCTCAAAGCGAAGTACCGAAGGCTTCACTTAAACCAGAGCTGCTCTCTCTGGTCCTTTATATACTAAAAGCCTCTCCGCTCTAATAAAAAAAAAATCTCCGTCCGCGTACAGCTGGACCCGTGGTCAATGTTTAACAGTATAAAAGTCTCACCCCGTAGATCTACACGACAATACAGTATGAAACGGGGAGTTCAGGTAACCGGTCAGTTCAGTGCGGGTGGGGTGAGCAAGTGAGTTAGCCGGGTCAGCTGCCAATATGCAAGGGTTCGGGACATAACTCCAGGACTTTTCAGTCCGACGCGGCTATTTTCACGGACAATCCGGATCCGATCTGACCGTCCAATACGTGCCACGTGTTAATAGCGACCGCCATCACGTATAATAAAAATCGTGAACCGTCACCGACTCTACCGTTGCTTCAGTGACACGTGTCCGTATAATTACTCCTGCAGGGGTGCTCGTGGTTTTTTTTGGAGAAGTACTTCCATTTCTGATTTTTTTGGCTGATCTTACGGAAGCCACGGGGACACTTCTCGTGACGAAGTTACGGTAATGAACAGCTTAGGGATTGATAATCCAATTAACTGAAAGGCCACTCCAGCTGCTTACCGAAATGACGAAAGCATCCGCATGTATAAAAACGAACATTCTCGTCTCTTTTTTTTTTTTTTTTTTTTTTTCTTTTCGCAAATACTACATTTTAACAAATATTTAGTCTTTAGAGTATAATTTTAAATGCATTATAATTGTAGTCTATTTTTCAGATATATGCATCCGTTCGTCTACTAAAAATTACCTACTGACAAGAGATTGACATGGGTTCGAAGGCTAAATGCCTATTTTTACGATCTATTTCAGATCTCATCTATGTTAATGAGTTAATTTTTGATAAACTAAATGACTTATATTTTTAAAAAATAAAGCACGAGTACTGATACATTTAAAGTTATATAAAAATGATTTGTTAAGAATAAATATCACATAGAAAATATTAGTAATTAAGCCCTCTTTGTTTAAGCTTGTGCTTGGTAATTAAGTAGTGATTATTTATTTTTATTTTTCTAAATAGCTAAAAGAATCGAGTACACCTATCCAATAAATTAACTGTTAATAGCATGTTAGTGCAAACCCAATAATTGAAGCTACCCCAAATCCACTAATCTTGTCAAACAGGAAGCTCGACTAATAACGTGAATAGTATCATCAATGTCACGGGATATGATTTTCGAAAATATTTGTTCCATATGGCTATGCTTTTAGGCTTGTTAAAACGAGCCTGAACCAGAGAAAACACTCTTTTTTCTTCGAAAAAAATAAATAAAATCATAAGTTACGGCATTCACTAGTAAATACTTAACAATCGTGCAATGGTCATCTCCAATAAAATTTATCTTTGGTTAAATTCAAATTTTCAACTAAACTCATTTAGACGTTTCATGTCCTATAGTAATAAATAAATAAAAAGAAGCTGTCATTTCTTCGCAATTTGAAGTTAAATACTATGCACTTGTAGCCATCTTCTTACTTTGATCAGTACCCCAATTATTACTAAATCCCTATTATTTATTCATAATAACAACAAATAATAATAGTTATTGTCCATTCCCTTTTATCTTCTCCACTTTCATAGCTGTCAGTTTTTGTTACGTAGCCAAATGGTCCTCTTCTATGTACTTTATGTTATTATATTTGTATATGCGTCACTAAAATCAATTGTTTTGATATGATCGGTTGATTAGATTTTCTATGTACTTGTTGTTATTATATTTGTATATGCGCCACTATAATCAATTGTTTTGATATGATCGGTTGATTAGATTATTAGGGTTGAAACACTTAAGTTTTTACTTTATCAAGATTATCTCTAATTTTTTATTCGAATGCTATGGTTCAATTTAGAGAAATATACACAGTATATGAGTTAAACTTAAATTAGATAGAATCATTGAAAATAGCAAAGCACCCAAAATAGGATTAACATGTTGGGATCATAGGTATTTCCAAGATAGATTGTTTTTGTTTTTTCCTAATTAGAGGACAAGTTCACTTTTTTTCTTTTCTTTTTTTTCTTTTTTTAATAATTGAGTATTCAGATTAGTTTAAGTGCACTTCCAAAACAAATATACCTACAGCTACTTCAAAGTTTTTTGATTAAAAAAGGACAAAAACATGGTAACAAAAGGACTAATGTCATGCTGGAATCATAAGTGTCCGGATTAATTTACATGCACTTCAAAAACAAATTTACCGACAGCTGCTGCAAAATTACCTGATTAAAAAAAAAGACAAAAACATGGTAATAATGTCGTCATATAAAGCTATTATTTCCATATGGGGCAGAGGATGGTGGTCCGCGTGCCACCATTCCCGTAGGTTCTTTACTTTATAATATCTTATTCGATTAAACAACATTAAACGTCCTTTTAACACTTATTCATTTTATTCCTATTCCCCACCGCCTCAGTCTATGAGTTTTTTTCTGTTCCTAAACTCTATTTTTTTGATCCCCTGGTCCCCGGATGTGGTCAGAAAATTCAACGACGAATAAATCAAAAAAATAAAAATAAGAAGAAAAATAATTAAATATCTGAAGTTGGAGGCTCGGGGGGGTGAGGAACTGACGGTCCAAAATGAAAGCCCAGGAGGCATCAAGCTGGACGCCAACTGCAAGTTGCTCGATGGGTTACCATCGGCACAAAAGAGAGTCGACTGGACTGGTGATGGTGACAACTAGGCAAGCAAGCTCGACGGCCGCAATTGCACGCTCGATAATTGTTTTTTTAGCGGTTTAGATTAATTCGACAACCTTATGGCGTCTTCGTTTTCTGAAGTTTCCTGTCAGACTCTCGTACCTCACGTCCTACCAAATCACATTAGATTTATTAGATTTTGTTTCAATGAACAATTTGGCAATTGGGTTGATTCCTATACTCTATTTTCACCCGCCTAATGCGTACAAGCGTGCGTTTGGTAAGCATATTTACTGTTAAGTAATTTTGTTTCCCCCTCAATAAACCATATGAAATTCAACGTATCGGTGGGTCCATCAACGTCTGAACCGGTTTATTGATTGCAATAAGTGCTCTATTTTAGAACGAATAATATTGATTGCAAGTTGCAACAGCTCTAAAAAGTGGGTCATCAAGTTTAAAACCTCTTTAGATCAACTCAGAATTATTGGTACAGGTGATTACTTGATTGGTGTTGAGCGGATAGACTAAACAGGTTTTGAAATTAGTCTCAGTCTAATCTCTCATCATAAACTTTAAGATTAGTCCGAATATACCATTTAATACTGTCCGTTCATGTAAAGTTTAAGATAATATAAAAATTATAATTAAATTTATTTACTGTATTTATCTCTCAATTTTACTGTATAATTGGACAAGAAATTGATCTTAATTTAGAGAAATGTTTCGATCAGGGCAGGTACGAGTCAGTTCAACCCGTCAGACTAGTTGGTGACTCGGTACACGCTGCCCGCAGGGTACGTACGGCTGGGCAGCGAGTGGGGAAAGGCGTGGCTCGCTGGCATTGTCCGTGCAACGCCGAGACAAGGAATCAACGTGGAGCACGCCGAGTGACAGTGGCTCGTAGCGCCAAACAAATAGACGGGCTGGCATCTCGAAGGAATCATGCCGTTTAGCTCAGGGGCTCAGAGCATCGCATTGTTCCACGCCAAAAGGTCCGTGCTTGGTTCCGATGACGGGCTTCCAAACTTTTTTTACTTGGGTGGCAAATGTCAAAAATATAGGATAAGATTGTTGGACTCTAGATTTTTCTTTTCCTCCCGAGATTCGGTAACGAAGATATTTTCAAAAGCTTTTTTCGTTTTTTTCACGTGAAGCAAGAAATTTTGAGGCGGCACGATAAAAGTTGATTGAAACTTCCTAGTCAGCTTGAAAGTCATGTGAGCACCTATCTTTCTCTAGCTTTGAATCAAGTACAAGGGTTTGTCTCTAAAATCCATACACGACATTTGTCAGTCGATCCATCAGAGTTTGGTGGAATGTGGATTCTATGGAAGAGGCATCTGCCAAAATCTTCGAAGAGGGATAATTCCCACATTAATGCTCTCGTATATTCATTTTAGCATTTATTTTTTTAAGAACTTTTTCTTTGATTTCATTTACAATTTTCTGATATTTTTATAAGTATTTCATGAAAATATTTAGTAAAGATAAGATATGAGTTCAAACAACGAATTGAGAATTATATGTTTCTCATGTAAATTTTACTGTTCAAATTAGATGGTCCAAACTTATAAAGTTTATATAACATTTTGTCAATAAAATCAATCAGAATTTACTGGATACCATAGAAGAGGCATATGCTATAATCTCACATTAATGCTCTCGTATATTCAATCTAGCATTTATTTTTTAATTTTTCTTTGAATTCATTTGCAATTATTGGATATTTTCATAAGTATTTAGTGGAATATACCCTCTTGGTTCTATGCAAATTATTAATATTTATACTAAATATGATGCGACTCCACGCAATGAATTGTGAATTATAAATATGTTTCCCACATTGTTCGTTGAGGTTCTAATTTTTTACCTACTACAAGTATACTAAAGATAAACTTATCGCACTTTATGAAAATATACTTTTTTAAGTAGTGTTTGCAAACCTAACATATTGAGAAACTTTTTAACTATACAAAATTTTGAATGCAAACATAACTAACTCAAAATGTTAATAAAAAAAAAAAATTTAAATCATCTCTCTCCCTAGTCAAATCACTTATTTTTATTATAATAAACATAAAAAAACTCACTAAAACTATCACTCTCTTCACTTTTTCACCCACTCATATTAAATTACACTTTTTCACTACTTTTTCAAAAAATTCAATAAAACTATAATATACTTCAATTTTCACAACATTCCCAAAAATCTTAAAAAAAAAAAAAAAAATCTTGGTTTGCATGTACTTCACAGAGTGTTCTGGGCTCAAAGATATTATGATTCCTCTATATGAAAATAATAGAAATTAAAAGAAGGATCAAATCTTCATGAAAAAAAAAAAAAAAAAAAACCCGGAGTCGAACCAAACATGTGCAACTTACTACATTTTCGCTGTTGTGGGCACCATCTAACCAAGAGAAAAGGACAGTGTAGGGAGAGAGCATCAAACAAACAAAACGGGGAAAAAGAAAACGCCAATCAAGATACTTGTGGGAAACATTATGGGCAAGAGCCAGAGGAAATTTGCATATAAGCACAAAAGGATCATGTCAGTGGCTTCTCTCCTTGGCTTAAAAGGCAGAATATGAATGGCCTCTCTCTCTCTCTCTCTCTCTCAGTTAGGTAGGTAAAAGATGAAGTGGACTTTGCGTGTAAAACTTCTCCAACAATGGGCCATCTTTCATGCGGGTAAGACTATGATTTTGCCAAGCAGATGGTGGCCAAAATGGCCAGACAACAAAGTCTGTCAATAAACTTCTGCTAGCGTGAATGGTGATGTGCGAGCAACCTCTGTGCTTCCACCTTCAGATATTCCGAGCTGAGACCATTCCGGGACCATCGCACATGTTTTTCAGCGTTTAGAAGTATTATGATTATCATTGATGTATCAAAAAAGTAAAAGTAAAAGAAAAATCTTATAATAATTGCTGGTCCTGGGAACAGACTATAAAGTCTGTCAATAAAATTTTGCTGGTGTGAATGGTGATGTGTGAGCAACCTTTCTGCCTCTGGCCTCTGCTTCCTCCTTCAGATATTCCGAGCTGCGACCATTCCAGTACCATCGGTCCATCGCACATGTTTTTCAGCGTTTAGAAGTATTATGATTATCATTGATGTTTCAAAAAAGTAAAAGTAAAAGAAAAATCTTATAATAATTGCTGATCGTGGGAATAGGTATAGTATCTGCAACATTAGAAACGAAAGGTCAAACGAACACCCTCTGCAAAAGAAAAGAATAGGGAAAAATGGGCACTGCTTCTGATATTTTAGGATAATGCATATGCGCCACAATGAAATATCCAATGGAAGGGGGTCCAGACAGTCTTTGCCAAGGAATTCACTGCAGTTGTAATGAAGATTCTCAACTCAGAGGGTAACCAGAAACAGATAATTAGAGGGTTTTGTTTTATCTGTTTATCTTGAACGAAACGGATCCTCGCGCGAGTTGTCAAACGAACAGTGATTCTATCTTTTCTGTCTAAAATGTACCCCGGAGACTGGAGCTAGGAACTACTAATTTCCATAGCACTTCTATCAGTAGCTTTCATGCTCGATCGCTAGCACTTCATGGTGGTCGCGCATTATTAGCCTCCCTTTATAATGATGACCCTATGCCATGTTTGGGAAAAGCAGAAAGCCTTTTATTGATTCAAAATCAAGGGTAAAGAAAAAGTGCGAGTACTCATAGTCTTTTCTCTTTTCTCCCTCGTTATTTTCATTCTGCAAACGAACCAATCGCAAGTGTAGGATGTGGAGCTAATGTAACCCTAATCATGTTCCACAGACAAAGCAGAAAGACTACAGGCTATTTTTACTTCATACAAGGAGGCATAGGAGCCACATGCTTTCATGCTACAGTGATTCCTAAAACAAGGTTTCATGCTTCAAAAACATGTGGAAGATAATTGTCTGATAAGAATCTGGTCGAGAAATCCGATTTGTGGAAATAAAACCAGATCCACCCTTTTGCAAGCACATTTGATGGACGTTAAAGGATGCAGAAAATGGTGGGCCTGTGGAGAGATAATATGGAGCTGATGCAGCATTTTACTGGAATTTCCAGGTTTGAAGAAGTACTATATATACTGCATATTTTTTTTAGCAGGAAACCTCCTGAATTATGTGGGAAATTAATCTTTTATGATTCTCATCCACGTGCATGCTGAGCAGCTGAAGAATCTTTTTATTTGCTTGCTTGGCCTTGGAGAGGAGATAAGATTCATATATGGTTGGGCTAGCTAGACATCCGTTGGCATTAAGGGCAGAGCCAACAGAAGGAAAACGTCGAGACTCGAGAGTGGCCTTCAATTCACATGGGTGATGGGATAATATTCAAACAGAGACATGTAGACGCCAATGCCACGCCAATCTCCTTATCAAGATCCTCATCAACTAGTCTTCTCTATTCCTCTCCCAACCAACGAGAAATAAATGGCTTTGACAGCTCTTGAAAACCTTCTCCGATTTTCCTAGCTAATTAAATATTATTTGATCCTAATTACCACGTGCATCACGTGAACAAAAGGGCAAACAATTTTTTTAGGAGATGATTATCTATCTATGAAACATACCATATACCTTACTTTAAATTTTAAAATATACAGTACCATGTCGAGGTCTAGATCAGGATGAATTTCTGCTTTGATATTATGCTATAATAATATTATAAATTAATATCTTGAAAATTATTAATTTAAGTAATTGATCGGAAGTGGAAACCTTAATCTTATAAGTACCATGTGTAACTATTAATTATATATTAAAGCTGATTTGGTCACGTAAATATTTTAATTAATTATATAATTTTTATCAATCGGGATATATATTTCGGTAACTAACATGCATATTGCATGGAGATGAAAAATGTCTATAAGTGGGCCAGATCCCTTTCAACGAGAAAGCGGTCACCGTCGCCGACCTTGACCTAATGGAGGACCGAGGGGCCAGCGCTGTTCGAAAGCCTCGAAGTTTATATCCACGGCGGCCAGCGCAGCAAGCATCCATGCAGCTGAGCTCGGCCATTCAAGTCCGTACAACAAAGTTTTTCTTGCGATATAGATGGAACACCGCCGGCCTCTCGAAGTCCATAGAAACTATATCTCAGCATCTTTGCGAAACAGTCTGAATCTGGAAGCTTTCGCTGATGTGCAATTTTCTGAGAGAGATATATATATATCGGCAGAGGAAGTAGGTGGGGCAAGATGAACATGAACGATCCAACAGGAGGGAATTGGATATGGGCCTTTGTAAAATGCTAACTCTGAGCTGGGCTTTCGAGTGCCTAAATATGGGCTCCGAGAAGTAATTGATGTCGAAAGAGTCAATAGCTTAAATGGCAGAGCCCATGACTACAAAATAATGAAACCAGGCCACTGTCATGGCAATGGACAAATCCAAAATTAGACCCATGGGCAGGCTCGTTACCCAAAAATAAATAATAAAGGGTTAAAACATAAAAAATAGAAGAAAATCATCGAATAATATTTTTTTCTGTTAAAGAATAAAATATTTTCCTATTATTTTTGGGAGCGGTTGGAGCTTAGGAGCAATGCTTCGGCCTTGGTCGCATATCAGTGATGTTTGATTGTTAAAAAATTTTGGAGTGTTGGAGTTAGTAAAAAAATAAAGATAGATATAATTTGAATGAATTTTTTTATATTTATTTAGAGTGAAAAATGATGATTTGATAGAAATAGAGAGAATTTTAAAGAATTATTTTATTGAGGTGAAAATTATGGGGGCCTAAAATTTCTACTCCCAAATATTTCCATTATGCACAACTAAGGAAATAAATAGGTTTAATTTCAAGGGATTGGCTTAGTGGTTAAAACTTGAGTTTTGGTAGTATGCTCTTTCTAAGGCCTTAAGTTTAAAAATTTATAAATGATACTAAATCTTTTGGACATTTCCATATCTTTTGGTATGATAATTATCTTGTTTTGTATGGGATGGGATCCGCTAGATTGAAATGTGCAAAAATGAAGAAGAACTCACGGGTCAGACAAGTGACAACTCGGTGGTCCAGCTAACGTTATTCACGAGTCCGCCCAAAGGGGTTTTAAAATCCTAGTTACCTCGCGCGGGAAATGAGTCTCTTAAGGAAATATTTTCCCGCTAAACTACCGGCTATATTTATTACACATTTTTTTTTGGTACCCATAGCAGCCGATCAAGAACCATCCGATCTGAAGCCCGAAATCCTACTCGCTAAATCCTAACAATGCCCGCCATTGCTCGATCCAAGGGCGACTCGACTCCTCAGAAACGGAGACTGAGATCGGATGCGGCGGTCGCTCAGGACTGCGCCGTCTCTACGCCGGACAAATGGAAATCGCCTCGCAGATGCATCTCTGCGAGCCCAAACAGTCCAAATGTGATTCTACGATGCTCTGACTATATAAGAACTGCTTGACCTCCTTCGTTTTCATGATATTGTTCTTTCATTAAACGCTGCGTGAGAAAAATAAAATAGATCTCGGAAACGAGAAAGTCAATTTTTGTGTTTTGGTTAAATTAAAGGTTTACGCATATACATATTCCGAAGGAATATTAATTAGAGTAAAAATTTAATATTTCTGTGTTTTTTTTGTCCAATTTCCAATTATTTACAGGGAGCCGAGAGAGACTCTAGTGAAAATCCTGGGAAATCGTTAGTGACAAAGTTGTCCGATAAGTTCATTTCCAAGCCAAAGTGGAATCCTGGAGGCAAGCGTGAATTTTGTACATAGTTTATCTGATTATATTCATTCCCAATTCTCTCAGTTTTTGTGCACCGTGTTTGTATAATGTAGGCATTAAATTTATTTTGATTGATACAGATGCGGAGCATATGAGAGCGGCGAAGGAGGCCTTGCACGTCTCAACGGCACCGGCTACTGTTTTGTGTCGTGAGGAGGAGCAGAGGAGGGTTTTGGAGTTCTGCAAGGCATGCGTGGAGCAAGAGAAGGCTGGGAGTTTATATGTGTGCGGGTGTCCAGGGACCGGGAAATCCTTGTCCATGGAAATAGTGAAACAGCTTTTGGTTGATTGGGCTAAAGAGGTAAAACTCTTTTCCTTCCTGTATTTGTTTCTTTAAAATGGTTCTGCTTGCACTAGGTTCATAAATAAGGTTTCTAGAGAATACTGATCAGTGCCATTGGAATTACTGTTTAAATGAAGCAAATCACGACCCTGGTCCCTTGTTTTTAAGACAATTGGTTATTTCTTTGATGGTTCTAGCACTGACTATGTTAACTATTACTATTACCAGGCAGGTCATCAGCAGCCTGATGTGTTAACCATAAATTGTACTTCTCTGGCAAAGACGTCAGAGATTTTTAGCAAGGTAAAGACCTCAACAATTTGTTTCATTGCTCTTGAAGGATACGTTATGCTTACCTGCTTTTCGGATGAGCAGATACTCACTAATGTCCAACCACGGAAGAGAGCGAATGGCTCCTCTACCTCTGCCTTGCAAGATATCCAGAACTTGTATAGTCAAAACCCACGGTCGTCTGGCAAGAAGATGATGTAAGATATGCATCCTGAAAGTACGATCTTCCACAACCTACACACATGTGCACAGTACTGGATCAGTTTGTGCTTGCTTTTTCATTGGATCACCATGCAGCTTTTCTCATGTGGGTTTTGTTTTAGCAGGCTGATAATTGCTGATGAGTTGGACTATTTAATTACTAAAGACCGGGCCGTGCTTCATGATCTTTTCATGCTTACAACCTTCCCTTCCTCCAGATGTATTTTGATAGGTAATAACTATCGTATCAAATTCATTTTTAGGTTATGAATTCATCTGATTCTCGAGTTGTGTGCCTCATATGCATATACGAGTACTAATACCATCTTTACTTTTTCAGGAATAGCTAATGCCATTGACCTAGCTGACCGTTTTCTTCCAAGGCTTCAGTCATTAAATTGTGAGTTCGATACTTGCATCCATTTAGGCATTGGAGATAATTGTTCAAATGTATGGCTGTATATACTAACCATAGACAATGGAACGTTTTGGCCTTCTGAATCTTCTACAACTTCAAGCTGTCCTTTGATTATATGTCTCTTTAGTATAATCGGATGACAGAGAACTTGTTGCTCACTTCCTTGTAACTTATCAGTCATTTGTCTAAAATACCTTCGTGTATATTGGTCTTTATTTCGTGTCCTGGTCCTCCCTAGGGATGCAACGTATGACCAGTACAGCCCATGGGCTTTGTAAAGGGTTTGCTGGGAACTGCCTCCATGCTGCACCAATATATTGGCCACATATTAGTAATAACAGGTGTTAACTGGCCTGTAGTCCCTGAACGATACTTATTGGTAATTCTACCTACTATTTTGTGCCAGGCAAGCCTACGGTAGTAACTTTTCGGGCCTACTATAAAGATCTTCTCAAGATACTTCAGGAGAGGCTCTCGGTAAGTTCTGAGGTCCTGTTTTGCTTTCAAGTAAATAGGTAGATTTGACCTCGTAGGAAAAATACATTTTTCTAGATTTATGAATATTGAGAGTAATTCTAGTCACTCTGCTCCAACAGTAATAACAGGTGTTAACTGGCCTGTAGTCCCTGAACGACACTTTATTGGTAATTCTACCTACTATTTTGTGCCAGGCAAGCCTACGGTAGTAACTTTTCGGGCCTACTATAAAGATCAAATTCTCAAGATACTTCAGGAGAGGCTCTCGGTAAGTTCTGAGGTCCTGTTTTGCTTTCAAGTAAATAGGTAGATTTGACCTCGTAGGAAAAATACATTTTTCTAGATTTATGAATATTGAGAGTAATTCTAGTCTCTCTGCTCCAACAGGCACTCCCTTACATTGTCTTCCAACCTCAAGCACTGGAACTCTGTGCCAGGGTGAGTTCACCATCATTTACCTTCTATGTTTTGATAAACCAATTTTGCTTCACTTTGCTTGGCCTATTTAGGTATTTTAATAGGTTTTGTTCTTAACTTTTAAATCTTGATCGTACCTGATGAATGACTCATACTGTCCTCTCTTTCCGTCTATGTGTTAAGGATGATGCATTAATTTCCCATCAAACTGAAGCATCTGAACTGACCTTGTGGTTAGTCTAAAAGTACGTTTACTGACCATAAGAAATTTGCAGAAAGTTGCTGCTGCATCTGGAGATATGCGGAAAGCTCTTTGTGTTTGTAGGTCAGTGCTCTACAACAAACTGTTACATTAGTTGGATATTTTCTGTCATGAATTGGTAGATGCAAGCATCAGAACTTCACGTGTTTTTGTCTAAGTTGACAAACTATTTGCTCAACATTAATAGAGGTCCACTCATTCAAGTTTGTGCATAATCCAGTTAAGGAAGTAAATTGTAAAACTTGTGCCATATCATTTTAAAGTTGGTTTTGGACATCACACTCATTTTCAAGAGGTGTCAATCAACACAGGTTTTACTATGTTAACACACCTTGTACTTGTTCTTTCTTTCTTCAACTGTTATGCACTGTATTTCATGGGGTCTGACATGGCTGCATGGTGCATTCTTCATGATCTGGTGTAGTTGTGTACTGCCAGCAAGGTAGTAATTAGTTTTAGGGACTCCAGGGAATTTTAGTCTTTTGCGTACCTGTGATAGCATGTTGAGGATTTCTCACCAGAGGAATTGGCACCTTACACTAAAATGGATATTTAAATTGTCATCCCATCAAAGCAACTTAGAAATTGGTGTCGTAAAAACAGAACACCTGTAATCTTGCTTTCCCATGATTGAAACTGCAATTGGGATTCTGTACTGCAGGAGTGCAATTGAAGTACTAGAAACAGAGCTGAGAGAATCTAGCAGTGCCTTCAATTTGTCAACAGTAGAGAAGGCATTACCTGAACAGCAGACAGCTGCAGCTCCTGATTTTTTGGGACAACAAGAAATAGACGTTGTGAGCTCTTTACTATTGACATCTTAGATAATTTTTTCAGTATTCCTAGCTTTCTCACCACCAGAGTTTATTAATTTTTTATTTTGAATGTTTTGTTTTTCATCAGTTACTTAAGTTTTTGAAACTGTTTTCAGGTGAGGCTTGATCATATGGCTGTTGCCTTGTCAAAGACTTATAAATCACCAATAGTGGATACTATACAGTCTCTCCCACAACATCAGCAGGTAACCGTCTGCTAATAACATGCTGACTTATCAGATATAATAGAATTAACTGCTGTTTGGTCAATGCCGTGGTGTTAAGCGTAGAGTACTCCTCAGATATGCGTGCGTCCTTTGCTAAAGGAGTAGAAGTCAATTGAGATTGGCACCACTACGGGGAAATTTTTTGTAGTTACTTGTCAGGATGTCACAACGCGCTAGTCCATTTGGGCTAGTTAAAACAGCTTTTCCGGAAAGCTTCATTTTCATTTACTTTTCCAGAAAGTAGAAAAGTCGCTAACCTGTCTATCAATACCAAGGAGAAGAAAAAGAGCTTCTCTGTGTTTGTCAACTAAAATTATGGATAAAAGCAATCAAGGGATTGGTGCATCGAAATTTGACCAGTGGATTATCATGAACCCCATAACTGTTAATTAGCTTGTGTGCAAGGAAGAATGAAAAATGAATCTGATATTAGGTGAATACCCAATGGAGAGAAATGTGGTGTCAATTGGTAGTGACTTGTGGTGGAAAAAGTTAGTAATCTCAAAGGCCATATATCAAAGGAATATGCACCATATCAAAAGAGGTTTTCTGAAAAATGAATCTGATATTAGGTGAATACCCAATGAAGAGAAATGTGGTGTCAATTGGTAGTGACTTGTGGAAAAAGTTAGTAATCTCAAAGGCCATATATCAAAGGAATATGCACAACTCTGCAGAGGTTTTCTTTTGATGACTCTGAAGCAGTTGTAAAATGCAACTCTGCAACGCTCTAAAGCATGCCTTATGGTGCATCCAGTAAGGGGCCATCCCGAGTTGCAGTACAAAATACTTGACATAAATGTTGTGTAGGCAGTGTGTTATCACATGCTCAAGAGCTATAAACGTGAGGGAACACAATTTACTGAACCTACATGTGGTTACTAGGAGCTTAAAATTAGGTCTGAACATTGGCTAAATAATACCATGGACGCAATCAGCTCTACTTGCATTTACTACCTTTGCTCCTGTATCATTTTTTTGAATGCACGAGTGTTGATATATGTCTGCGCCTAATTAACATCAGCAGAAACTTTTCCGTGGGGGAAAGAAGGATACAACCGTGGGAGAGGTGTGCTTCCTTACCATCTTCTGAAAATAGAGTTGATTTGTATGTGGAAACTACAGAACCTGAAACTTTTCCGTGGGGGAAAGAAGGATATATGCAGAGTGCTACAGAACGACTACGTGCTTGCAGCTGTAACCAAATCATCACTGATCCCACCTGTTGGGAGTCTGGAACTTGCAACTATATGCAGAGTGCTAAACGACCAGGTAACCCTTAATCTGCAATACCATGTCTCTTGTCTTCGAAAAGAAAGGGCTATGAATCAACTTCTGAGCACAATTCAAACCGCAGGGGCTTCTTAAATTAGGTCAATCTCGAGAAGATAAGTCCAAAAGAGTGACATTAAGAGTAGATGAAGCAGACATCACATTTGCACTGCAGGTTTGTTCACTACTTTTTTTTTTTGTAACCGGGTGTCTAGGCCTTCTTATGCGCAATTTGACTCACACAAATCAGACAATTATTAAATCAAAGTCTCTGGTGATCTGCTTTGTTTTTCTCTTGTTCTTCACTCTCAAGATCACTCTTTCGAGTCTTCATTCTCAAGATCACTCTTTGCATTCTTATTTGCTTCTTTGTTCACATGAATCAGGGAATCCGTTTCTTTCGCAACTGCCTACAGTAAATTCCATTCAAAGCTGCCAAGAAAAAATAAAAAAATTCCATTCAAAGCTCGTAGACTCGTGATTCTTCTTTATTTAAGTAATGGTGATTTCATTACTTCCTTCACCAACTCCGGAAGAAAAGGTTGGTAGCTCTTGCTTTTTGTGATTGGTATTATAAGTTTGATGTGGGGAAAAAAAAAACATTTTATATTAACCAAATAATTGTGTCCATGTTTTTGGATTTGGTGTTATCTAAATATTTTTTCATTGCACTGATGATGCAGAAACAACAGCTTGGAAAGCGCGAGAGGAAATGTTGTAGAGATGAAAGATAGATGATATGAATTCAAACCCTCATTTGTTAATTCCCAACCAAGGGTTCTTTCATTGCCTTAAAGAAAGGGAAAAAAACTTTAAAAAAGAAAAAGATAATAAGAAAAAGGGGAGGAGACAAAAATCCAACACATGATGTACACAATACTTGTATGTTCTGCTTTTACAAGTATCACATTCTTCTTCATAAAGAATTTCTTACAAATTCTATAACAATCATTAATTCTTTTTCTTTTTCTTTTTTAATGATGAGAGTTTCCCGGAGTTTTGTCCGGTCTAATTTTGCGAGTGTAAGTTCTTTTATTTTACACAAACTGAGTAATTATCAATTTAGCTACATGTCTTGAGAGTGATTCAAAAGATTTGTAGCACTTGATAGTTTTAAACTTGAGATTTAGGAGCGAACGAACCCTTAAATGTAAGCTTAGACATGAGGTCAACCCTGCATAAATTTGGTTGCCATACAATTCCTATGGAAAAGAAAGATTGCCGAACGACCGTATAGAAGTAGTCCCAGCCATCCAAAAGAATCATGAGAATCATAATTGGTATTTGTCAAAAGAACAAGAGGTGTTGGTGTAAAGAAGAAAGGTGGTAATATAGTTGACTTCTATGCGAGAGACAAGAAAATGGCAGGCCATGCAAGCATTGCACGTGGAGCACCAACATGTTGGTATAAATTAATTACAATTTAGCAGCACTGTACGACAGTTGCAGTACTTATCTCTTTCCTCTTTTACAAGGATTAAGAACCCCAATTAGGGGGTCTAAAAGTCGAATGGATTTGGGAAGATGAGATTGGTATTAAATCCCTCCTACACACTAAAATTTTCTAGGGTATGGAGCCACTGTCCCTCTCGGTATTCTTTTTGTGTTGAGGAAGTCGTTCCCCTTTTTAGCTCACCTCCATATTGAACCTAAATTTATTATTATTTTTCTTGGTTAATTAGGAGAAGAGGAAATGAATCCACACGTCATAAAGGGCAAAATAAATAGCCAAGAAAAAAAAAATAAAGGGCAAAATAAATAGACTTGTTGGGCTAATAACACACCATCTCCAGAAGGGTCTAGTTCTTGAAAAAAAGATAGGCCTGGTAAAACTTAGAAGAGCAATAACAACTGAAATAGAGACTAGTAACATTTGTCCAGCAATGATGATAAACTGAGAAACTGAGCGGCTTTAATTATCAACCCTTCAACCTGCTCAAATTAGTCAAACAAATTGAGAACCATATCGTCATCAGATTCTTCTTCCACCTCTTCCTTCTCTTCCACCTTGGCAGCATCATTTGCAACAGCAGCAGATTCAGCAGCTGCAACAGGAGCCAACGCCACAGCAAACTTGCTTGGATCCTGCAATTTTGCTCAAGGGATCAGTTAAACTCACAGAACAGAAAGACGTGAAGGGATTTTGCAAAATATAAATGCCAACCTTCAAGAATTCTTTCACTTGCTCAGCGTGGGGGAAGGAATACTCTGTAACCACTGCAATACTCAGAGCATTTTTGTATGCATTAACGAACATATGGGGTGCAGCAGCAAGAGTTGGGTACGAGACGGCCAGTGACATAGAGGTGACCATGGATACCCCAGCAGCAAATTTCCCTAAAAGATCATCCTCCGTAAGATCAAGCACCTCAGGGCGAAAGACAGATCCGTTGTCGTACACTGAGACTGCGACAAGACCGTAAGAGAATGGGCGTATCCCAAGCTTTGCGAGGAGTGCAGCCTCAGAGGAGCCCACCTTGTCTCCCTTTTTAATGAGCTCCACGGGGGTGATGATCTCCACAGTACCTTTGTTGATCTTGGTTGGGATGTTCAATACCTGAAAATAGCAGCGTACGTAAGAATAAGGCAGACATGGAACAAGTGAATGGAAGTTTGAAATAAACCTGGAAGAAGGAAGTCTGAGAAGGATCAAGTCCAGTGTTTCCAGGAGGAACAACGACGTCGACTGGTGCAACGAGGCCAACGCGTGCTGGAGCTCCCACCTGTTCAGGCCAAATAAGTTGACTAAGAGACCAAATGTCACCATCAATTATATAATCCCTAGAGATAGAAATAGATGTCACAAAAATAAGACCTTGCAGTTCACAAAAATCCAAACATCCCTCTGACTAGAAATAACTAAGAACATACAAATCTCAAACCAAGGCGCCATAAGTATATAAAATGCTAGAGAAAAAGATAACGAAAAAAAGCCTACAAGATAATACCGACAGTTTTAGCAGTTTGAACTACAGAAACAAAAACAAATGGATACATTGGTGGAGATCAATCCTACATTATATTTTGAGTAGCCATACCTTATATTTCGCAACCTCTTCCCTCACTTCCTTCAAATCACCCTTGGTGAAGATCAATCCCACATTACCCTATTTCAAAAGAAGTAAAAGTAATCAGCTTTTCGAATGAATACATTGAAAAGGAGACAATGATAGTCGTCAAAAACTTATAAATTGAATCCGATATGTAATCGTAACCATTCTTTTTGGTGCTCAGAAAATTGGGGAAAATTATAAATTGGAAGTGCTAAACAGTGCGGAATATCCTCAAAATTGGGGACTTCATCGAGCGAGATGTACCAGAGAAATATCCTCTCAATTTTGAATTCCTGACATGCCTGACTCGGCAAGCAATTATAGAGTTGGCATACGTGGAAGTTGGTATACAATTTAGCTGTACGACAGTTGCAGTACGTTACAAGGATTCCCCAATTAGAATCCCTCCTATTTTTCTTAAGCCAATTCTTTTTGTGTTGAGGAAGTCGTTCCCCTTTTTAGCTCACCTCCATATTGAACCTAAATTTATTGTTATTTTTCTTGTTTAATTAGGAGAAGAGGAAATGAATCCACACGTCATAAAGGGCAAAATAAATAGCCAAGAAAAAAAAAATAAAGGGCAAAATAAATAGACTTGTTGGGCTAATAACACACCATCCCAGAAGGGTCTAGTTCTTGAAAAAAAGATAGGCCTGGTAAAATTTAGAAGAGCAATAACAACTGAAATAGAGACTAGTAACATTTGTCCAGCAATGATGATAAACTGAGAAACTGAGCGGCTTTAATTATCAACCCTTCAACCTGCTCAAATTAGTCAAACAAATTGAGAACCATGTCGTCATCAGATTCTTCTTCCACCTCTTCCTTCTCTTCCACCTTGGCAGCATCATCTGCAACAGCAGCAGATTCAGCAGCTGCAACAGGAGCCAACGCCACAGCAAACTTGCTTGGATCCTGCAATTTTGCTCAAGGGATCAGTTAAACTCACAGAACAGAAAGACGTGAAGGGATTTTGCAAAATATAAATGCCAACCTTCAAGAATTCTTTCACTTGCTCAGCGTGGGGGAAGGAATACTCTGTAACCACTGCAATACTCAGAGCATTTTTGTATGCATTAACGAACATATGGGGTGCAGCAGCAAGAGTTGGGTACGAGACGGCCAGTGACATAGAGGTGACCATGGATACCCCAGCAGCAAATTTCCCTAAAAGATCATCCTCCGTAAGATCAAGCACCTCAGGGCGAAAGACAGATCCGTTGTCGTACACCGAGACTGCGACAAGACCGTAAGAGAATGGGCGTATCCCAAGCTTTGCGAGGAGTGCAGCCTCAGAGGAGCCCACCTTGTCTCCCTTTTTAATGAGCTCCACGGGGGTGATGATCTCCACAGTACCTTTGTTGATCTTGGTTGGGATGTTCAATACCTGAAAATAGCAGCGTACGTAAGAATAAGGCAGACATGGAACAAGTGAATGGAAGTTTGAAATAAACCTGGAAGAAGGAAGTCTGAGAAGGATCAAGTCCAGTGTTTCCAGGAGGAACAACGACGTCGACTGGTGCAACGAGGCCAACGCGTGCTGGAGCTCCCACCTGTTCAGGCCAAATAAGTTGACTAAGAGACCAAATGTCACCATCAATTATATAATCCCTAGAGATAGAAATAGATGTCACAAAAATAAGACCTTGCAGTTCACAAAAATCCAAACATCCCTCTGACTAGAAATAACTAAGAACATACAAATCTCAAACCAAGGCGCCATAAGTATATAAAATGCTAGAGAAAAAGATAACGCCTACAAGAGACAAGCAGTTTGAACTACAGAAACATGGATACATTGCAATCCTACATCGTACGAGATCAGCGGCCCTCGAGCGTTTCAGAAAATTGGACAGTTGGAAGTGAAGTCCAGTTGGGGACGAGCAAATAGATGTCCGTCAAGAAATATCCCCTAGAAATTTTGAATCTGTGAGGCTTCGAGTTGTGGCACGTTTATAGAGTACGGTAAAGTGAACTCTTTGTCGTTATTCTTGAATCTATTTCTTAAAACTCATATGAAGAAAAAACCTATAGCTAGAATCCGTTTATTTTTTTTCACCCACACACTTTCTCAAGAGCCAAACAGACCCATAAAAGAAAAGGACGACAGATCAGATAAATCCCTACCACCAAAAGAGGTATGAGGTTGTTGATCGCCTCGTTGCCAGTGGTTTGCGAGAGAACCCTTATAGAACGCTTCATCATCGTGTTCTTGCCCATCAAAACCACCGAATCACCACGGAGGCCCTGGCGGATGTTCTGGAGCTGGTTGGAGCCGACGTTGTCGGAGTTAACGACCAGAATCTGGGAGTAGTCGCTGAGCAAGGCGCATAGCTTCTTGTCGTACGAGATTTTCTTCTCGGCCCTCGAGCGTTTCACGGCCATTGCTTAGAACTCTCAGTTCGCAGTGCTTTTGTAAGTTAGAAGTCTGAGGCTCGGTTGTGCCGTGCGTTTGCAGTGGGACTTGATTGGGTTTAACATACCTTGATCCCGATGCACGAGAAACGTGTCGTATTTATGTTGCTCTCACATTTCCGTACACGATATTGCACGTGAGAAGAAGTGCGATTATCTCCGGTGTGTAACGAAACTTTGCTCGTCCTTTCGAGGTTTCAGGCCTATAGGTATAGCTGTGTTAAGTCCAATAGCTTATCGATGATGCCCAGAAAATTCGGCCCATCTAACCAAGCTGTCATGGGCCGTAGACGGATTCTCTGTAGATACGAAGCCAGCACAAAGATAGTGTGAGAAGGGGACTTTCTCGAGGGGATCGTCTCCAATGGAAAAGTCAGTTCTTTCTCAGTGGAAGTAGAAGTTGAGAGAATACTTTTTAGTTTAGAAATTTTACCCTCTCTTTTTTGTTCGCCTCATTTTTGTTAGGGGTTGGCAAGCGGGTCAGATTGAAGAGACGGTTCACAGGTAGTTTTTTTGTCACCTTGTCTAGTCCAACTTTTCGGCCGGTTAAGGAATCAAGATGGAGTAACGTGGATGAGGATTCTCTGTAATTTCTTACTTAAATTACTCGGTGCAATTCGGAAAGAGACAGATACAAGAGGTGGTCCTTATAATAGGACCCATGTTGCCCGAAACTTTATATAGACAGTATTAAATAGTGCGTGGTTCACCTCTTGTATTTGTCTCTTTCCGAATTATATTATGCAATTCGAGTAGGGAATTGCAGAGGATCCTGATCCTACCATGTAAAGAGAGGAAATTGTTGTTGGAATCTTTATAGGGAAGGTGGCCTATTCCTAGGATTCTTCTAAGAACCGTCATTTTAAAGAAAGTGAAGAAAGAGAAAAATTTGAATTGGTGGTGTTTGATTGTTAAAATTTTGGGGTGGTGACACGCCTGATGCTCGTACTGACCCCTAGGCTCTCTTTATAGTAATAGAATGTAACATGGCGGGGTTACTACACGTAAATTTTTCTAGGTGTTCGAATGATCAAAATACCCTTACTAGGTTTAAAGTGAAAAATTCAACGGTAAAATGGTTTAGTTAAAGAACAATATAGAGAGGTTTCAAAAGTTTAAAAATATAATTTAATTGAAGTAAAAGAATAATCTACTTAAAAAGTTAAAACTGTAGACTAATAACAAAATACTGGACCCACACGATCCTTTTTAAAGGCTACAAAGTATAAACATATATATTTAGCTAGTCAAAGCCAAAAGTCATAATGTAAGAAAAGTATATTTGGAAAGTCTTAAACTAGATATTACATAAATATTCAGAAACATAATTGTTATCAGCATAACAAGTGTATCAGACATAAAATTCTGATATAAGAAAAGTGAACTCTCCTGTACCACGTATCCCATCAACAAGGTATAACAGACTACCTAACCGCAAAAAAGAAAAATACACATCCTTGTCTCTTGATAAATCTATACAGCACTAAGCCTCTAAACAGTTTGCAACTAAATCTCAAGGGTGAACCATTCATATGATCTCGAAAGTCCTCCTGTCAATAATTGGATAGCATACAAACACAAGAATAGAATTGAGTGAGTCATATGGATTCAGTACAGTCGGGGAGGGGGACATGCTCAAAGAAACATCAACTCATGCTTTAGGATAAATATCTTAAGTACAGTGATCCAAATCATTTATGGCATAAAAACATTGTAAAAATGCATGAAATGCACTTGCTCATCATTAAGGTTTCCTAAGGTATTCCCGATGTCTGCTCTATTCAACCCTAGAGTCGGGTTGTGCGTCCCTCCTTTCCTCATGAGATTGTCTGTGTCACCTACACCAGGACCTTAAAAACGACGTTGCAGCGCCCAGAAGGAGCCCACCCACTCCCTGTAATGGAGGGTTGCACTCTCCTAATATACCCAGTACCGTCACCCTTTCTTCAGGAATTACCTCGCAGACTTGGGGGTTCTTCATATTTGTTTTCCCTCATATGTTGTGAATGCAATTAATGAACGATCGTTATATGTGTATTAAAACATCCATCCACGTAATGACGTAACTTGAGAACATTGATCAATAGCATATGACAATTTCCAATGCATGAATAAAATGCAAGTTTTAGAAAACTAAATTCATGAACTGATATCCTCAATCAACTTTTGTCTTATGGTTCTAAATTAATAGATCTTTTTCCTTTAATTAAGAATTAATAAACTATTTCTTTTAATAATACTAATTAAAGAATTAAACATGAAATTTATTATTAAATATTAAATCTGCCTTAAATCTTCAAATGAATACTTTTTGGGCCTCCTTAGACCTTATTGGGCCTATCCCTAAAGTTTCAAAATTTTTTGGGCTTGTTTAGGATTAATGGGCCTAAAGTTAAATTAGGCCGCTAAACAACTTTGTGATTTTAGCCCTTAAACATACTCTGTTTGGACTCAAACTTGGGATTCCTGATCCATTTTTTATGCTCTACACATACATATAATTATTTTTCTCGTTTGGACATTTTACCCTAACATTTTAAGTGAAATGTTGAAATTGCCCTTAGAGACCTCCAGGGGCATTTTCACCTTTTTTGACCTCGTTTGAGCTGAAATTTTTGCTAAGACCTACTGTGACCTATAATACACGTTCACCAATTTTCATGCAAAGACTCTAAGGGATTTTTTGTGACTTTTTGGACAGTATGGGTTTTTCACTAAAAAACCTTAATTTTTCATTACATGTGATGTTCATGTACTAAAAATTCTTAGATCTAATCATTTAAATCATCATAACTGAAACAAACATAATCATAGCATGCATTAAAATATATATCAGCAACAAAAAGTCACATGTAACTTCATAAATTCCTTCACACATGCATGAACATTTTACTTCACAACTTCATCTCAAGCCCTCTTAGCTTCATTTTTATGGCCTTGATCTACCATTTCAACATAAAATTCATCCCTTGCCATTCGGTTAACATCAGAACCCTTTCTTAACAAAATTTCCCAAAAAAAACATGTAAAATTTGTCATAAACTCAAGCAAACTTACATGCATTAGGTATATCAAGACCAAGGCCAACCCGTGGCTTATTGGTCTTCAAAAACCATTTTCCAGCCACTGAACGTGGCTCTTAGCGTCACAAAACCATCACAGCTCATGCTTACTCCCATTTCTAACATATTGTGTACGAAACTTCAAGAAAAATGCAAGATTCAACATGCAACTATCATTTATACTTTTCATGATAAAAACTAAGTTGAACATATTTTTCATTGAATCTAACGTGAGTAGCAATGATTCATGTTTGACAACAACCAAACAAGTTAAAATGTTATATTTTTACCAACCAAATATTCACAAACTAACCCTTACCTAGCTTGAAGTGCTCCTCTTCTTTTTTTCTTTTTCTTGGCCGGATCTCTCCCTTTTCTCTTTTTTCTTTCACTTTCTTCTCTCTGTCTCTAGGATTTAGAATTCTCTCTCTAGAATTGTGCAAAAGAGTTTAACCCCTCTCCCTCTCACCTGTTTATAAACTAGGTTAACTAATGTTAAACTATGGTTAAAAAGATTGTAATGAAGCCACTTGTCAACCATGCAAAAAACTCCTAAGCCACTTGTCACGCCACTTGTCACACCACTTGTCACACATGTTAGTCTCCTAAGACACTTGCACACATGCAAGAAATAGGTGGCATTAGGGAGATATTACAAGTGTCACACATGCACAATTTTTATTTATTACAATTATTATTGTTTTTCAATTAAAACTAAATTATCAATGCTTTAAATAAAAATAATTTACAAAGCTTAAAAATTATTTAAGACATTAAATATTAGGTTGACAATTCCTATTAATTAAAGAAATAAATAATTCGGCAAAATAATTAATAGAATTTTTTTTCCCGGCAAAAATACGTTATAGTTCTTAATTAGAAATTAAGGCAATGAGATCAAAAGTTCATAAAATTTTCAAATGACGATAATATTGACATTTCATAAAATATGCCAAAGTATCGTATAAGCATTTTATTTAATCTAGAAAAATAAATATAAATATAAATAAATTATTAATTAAAGATATTAAGAATATAAATTTTCTTATTAGCAAATTTTTGACACAAAAAGACAACAAATGGTAATTAAGTCAAAAATAGGTAAGAAATGTATTTCTTAGAAAATTTCTACATTAAATAAAGGGGTAAACTCATAGTTAACCCCCTATGTTTGGCAAAAATCAAGTTGCTACCCTTATTTTTTAATTTTGAGACATAAGTTTTAAAACCTATCAATTTTCGCCCTCCCTCTAAATTAGATGTTATAAGACATGAAAAAATTGACAAGATAATACCGACAGTTTTAGCAGTTTGAACTACAGAAACAAAAACAAATGGATACATTGGTGGAGATCAATCCTACATTATATTTTGAGTAGCCATACCTTATATTTCGCAACCTCTTCCCTCACTTCCTTCAAATCACCCTTGGTGAAGATCAATCCCACATTACCCTATTTCAAAAGAAGTAAAAGTAATCAGCTTTTCGAATGAATACATTGAAAAGGAGACAATGATAGTCGTCAAAAACTTATAAATTGAATCCGATATGTAATCGTAACCATTCTTTTTGGTGCTCAGAAAATTGGGGAAAATTATAAATTGGAAGTGCTAAACAGTGCGGAATATCCTCAAAATTGGGGACTTCATCGAGCAAATAGATGTCCAAGAAATATCCTCAAAATTTTGAATCCTGACATGCCTGACTCGGCAAGCAATTATAGAGTACGGTAAAGTGAACTCTTTGTCGTTATTCTTGAATCTATTTCTTAAAACTCATATGAAGAAAAAACCTATAGCTAGAATCCGTTCTATTTTTTTTCACCCGCACACTTTCTCAAGAGCCAAACAGACCCATAAAAGAAAAGGACGACATATCAGATAAATCCCTACCACCAAAAGAGGTATGAGGTTGTTGATCGCCTCGTTGCCAGTGGTTTGCGAGAGAACCCTTATAGAACGCTTCATCATCGTGTTCTTGCCCATCAAAACCACCGAATCACCACGGAGGCCCTGGCGGATGTTCTGGAGCTGGTTGGAGCCGACGTTGTCGGAGTTAACGACCAGAATCTGGGAGTAGTCGCTGAGCAAGGCGCATAGCTTCTTGTCGTACGAGATTTTCTTCTCGGCCCTCGAGCGTTTCACGGCCATTGCTCAGTGGTTTTGAAGAACTCTCAGTGAGAAACAGATCGCAGTGCTTTTGTTTCAAGTAGAAACCCTAGAAGTCTGAGGCTCGGTTGTGCCGTGCGTTTGCATGCATATATATCTATACAGGGACTTGATTGGGTTTAGGGTCGGGCTTGGTGCGGGCCCGCAAAGATCTGTGTGGTCCATACCTTGATCCCGATGCACGAGAAACGTGTCGTATTTATGTTGCTTTAGTTGGTATCTCACATTTCCGTACACGATATTGCACGTGAGAAGAAGTGCGATTATCTCCGGTGTGTAACGAAACTTTGCTCGTCCTTTCGAGGTTTCAGGCCTATAGGTATAGCTGTGTTAAGTCCAATAGCTTATCGATGATGCCCAGAAAATTCGGCCCATCTAACCAAGCTGTCATGGGCCGTAGACGGATTCTCTGTAGATACGAAGCCAGCACAAAGATAGTGTGAGAAGGGGACTTTCTCGAGGGGATCGTCTCCAATGGAAAAGTCAGTTCTTTCTCAGTGGAAGTAGAAGTTGAGAGAATACTTTTTAGTTTAGAAATTTTACCCTCTCTTTTTTGTTCGCCTCATTTTTGTTAGGGGTTGGCAAGCGGGTCAGATTGAAGAGACGGTTCACAGGTAGTTTTTTTGTCACCTTGTCTAGTCCAACTTTTCGGCCGGTTAAGGAATCAAGATGGAGTAACGTGGAATGAGGATTCTCTGTAATTTCTTACTTAAATTACTCGGTGCAATTCGGAAAGAGACAAATACAAGAGTGGTCCTATAATAGGACTCATGTTGCCCGAAACTTTATATGACATTAAATAGTGCGTGGTTCACCTCTTGTATTTGTCTCTTTCCGAATTATATTATGCAATTCGAGTAGGGAATTACAGAGGATCCTGATCCTACCATGTAAAGAGAGGAAATTGTTGTTGGAATCTTTATAGGGAAGGTGGCCTATTCCTAGATTCTTCTAAGAACCGTCATTTTAAAGAAAGTGAAGAAAGAGAAAAATTTGAATTGGTGGTGTTTGATTGTTAAAATTTTGGGGTGGTGACAATGCTCGTACTGACCCTTAGGCTCTCTTTATAGTAATAGAATGTAACATGGCGGGGTTGCTACACGTAAATTTTTCTAGGTGTTCGAATGATCAAAATACCCTTACTAGGTTTAAAGTGAAAATTCAACGGTAAAATGGTTTAGTTAAAAAACAATATAGAGAGGTTTCAAAAGTTTAAAAATATAATTTAATTGAAGTAAAAGAACTAATCTACTTAAAAAGTTAAAACTGTAGACTAATAACAAAATACTGGACCCACACGATCCTTTTTAAAGGCTACAAAGTATAAACATATATATTTAGCTAGTCGAAGCCAAAAGTCATAATGTAAGAAAAGTATATTTGGAAAGTCTTAAACTAGATATTACATAAATATTCAGAAACATAATTGTTATTAGCATAACAAGTGTATCAGACATAAAATTCTGATATAAGAAAAGTGAACTCTCCTGTACCACGTATCCCATCAACAAGGTATAACAGACTACCTAACCGCAAAAAAGAAAAATACACATCCTTGTCTCTTGATAAATCTATACAGCACTAAGCCTCTAAACAGTTTACAACTAAATCTCAAGGGTGAACCATTCATATGATCTCGAAAGTCCTCCTGTCAATAATTGGATAGCATAACAACACAAGAATAGAATTGAGTGAGTCATATGGATTCAGTACAGTCGGGGAGGGGGACATGCTCAAAGAAACATCAACTCATGCTTTAGGATAAATATCTTAAGTACAGTGATCCAAATCGTTTATGGCATAAAAACATTGTAAAAATGCATGAAATGCACTTGCTCATCATTAAGGTTTCCTAAGGTATTCCCGATGTCTGCTCTGTTTAACCCTAGAGTCAGGTTGTGCGTCCCTCCTTTCCTCATGAGATTGTCTCGTGTCACCTACACCAGGACCCTTAAAAACGACGTTGCAGCGCCCAGAAGGAGACCACCCACTCCCTGTAGTAGAGGGTTGCACTCTCCTAATGTACCCAGTACCGTCACCCTTTCTTCAGGAATTACCTCGCAGGCTTGGGGGTTCCTCATATTTGTTTTCCCTCATATGTTGTGAATGCAATTAATGAACGATCGTTATACGTGTATTAAAACATCCATCCACGTAATGACGTAACTTGAGAACATTGATCAATAGCATATTGACAATTTCCAATGCATGAATAAAATGCAAGTTTTAGAAAACTAAATTCATGAACTGATATCCTCAATCAACTTTTTGTCTTATGGTTCTAAATTAATAGATCTTTTTCCTTTAATTAAGAATTAATAAACTATTCCTTTTAATAATACTAATTAAAGATTAAACATGAAATTTATTATTAAATATTAAATCTGCCTTAAATCTTCAAATGAATTTTTTGGGCCTCCTTAGACCTTATTGGGCCTATCCCTAAAGTTTCAAAATTTTCTGGGCTTGTTTAGATTAATGGGCCTAAAGTCCAATTAGGCCGCTAAACGAACTTTGTGATTTTAGCCCCTAAATATACTCTGTTTGGACTCAAACTTGGGATTCCTATCCATTTTTTATGCTCTACACATACATATAATTATTTTTCTCGTTTGGACATTTTTACCCTAACATTTTAAGTGAAATATTGAAATTGCCCTTAGAGACCTCTAGGGGCATTTTCGACCTTTTTGACCTTCGTTTGAGCTGAAATTTTTGCTAAGACCTACTGTGACCTTATAATATACGTTCACCAATTTTCATGCAAAGACTCTAAGGGATTTTCTGTGACCTTTTTGGACAGTATGGGTTTTTCACTAAAAAACCTTAATTTTTCCATTACATGTGATGTTCATGTACTAAAAATTCTTAGATCTAATCATTTAAATCATCACAACTGAAACAAATATAATCATAGCATGCATTAAAATATATATCAGCAACAAAAAGTCACATGTAACTTCATAAATTCCTTCACACATGCACGAACATTTTACTTCACAACTTCATCTCAAGCCCTCTTAGCTTCATTTTTATGCCTTGTCCTACCATTTGAATCACAAAATTCATCCCTTGCCATTCGGTTAACATCAGAACCCTTTCTTAACAAAATTTCCCAAAAAAAACATGTAAAATTTGTCATAAACTCAAGCAAACTTACATGCATTAGGTATATCCAAGACCAAGGCCAACCCGTGGCTTATTGGTCTTCAAAAATCAGTTTTCCAGCCATGAACGTGGCTCTTAGCGTCACAAAACCATCACAGCTCATGCTTACTCCCATTTCTAACATATTGTGTACGAAACTTCAAGAAAAATGCAAGATTCTAACATGCAACTATCATTTATACCTTATCTCTTAATAAAAATCAAGTTGAACATATTTTTCATTGAATCTAACGTGAGTAGCAATGATTCATGTTTGACAACAACCAAACAAGTTAAAATGTTATATTTTTACCAACCAAATATTCACAAACTAACCCTTACCTAGCTTGAAGTGCTCTCTTCTTTTTCTTCTTTTTCTTGGCGATCTCTCCCCTTTTCTTTCACTTTCTCTCTCTCTGTCTCTAGACATTTAGTGCTCTCTCTAGAATTGTGCAAAAGAGAGGATCTCTCTTCACCTCTAGGTTAACTACGAACTATGGTTAACTCTAATTGTAATGAAGCCACTTGTCAACCATGCAAAAAACTCTAAGCCACTTGTCAACTTGTCACACCACTTGTCACACATGTTGAGTATCCTAAGACACTTATCACACATGCAAGAAATAGGTGGCATTAGGGAGATATCTACAAGTGTCGCACATGCACAATTTTTATTTATTACAATTATTATTGTTTTTCAATTAAAACTAAGTTATCAAATGCTTTAAATAAAAATAATTTACAAAGCTTAAAAATTATTTAAGACATGAAATTTAGGTTGACAATTCCTATTAATTAAAGAAATAAATAATTCGGCAAAATAATTAATAGAATTTTTTTTCCCGGCAAAAATACGTTATAGTCTCTTAATTAGAAATAAGGCAATGAGATCAAAAGTTAATAAAATTTTCGAATGACGATAATATTGACATTTCATAAAATATGCCAAAGTATCGTATAAGCATTTTATTTAATCTAGAAAAATAAATATAAATATAAATAAATTATTAATTAAAGATATTAAGAATATAAATTTTCTTATTAGCAAATTTTTGACACAAAAAGACAACAAATGGTAATTAAGTCAAAAATAGGTAAGAAATGTATTTCTTAGAAAATTTCTACATTAAATAAAGGGGTAAACTCATAGTTAACCCCCTTATGTTTGGCAAAAATCAAGTTGCTACCCTTATTTTTTAATTCAACAATTTGAGACCATAAGTTTTAAAATATCAATGCCCTTTAAATTAATGTTAAATCAAACGGAAAAGCTAAAAATCCAATGCCATCTAAAATAAATTACTAAAAAAATTAAAAAAATTCATTAAAAAAAAAAAATGCTATTGAAATCTATTGTCTTAAAAATTAGCCTGATGTTATCAAACGGGTTAGACTTGATTAAAATAAGGGCCCATTTCGGTTATTTTGCATTTTCCGTCGGACTTAACGCCTGATTTAGACGGGGCGAAGATTGATAGGTTTTGAAAGTTATGGTCTCAAATGTTGGATTGACTTGATGCCCAAACATAAGGGGCTAACTATGAATTTACCCTTAAATAAAATATGGCATCTATGCTTAGTAAATAAAAATTGAATATCGAGATTAAAGCTACAATTTCTAGAAAACTAAAGAAAATGCTAAAAAAATTAACTTAATCATTAAATATAATATTTATTAATAAAATTTCACTCACTAGAAATTTAAAGAGCTAATAAATAACAAAAGTTTCAAATAAAGGGTAATAATGATATTTCGTAAAATATTAGCACGTAAAATATTTCCAAAGTTTGCCTATGGGCTGAATCTTACCTCATCCCTATTAGGCCATTTGAGTTTGCTTCTTTTTTTTTTTTTTTTTTTTTTTAATCTCCATCTCTTAGGGAAGTGTCCCTTTCTTCTGTCCCCCTTTTAGTATGAGCTTTTATTTGTTGCCAGGGGTTGGGCCTAGGCCAGATGGGCCACAGATTCTATATCTATCAAGTATAATTTTTTTAATCTATAATGTGTGGATTCTTTTTCTCTCTTCCTATTTAATTGGCCCATCTTTTTATGAGCATGAAAAAATATTGCACAATCACTCTTTCTCAAATTTTAACAATTTTTTCCAAACTTCAACTCAATTTTTTATAAACTCAACAATTTTTTAAAATTTGAACAACTTTTTTCCAAATCTACGCTGCCTTTCATAAATAAATTAAAAAAAAATGCTCATCCAAACATGGTAAAAAGAAGAAGCTTTTTCCCATATAAGATAATTTGAGAATGACTTATAACTCATAAGACTGGCCTTTTCAAGAACCAAACCTTTCTTAAAAATATGTTTTTCAGTGCAAACATGACTGTAATTTCAAAGGAAAAAGAGGAAGAGGATATGAGGAGCAAAAACAGAATACCACTTCGAGAAGAAGCCGGGAAATCTTAAGTCTCAACCATTTGTAACTGATGAAAGGAGCATGCATGAACACGAGAAACAGGAAAACATTCCCAAATTGCCATTTGCAGCAAAGTCAATTACTTTAGAAAAACGAGCCAATTGCATGGAATTTTCACAATATTTGGCGTAGTTGACTCTTTTATCCTTAGAATTTTTTACAATGACAACTTCGATCTCCAAACTACATTGACCAAAAAGGGCCCAAACCTTTGTACGTCTAGCCTTTCGGGAGAAATTGGTAAACGCAATTTTTTTCTTTCTACCTTTTTTTCACCAACTCCAAACAATTATTAATCTAAAAAGTCTACGACTATCTAATATAATATTTTGCGCTACTTTCTCACAAAATATAATAAAACTCTAATATCTTTTAATTTTTACAATATTTTAAAAAAAAATTCAAAATTTTTAAGTTTGCAAACATGTCACCATAATATTATAACATGTATGGAGAACTGACATAAAGTGCCCTTTAAATGATATGAAAGGAGCGGGCATTTAGGACATGAGAAACAAGAAAATATTGTCTATTTTCTAGAACAGAGAGCTGATTATCAGTAAGATTGTAGCTAAATTGGTATCGCCTATTAATTTACTACCTCTAAGGTCCGGAGTTCGAATATGGATATAAGTAGGCGGGCCAAATAGATAGTTTGTGACTGATTGGAGGTTTTTGCTCAGTGAACAATAACTATGACTCAAATCGGATATTTTATAACAGAGAATGCTCCTATAATCACACTCAAAAAGAATTGCAAAGTTAGTTGTCCCTCGCTTTTTGCTAGAAACAAAAAAAAAAAACAAACAAACAAACAAACAAGAGCCGATTGTACGGACTGCATGTACTTTGTCCCAAGAACCAACCTAAAAGTGGTTTGTGTGTAATTTATGAAATGAGGATGTAATCGAGACATGAGAAACAAGGAATATTACTCGTCACAAATTGACAATAAAGTCACTTATCTAGCTACTGTTTCCGAACTAAAGTTTTTTCACTGAGTTAGAGTTTTTATTGGATTTTAATAAAAAAAATAGTGAAAAATGAGAATGATGAGTTGATTTTAATGAGTGAGTTGATTTGAAAAAAATTGAAGATGAATAATTTGAATGAATTTTTTATATTTATTGAAATGGAAAGAGATTGATTTGATAGGAGGAAAAATATATATTTTGAATATATTTTATTATTTTTTGACCAAAATTTTAAATTAATTATGCTTGTAAACTAAAATTTTAAAATGACGAAAAATTCTGGCCAAAATTTTAATTTTCAACACTGCCTGTTTCAACAGTCAGTTGTCCAAATCACAGAGTCGGTTGAATGGACTACACACGAATTGCATGCGACAACCTTTGTCACTAAGATAAGATACACATGGCAAGAGTACTTGCTGTCCAGAGAAGAGAGCCCCACTGCATGATATGCACGTGTTTATGCACATTCTTACTCCATCGTGGCGACCTATCTTCAAATCAAACAGGTTCACAGAATCTAGAACGCGAAAACAAAACAAAAATTTAGAAAATAAAAGGCATATAAAAATCTATAACACCCTATGAGTAGCATACTAGATCAAAGCTTAATGTAAATTATAAATTCACGAATGATTTCACAAAATTAATTAATATAAGGATTAGAATTTTTGATAAAAATTAGAGATAGACACAATAATTAAACTTTAAAATTTAGGTTATCTAAAACTTTAGATAGACAATATTAAATGTGTGAAGTCTATTTATAAAGTGCAATTTGAATAAGAAATTACATAGAATCTAATCATTAATTTAGCGTCGGTCAAGCCATTGAAGGAAAATATGATACCGTTGGATTCGGGATATCTTTGATATATTAGAATGTGGTCTCTAATTATAACTTTTAGATATGTGTTTCCCACTAAGTGTTTAGTCTTCAATTTTTTTAACTTATTTGGGCTAAAAAATTGGTTAATTCTAAATCCTTTACAATATCAGGGTGTAGGGCCTGCCAAATTGGCTTAATGAAAGATAAATGTTTAAATTCTGAATTATTTCATAAAATTAATTAATATAAGGATTAGAATTTTCGATAATTTTTTATCGAATTAAATCGTGTAATTCGAGAGATAGACACAATCAAACTAAAATTTAGGTTATCTATATGTTTACTGAGATGAAAGATAACGTGATCTTTTATAAAGTAGTAATTTGAATAAGAAATTACATAGAATCTAATCATTAATTTAGCGTCGGTCAAGCCATTGAAGGAAAATATGATACCGTTGGATTCGGGATATCTTTGATATATTAGAATGTGGTCTCTAATTATAACTTTTAGATATGTGTTTCCCACTAAGTGTTTAGTCTTCAATTTTTTTAACTTATTTGGGCTAAAAAATTGGTTAATTACAATAAATCCTTTACAATATGGGTGTAGGGCCTTTAGCCATAACACCCTATGAGTAGCATACTAGATCAAAGCTTAATGTAAATTATAAATTCATGAATTATTTCATAAAATTAATTAATATAAGGATTAGAATTTTCGATAATTTTTTATCGAATTAAATTGTAATTCGAAGAGATAGACACAATAATTAAACTTTAAAATTTAAGTTATCTAAAACTTTAGATAGACAATATTAAATGTGTGAAGTCTATTTATAAAGTGCAATTTGAATAAGAAATTACATAGAATCTAATCATTAATTTAGCGTCGGTCAAGCCATTGAAGGAAAATATGATACCGTTGGATTCGGGATATCTTTGATATATTAGAATGTGGTCTCTAATTATAACTTTTAGATATGTGTTTCCCACTAAGTGTTTAGTCTTCAATTTTTTTAACTTATTTGGGCTAAAAAATTGGTTAATTCTAAATCCTTTACAATATCAGGGTGTAGGGCCTGCCAAATTGGCAGAGACAGAGAGAGCGTTAATTCTGAAAGATTCTCTCTCCCACAGAAAACAACCCGCACATAAATTTCAAAGTTTAGCCTTCGGGTCTGACCAAAGGCAGAGCGGCGGTGAAGTCTCTAATTCTCTCTCAAGTCTCAAATGCTATGGCAATGGAATCCCTTGTCGTTGTTCCCCGTCAGCTTCCGTCGGCTTTCCGGTTGCCTGTTCCAGTCTCCGTCAACGTGAACGGGAGAACCTCGAGGAGAAGTTCAAGCTTCGTCCCGTCATTCGGTTCGAGCTCCCGTTCCCTTACACTCAGATGCTCGACTCGGTGGTCTCCGTCATTAGGTAACTCCCCAAATGCCGGTGTATATTGAGTGAACCATGTTGATTTTGCCGAGGTTCTGTTTGCCGCTGAGAAAGTTCGTGAAAACGAAGGAAGATTGTGTGACATTTCGTCTATAGGGTCTGCATTTTCTAGACTTAGATATCATTTTCGACCTCATTTTGAATCCCGGACGGAATCGGTGTTTAGTTGGCGAATCGAAGTTTCCATTCTATTGCTCTTACATTTTCAGAGTTACCAAACGGTGCGCTTTTCATATGACCCCGGCAAAACAGAAGCATTTTTCCACTGAATCTTAAATAGTGCTATGAAGCTGAGTTTTCATTAATTGGAATTCGAAACAGAATATTCATTTTTAAGGCTACGAATGTTAATTTTGATACAGCCGATTGAACCCTTGTGCTCCTGTTAATATTATTATTATTATTTTTGTAGTTTCTTCCTGTGATACTAAACTTTCCTCATGCACTTCTTGCAGTCCACGATTCAAAAGAGTTCTTCGAAGCTTCCAAGAAGGGGAATTTAGTTCCTCTATACCGAAGCATATTCTCTGATCACCTAACTCCAGTGCTCGCCTACCGATGTTTGGTGAAGGAGGATGACAGAGATGCTCCAAGCTTTCTGTTTGAATCGGTTGAGCCTGGTTTGCTAGGTTCCAATATTGTGAGTATTCATAGTTCTGTTGTATTTTGTATGATCTTTATGCATCCTTATGAGATGTGAAACATTTATGAATTTGGGTGAATTGTATAGGGGCGGTATAGTGTGGTTGGAGCTCAGCCGACAATAGAAATTGTGGCAAAAGAGAATATGGTTACAATTATGGACCATGAGGAAGGGCGTAGGATAGAGGAGATTGTGGATGATCCAATGACGGTTCCTCGGAGAATGATGGAAGGATGGACACCCCAACGTGTTGATGATCTTCCAGAAGCATTTTGTGGTAAGAACTCTGTCCCCTCTCTCATTAGGCTGAGTTACGGGCTCTGCTTTTTGTCCTACCAAGATGAATTCATCATGTAAGAAATTATTGTTCCCTTATTATTGGAAATTGCATCCTGTAACAGTGAAGTTTTATTTGGAATTGTTGATGTGTGTTTAGTGTATACTTTCTGCTTGACCAGGTGGGTGGGTTGGTTACTTCTCATATGATACTGTGCGCTATGTGGAGAGGAAAAAGTTGCCCTTCTCTAGTGCCCCCCCAGATGACAGAAACCTTCCTGATCTTCATCTTGGTCTCTATGATGATGTGATTGTGTTTGACCATGTGGAGAAGGTAGTTTAGTTTGATCTATGAGCTATCTTTTTTGTTCTAAGACAAGTAATGTTGTTTAGCGATTTAGCTTGTATTGCTTATTTGAGTAGAAAATTCAATGAGAAATCAAACGCAATTGCCATGAAATAAATAAAGCAACAACTATATGCATGTCATGTTGCATTTTTGAAACACATGTATCTGTACAGAAGATTTTATAGTAAATCATTTTGAAAGCTCTTATGGTCTTTGTCTTGTATCTAGAATATTTATTTTCTGTCTTCCATTCCATCTATTTTCCATTATAGCCCACCACCACACAATGTATAGATTTAATTCCAAAAATTGAAAAATAAAAAAACCGGAAATAGATTACTAGGTTTTGACTTTAAACTTTCATTGCAATAGTTGGATGATTTGTCACACACATGCAGACAGAGGTAAATATATATGCAGGTATGTTTAGTATATACTTGGTAACCATGTTAATTTTCTCGATATCAGAAAGCATATATTATTCACTGGGTGCGAATGGATCGATTTTCTTCTGCTGAGGAGGCATTCAATGATGGAATTAAGCGCTTGGAAGCTTTAGTCTCCAGAGTGCATGATATAGTTTCGTGAGTAATCATTCTTTTCATTTGCTTTCTATACAAAATTCTGCTGCTATATCTTTTAAGTTGAATGTGAAAGTGTATAATTTGGTTACCAGTTCCAGTTCCAGTCCCAAGCTTTTGCTTTCTATACAAAACTTCTACCGCTATCTCTTTTAAGTACAATGTGAAAGTGTATAATTTGGTTATCAATTCCAGTCCCAAGCTTCCTGCAGGTTCCATAAAGTCATCCACTAATCTCTTTGGTCCGAAATTGGAAATGTCAAGCATGACAAGCCAGGAATACAAGGAGACTGTATTGCAGGCTAAAGAACATATCCTGGCTGGTGATATTTTCCAGATTGTATTGAGTCAGCGTTTTGAACGGAGAACATTTGCAGATCCATTTGAAGTCTATAGAGCACTCAGGATTGTCAATCCTAGTCCATACATGACGTATTTACAGGTTTGCCTGGTTTTTCCTGTCACCTATTCTTTTAAAGTTTACGGAATAGGTTGAAATCTAATGTTTCTATTTTATATCTCATGATCAGGCTAGAGGGGCTATCCTGGTTGCTTCAAGTCCAGAAATTCTTACGCGCGTGAAGAAGGTGAGTATTACCCTAATACGTTTTGTTTCACCCTGGCTTCATTTCCATCTTCTTCTGTTCTTTTAGCACACGTATGGTTTTGAAAAATTTGTTGAAGGTAAGTATTACCCTAATATGTTTTGGTTTCCCATTGCCTCATTTACATTTTCTTCTGGTTCGTTTAGCACATGTATTGTTTTGAAATTTCGTTTGCCCACTCGGTGTCTTTTCTTTTTGTTCTTTTTCCCCCCCTGTCTAAGCACCCAGTGTATTTTCTGTAAGTGGCATTTTGATTAGCTTTAACAACAAGGATGCATATTTCTATTTATGCTTGACAGAGAAAAATCACTAATCGACCCCTTGCTGGTACTATTCGAAGAGGGAAAACACCCAAAGAAGATTTGATGCTGGAAAAAGAGCTTTTAAATGATGAAAAGCAATGTGCAGAACACATCATGCTAGTTGACTTGGGGAGGAATGATGTTGGAAAGGTGAGTGTTTTTCCCCTCTATGGAGAAAAATATTAAAAGTATGTTCCTTTATGTGGAGGAGTTCAAACACTCTGAATTTGCACTGTTTTCTTGTCTTTGGTGATTTGACATTCATCCTCTTATCATTCTGGGAGGAGTATGTAAAGTCAAGCATGGTGGCCAATTCAATTCTCTGTTGCTTCTGTGTCTCTCATGCCAGAGAATTAAACTCCAACTTAGTGTCAGGATGTCTTCACGAAGCTTTATCACTTGTCCAACATGATTACATTTTCTGTTATAAATTAAATCCTTGGGGGTGACATGAAGGTGGTACATGGTTTCCTTATTTCTTAAAGAACTCAATGTGTTCTTTCTTGCTGAATCACTTGAGTGTGAGTTTGATCCTATTGCATGAGATTTATTGGATGTGCACGTGAGAACTCAGGATTGGTACAAACTGAGGAGTGCTGCTTTGAATTATCAGGGAAAGCAGTTTCAGTATGGTATACATCTTCAGTTTCCATTGAGGGAGATGTTAGTTGCATTGTTCTAACAGTATAACTATGTACTGTTCCATCCCCCCCCTCTCTCTCTCTCTCTCTCTCCTCTTCAGAACTTGCATTAGTTTTCACTTTAACTCTCATTTTATGGTCACAATCATGTGTGCGATTTGGGCTGATCATGCAGGTCTCCAAACCTGGCTCTGTTAAGGTTGAACAGCTCATGAACATTGAGCGGTATTCGCATGTTATGCACATCAGCTCAACTGTAAGTTTGTTCTTTCTATCAGTTCATAAATGCAATTTATGGCAAAGAAGTTGCATCTATCCTGTTATAGGCTTCGAGGACAGAATCTTCAAGATATATATTGGATTCTTAACTGCAAATGCATTGATGATGAGAATTGTCTCTGCAGGTCACTGGAGATTTACTTGACCACTTAACTAGTTGGGATGCTCTGCGTGCTGCATTACCTGTTGGGACTGTTAGTGGAGCACCAAAGGTTCTTCCCCAGTCCTTTCAGTCGCCATCTCAGTTTCTCTTTTACCAATGCCTCTATTGCTTTCACATTTTTTTTCTTAGACAATGGTTCTCAAGATCTTTTGGATATTCAACTTTTTAAGTACCCGAAACTCAACCTAGTTAATTCAGCTGTCCATTCCACAAGGATTAATCAAATTAAGTAGACGGCCTCATCACACGCTGTTTTGGTTCTTGCAATTAGCATAAACATGGTTCATGATTTCATAATTTCTTCATGTGGATTGAATTCCCCTCCTGGTGGATAATCCTGCTCATCTGGTTTACATTTTTGTTCATATGTTTGCTGTGCAAGCAAGTATTTATCGACCATTCACATGTACTTTTGACCACTAGAAAATTAATATTATTTTTGGCCTAGAATAATAAAGAGTATCTCCTTTTGCAAGGGTTCGATGTTAGTTTTGTCACTTTGTGCTCTGCCGCATTTCAGGTGAAAGCCATGGAATTAATAGATCAGCTGGAGGTCACAAGGCGTGGGCCCTATAGTGGAGGATTTGGAGGCATTTCTTTTTCTGGCGATATGGATATTGCTCTTGCTCTGAGAACCATAGTCTTCCCAACTAATACTCGTTTTGACACCATGTTCTCATACAAAAATGAGAACAAGCGCCGTGAATGGATTGCTCACCTCCAGGCTGGGGCTGGAATCGTGGCTGACAGTGATCCTGCTGATGAGCATAGAGAGTGTGAGAATAAAGCAGCTGCTCTTCTCCGTGCCATTGATCTTGCAGAGTCTTCATTTGTAGAGAAATGATCCGGAATCCACCTGTAAAATCTTTTCTTTACTTTTTTGTTTCCCCGTCCTTGTTAGCTAGCTCTAATTTAAGTAGGAGAGCTCCTCTAGATGTGAATGATATGAGGTTTTTAAGGCGGAACAGTGTCCAGAACTTTCTTTTCTGAGCTTGGAGAGATAAATATATGAAAGACCTCTTTTGTTTTCAGAGCTTTGAAATCTATATAAGCCATTATGCTACTGCTTTTGGATAACCCAAGGGAAGAAGCTCACTGTTTCTACATGAACGACCGCTGTCTGCATATATGGGCAAAGAGGCATCCAACTTCCTTGAGTCCTAAATTCTATCAAAATTCTCAAGTTTTCCATCCTTTGTGACTATTAGGATGTAATGAAACATTCCAACAATTCACGTACCCAAAAAAAAAAAAACATTCCACCAATTTTCCTCTTCCCTAGATGACGCAGTCAGAGACGGGTTTAGATTCAGTTCCGTCCTAACGTGTTTTAATAGCGGTTTTCATTGAACTAACACATTCATGAATGAAATTAATAGTCAAGATTTAATAGCGGTTCTTATTGAACTAACACATTAACAAATGAAATTGATAGTCGAGATTAATTTAAATAAAAAAAAAGTGAAATATTGAGTTTAGATTCAGTTCGGTCCTAATGTGTTTTAACAGCAATTCTCATTGACCTAACACATTAATTAATGAAATTAATAGCCGAGATTAATTTGTTTTTTAAGTGACATATTATGTAACTCAATCTGAAGCATTGATTTCATTTATTAATGTCTTTGTTACATGAGAATCGCTGTTAGATCATAGAACTGATGCCAAACCCCATTTAGGCGAAGGACATAGGCGTGATCATGGCTATTCTGACCGACAGACGGCATCCTGGGAGAGAACTATTGGTAGGACACACTTTTCGCATGCTAATATTTTAGTGTCTTTCATTATATATATATATTTGATTACATATCTATTTCTAGATAAAAGTAACAGATACGATAGCAAAAACTCAAACGTTTCTCATCCACGGATCCTGATCCATAATTTGATAATAGTACGTATTCGCAACTGTCTTATGCGAAACCAGTCCGATGTATATCCTTTTGGTGAGGTTTGTCTTTACCGTCTTTGATGGTGTGCCTGTTCATGCACTTCAAAAGACGTGAATTGGATGACTCTCTTCCACGTCATATATACTGTTCGATACGAAACTGGTCCTCGGAGCACCCAAATCCAGGCTTAAGCCTCACGTTTCATCGTTGGTTTCTCCTATCTTCTGCCCCTGTGTTTCATTCACAAAGGTTAGCCAGCTTCTTCTTCGTCTTCTACCATTTTTTTTGGGAATGCTTAATGAACTTGATACAATTCGCTTCATTTGTCTTATCAAATGCGTTGTATAGTTGTTTGTGCATTTGAACGATGTAATATGTTCCAGTTAGTTACCTTTTGAACCGCTTAAGAACACGGGTTAGTTTGGTCGTCTTTGAAATCCATAGCTTTTGGACTGATTATGTTGGAGGTGTGAATCTATGGCTGAACCTAAAAGCTTGAGCAGATAGAAAAGAGAAGATTTTATTATTTGATAGAAAAGGAAAGATTTTATTATTTGAATTATATTCTCTGACAGGAGATAGAGGTTTCTAATGGATTTCAGTGACATGGGTTATCCTTTTGCGTATTATTCTGTTTCGCAGATGCTCTTATGCATACAAAATTGGGGCAATAAACTTTGTTTGAATTCTATCTGTACCGGTATTTGCTTTCCATCATTTGATGTCTCCTTTTGGGCTATTTTGGAGGAAACGATACTGAAATTGGAGTCGAGTATGAGATCTCAACTCACTCTTGACACTCTATTTTGTGGTGGGTCAGACTTGCGTAATATATTCCTCTTTCTGGAAAGCCCAGTGTGTAAGACCTCAGCTACTGACAGGAGCTCATGCAGCATGTCTGTGAATTCACTTCTACTCTAAACCGCTTTCGGTTTTCTGGGTGGTTAGGAGATTGGAGCTATTGTAAACCTTTGTCAGCTGTAATGGTCATGTACCCCATTGACAACCTGCCATTGCCTTTGATCCATGCTTCTGCCCGTGCAATCATGGAAGATACTCTCAATTGCCCTTGTTACGTTAACCAGGATGATCAGGAGCAGAAAAATATCTGAGGATCAATTGACTTTGGAATGTGGAGAGTTGGGTACAGTCTCGAATACAAAAGGGAAACCTTCTCTAAAAGGTTGAAATCATTAGTGATGTAGGGAAAATTCATTCATGATAGGCCCTTTCACTTCCATAAGAGAATTGTGTATTGTAGTCGATGTTGTTCTTCGAGAATCTTTGTTCTAGTCGGTTAATGGAGTTTCATTTTGCATTGAAATATATTTTACAACGTGTTAATATATGCATTTCAGGTGTTGCATCATCCAGGGAACAGCTGTAGTGGTGATTCGCGTAAGTAGTCAGGAAACTGAGATCAAAATCCTACTCTAGCCTGCTGCTATGGCAACCACCAAGATCTATATAGTGTTAGTATCTCCCACTTCCCGGCTCTTGCTTTTGCTCTCTCCTATTTTCACACACACACAACACCTCTTGAATATGTGCACATTCAATGATTCTGAGTTTAGACTAAATTTTCTCCCTTCTTTTCTCTTTCCTTCTTGAACAATAGCTTGGGGCGTTAACTCGTTTTTCTTGATTTTTTATTTGTTTGTCAGGTATTACTCCTTACATGGGCATGTGAAGACAATGGCAAGGGAAGTGCAGCGAGGAGCTAATACAGTTCAAGGTGTTGAAGCAACCCTGTGGCAGGTAAAATCCCTATGCATGAGAATGGATGATTATAAAAACAAAAACAAAAAGAAACAGAACGAAACAAAAAAGAGGAATAGCACTTAAATATATTTTGATTTAAATTCCATTTGGCTTTATTGCTATGGTACAGGTACCTGAGACACTTTCCAACCTTGTACTGCAAAAAATGAAGGCCCCTCCTAAAGCGAATGATGTAGCAGTGATCAGGCCAGAGCAATTAGTAGAGGCTGATGGTTTTATTTTTGGGTTTCCTTCTCGTTTTGGAGTCATGGCCGCCCAGTTCATGGCCTTTTTTGATGCTACCCATGAGCTATGGGAATCCCAAGCACTTGCTGGCAAACCTGCTGGAATCTTTTGGAGTACTGGGTTTTATGGGGGAGGCCAGGAGCTTACTGCGTGAGTTCCTTCTGCTTTTCCACTGCTTGAGCTATATCAGCTAACACATTTAAACATCTTGTAAAGGAATGTTTAGGAATCATAGCTTCTCCTCTGGAAACAATTCTCACCAGATAGAAGTTGATGATTAGGAGCTAAAAGTCTGGGAGACAACCTAACTCTGTCCTATATTCTAATTTTGGAAAAACTTTGTGATATCCATCATATGCTGCCCATAGTTTTGGCATACTTCCGTAAATGAATTCCAGATGCAGGGCGTGCTTCACCATCAGCAGCATTGTGATTGTATTTTGAAGGTTGATAATCTTCCCTGCACATGTTGATGAAGTTTGGCCACTCCCATCATTTGGTTTCCCCATCTCACTTCCGTCTGCAAGAAATATGATTATATGCTTGGCTTTTGGTACTTATTTTTTTCCCTTTATCTCTGGCTTGCAGATTGACAGCTATAACCCAGTTAGCACATCATGGCATGCTATTTGTCCCCCTTGGCTACACTTTTGGGAGTGGCATGTTTGAGATGAGCGAGGTGAAAGGTGGTTCTGCTTATGGTGCTGGAACTTTTGCAGCAGATGGATCTCGACAACCTACAGAGCTAGAACTCCAGCAGGCCTTTTACCAGGGAAAATATGTTGCAGAGATAACTACAAAGCTGAAAACGAAACCCCTTTCAGCATGACACATACATAGACTCAAGGTGATGTAAAGTCTGACAATGTCAAGAAACCTTCCATTGAAACAATATATGACACTAAACACTCGTGGGGTACAAAACAAAGCCGAGTCTCCATTGACATGTGATTGTGTTGGCATCTGTTGCCAAAGCAGAAAAGGCATGACAAGTAATACTCAGTGAATGTGAAAAATCACCGGTTTAGACCCGTTCGACGCCTAGAGGGTGAATAGGTGTTTACCCCGATTAAAACTTTATGGGATAGTTTTTGAGCACGTTCAAAATCTATTTAGTCAAATCTGAACAAATATCAATTCAATCAGCAAAATAATATGCGAAAAAATAAATAAACTCCAACTATACAAAGAGACAGATACTCTGTTGACGAAGTGAAAAACTTTTGAAGCACCTTCTAAAAGAAAAACTCGAATAGTTTGATAAGGAATTTCATTAGAACTCGAAAAGATTGTGTTTATACTCTTAAACACTTAGATTAAATTTATTTGATAAGAAATTATAACTCTATTTGGACTTAATTTGGTATGGAATTACGTTAATACTCAAATATATGATAGACATTTCTCTAGATAGAAACAAAGTGCCCTGGTTCCTATAATCCAGTCTTCTTATTGGTCATCCCAGTTATCTAAATAATTAGCTGTTTTGTTTAGTAAGATGGCAGTGGACTGGATGCTTTCCGGTAAATTTTCTCCCCTGTTTCTGTTCAAACATCGCAACTGTAAAGCTAGAGATACCTCTCACAGTACTGGATAAATGCGCTTATGCCGACAAAAGCAACTCCAAACACTACAGTGTTTGAGTATAAAATTTTAATAAAATTTATGTTGGTGTTAAAAAAAAAACAGGTGTATTAAAATTGGTGAACTAGTGATGAAAGTAAAAGTAAAATTTTGAGATGTGTTTGATAAAAATAAAATTTTATTAAATAAAAATTTTAACTTTTTACTATAACGAGAATACACGAGTGTACCTTAGCGTGCGTGAATGAGATTTTGCTGATTATCTTAAAAAAATCAGAACTGTTATGACGAAATTGTTATTGATGATGCCACAGTTTTAGTCCAATACAACGGGTGAGTAATGAGCCACGATCAAGCCTTCTTTTAATTTCGAGAAGGATTTGGACTTGCAAGAAAAACGAGATGAAAGAGAGCTTCTTCGTGGAGTAAACCTCCTATGCTTAAGTTAGCTTTGAAAGAATTTAACTTTGAGAGTCGAGTACATGGGATTATTATAGGAGCGTAGTAACCAATATCCTGCTTCTTCTTGTTTGAAGCTTATGGTGTACAACACTTAACTTTTGTAGTTGATAAGACTTAACATGGTAGAAAAATCTCTTCCCAAAGTGCCTCTCTTTTCATGCGTGAAAAGGGGAACCTGAGACTTTTGAGCAATTTCAAAGAGTAGCGTCAGCCATGCTAAGGCATGGTCCGGCGGTCCAAGTCTCTCTGAACCTTCTTAGAATTCTGAAGGCCCTTTTGAGTCAAGACACATTGGGTGTGCATTTCTTTCATCCCATAAACTTTCTAGTATTTCGCTTGGACCGGATTGAGCCGATATTTACAAACCCATCAGTTAGGTTTGCGAGGAAAACGTCGCTACATTATACCAATCTAGTGAGGAAACGTCGGCACCTTACATCCTATCTACGTGGTGGTTGTCTTCTTAAAATTTTATTTCTTAAAATTTTATCATCATTATTAAAATTTTTCTCTTGTAACTTTTTTATCAATTTTTTTTATTATTTTATAAATATTTTTACTTTTTCACAAATTTTTTTATTCTCTTTCTTTATTTTTTTATAAACTACTAAAATTTTACTATAAAATTTTATTCCCAAACACTATTAGTAACCAGCATAGGATTATTAATTTTCTTTTCAGACCGACACTGATCCTCTAAGAATTATTTTCATTTATATGTCCAATAATTCTATAGAGTCACTCGATCAAATTAATATTTTTTTATTCCTATTTTCCAACCACGCAATGAAGACAGTTGCAAGTTGCAAAACGTAACATGACATTATTGTGGTCAGCTATTACGACAGTTATGGGGGTGTTTGTTTGCCAAAATTTTGGGGAATATTCCCAAAATTTTGGGAATCTTTACTTTATTGAAATTTATTGGGGTTTGTGAAAAGTGAAGTGTGTATGTGTAAAAGTTAAAAATTTTGGAGTGTGTTTGTTTTGTTGAAAATGTTGGTGCCCCAAAATATTGGGGTAACAAACACCCCCTATACCTGGCCAGAATAATTTGGAAACTCTAAAATTAAAATAATTGGAAAAAATAAAAATAAAGTACTCGTTGCCGATAATGACGAAAAAAGTGGGTTGGGCATCGTATTCGTATCGAATCAAAATCAAGTAGAATACTAAAAGAAGCCAAACAAATAAAAACAGAAACACGTATAGATTGCAAAGGATGTCGTATCATAACCAACTGCCCACGGATTATTCGGATTTAAGACCCAACAGAAGACAAAACCTCGAAACTCCAACCCCGGAACCCAACTAATTCCGGTTTGGTCGAACGGCAATTCAACAGTCGGCGGGGAAAGGCGAAGGAAAATGGAGAACCTATGGCGAGCAGCGACGGGCCAAGATCCGAGCCCGGAGGACTACAGCGGCGTGGAGTTCTGGTCGAACCCGGAGCGCGCAGGCTGGCTCACCAAGCAAGGCGAGTACATCAAGACCTGGCGTCGCCGCTGGTTCGTCCTCAAGCAAGGCAAGCTCCTCTGGTTCAAGGATTCCCACGTCACCCGCTCCTCCACGCCACGTGGCGTCGTCCCTGTCGGCACCTGCCTCACCGTAAAGGGCGCCGAGGACATCCTCCACAAGCCCTGCGCCTTCGAGCTCTCCTCCAACCAGGACACCATGTACTTCCTTGCTGACTCCGAGAAGGAGAAGGAGGAGTGGATCAACTCGATCGGAAGGTCCATCGTGCAGCACTCGCGATCTGTGACCGATTCGGAGGTTGTCGACTACGTTAGCAGATCCTGATCTCAATTCGCGCGGAAATTTGTTTCCTTTCTTGTTTGTATACTGAGAGGTGCGCTTTCATTTGGTTTACAGTTGGTGTATATTTTGTGAAAGATCCTTTCTTGTTTGTAAGGGTATGTACTTTGGTACAGTCAAAAGCTTTTAATTTTTACGAATCTTTCTCTGGCTTTGGAAATTGAGGTTCTGCTCCCGAATTGCGTTGTTTATTTGTTAGGATTGGTTCTTGGGGGTTTTGGAATTCGTAACCTTTTAAATCTTTAGTGGATAATTCTTGCAACCCCAAAGGTTGAATAATTTGGGCTAATCTATGATTCTCCCTTGAATCTTAATCGAGGTGATTGGAGGATAATTTGTATTCCGTAAGGGAAAAACAAATTTCCATTTCTGGTGGTGAATCAAATTTGGGTATTTGTTTCTTTGTAACTGATGGATTAATGGACTATAGGAGGTAGAAATTTGCGGGTTCTGGATCATGAAAGATTTTATTCTTTATTGGAGATATAGCTGTACAGGTCTTTGCTGAAGTTTTTTGGTTTCTTGATTGAGAAATCGAATTTTGTTCTTTGTGAATTCCTCATGGGCATGTTCAATGAAACCATCTCCCTCTGTTTGAAGCTACTTTTGCTTGTGGTCGTGAAGCTTTAACAATTTAGCTCTCCTGGTGAGACCAGATTATCCTGTAAACAGTAAAGATCAGTATCAGATGCCAGTATACAACGGGAGTTCAATATGCATACGCATATTCATTTCCTTTTTGTTGAAGCTAGAACACATGGGTTAGTATGGTGCGGCTAGGGGTTCCCTGATTCTATTGTTTGGGTATTATGTTACTTTGACATTTGCCTTCTGAATTTCTGTGGTCGCTCCAAACTCTTCTTATTTTTGCCTTAATTCGCACCCTCTGGCATGTTTCATTTGTTGTTGATGTTATGCCAAATCCAAACCCGGTGTGACCCATTTGTTTCACCCAAATTTCATTAATTCTGATCACATTGGCACCACTAACTATAGAGATCAAAGGACTATACATTAAAAACAGCTGGAGGCGGTCAGCTTAGAAAATTTCTTGAACCCTGGAAATTCACTGAAATTGGAAATGTACTCGGTCCACTGATGCGTTCACAAGCGTGGTAGATGTTCGACTTGGTTTTGACTTTGTAATTGGCAGTACCTCTAATCACATTTGTGCACGAACAAATCTGGTTTTGAAGTGTAAGCGTTTCGCCGTATTGATCAGGGTGGTTTGGTTATATCCACGTTCTTCATTCCAGCTACCACGGTTCCTTAAACATTTTTGTTCAGAAGATGGTGTCCATTTGTGAGATAGGACTTCTGTTCTCGACTGTCTACTAGGACTCTTAAGTAGGATCTACGTCCATAATTACACCCTGGGATGTAGGGCTCTACGTCCCTAGTTGTAGCCCTACATCCCACTAGTTGTATTATGAGATGTTGAATTGCACAAATTGTTGTAGCCCTACATCCCACTGGTTGTATTATGAGATGTATAATTGCACAAATTTAGGGTGGTAGATGAAACGAGCTGTTCATGAACAACTTGAACTTGGTTCATATAAGCTCGATTTGAGCTCGGTTCGTTTGATAAAGAAGCAGAGTTCGAACACCATTTCTAACTTGAATATTAAATTAGCCAAACTCGATTAAACTCGGCTCGGCTCGGCTCGATTTAAGCTTGCGAATAAAACTCATATAAGTTCGACTCGGCTAATTTAAAAGCCCGGTACACTTGTATGTATTATAAGTTTCTTATTTATTTATTGGTTTATATTTAATAGTCACATATTAGTAAAATATACATTTGATTATATTGATACATGAATGGATGAGTATTATCCCTATATTAGAATATTTATATTATGTAAAGTGTCCTATACGCTCTAATAACCCTATTAAGGAAATATGAGTTTATAATAGTCCAAATTATAAGGTTAACTTAATATGAGTTAGGTGAGATAGTCTTAAGACATTATTAATGGTTAGGACGTCTATAAATAGAAAAGAGAGACAATAGGGTTTACACCTATAACAACATTACAGTATCTCTATCCATCAAGAGAGGCTCTCAGAGAAACGTTGTTAGGGTGATCCTACTCTCATTCAAGAACATCAACGATAGATTCAGCTACGCGTTTATCGCATTTGTGAAGAACATGATGATTCAAAGATCCTATTGATGAAGTATTCAATATAATTGTTTAACATGTGGTATTAGAGCTTATTGGTTGAGAATTATCATGTTTTTTTTAATAAATAGATTAATTGAATTCGTTGTTCAGTGTTTGTTTCGATGAAAAATGAATTCACCGATTGAAATCAAAGTTATAAAATCGTTTTACATCAAACAACTAAAAATGAGTTCATAGAAACCCGAATGAAAAACGAACGGAGTTGTAAAAATACCCGTTTGTTTTGTAATTGGATTTAAAGGAAATAGTGCCGGACGTGAGCTTTCACGTTTAGGCGTTCTTTTATGGCCGGAAAGGTTGTCACCGGAGTTGTTTTTCCGGTGGTTTGTTTGGGAATGAAAAGTGTGAGAAACCCAAACTTATATGGCCAAAAAGTGTTTCTTAAAGGGCTTAAATCATCAAAAGGAGGCCGGATTTGACTTCTCCGGTGAATTCCGGTACCGGAGAGGTGTGGACCAGCATCCAAGTTGTCGTTGGAGGTGAGGCCGTGGCTATTATGTTTGTTCAATAAATAGATGAATTGAATTCGTTGTTCGGTTTGTTTTGACGAAAAATGAATTCACGGATTGAAATCAAAGTTAAAAAATCGTTTTACGTCGAACAACTAAAAACGAGTTCATAGAAACCCGAATGAAAAACAAACGGAGTTGTAAAAATACCCGTTTGTTTTGTGATTGTATTTAAAGGAAATAGTGTCGGACGTGAGCTCTCACGTTTAGGAGTTCTTTTATGGCCGGAAAGGTTGTCACCGGAGTTGTTTTTCCGGTGGTTTGTTTGGGTATGAAAAGTGTGAGAAATCCAAACTTATATGGCCAAAAAGTGTTTCTTAAAGGGCTTAAATCGTCAAAAGGAGGCCGGATTTGGCTTCTCCTGCGAATTTCAGTGCCGAAGAGGTGCGGGCCGGCGTCCAAGTCGTCGTCAGAGGTGAGGCGGTGGCTGGCGGCCGCTTGTGGGTCGGAGGAACCGGGTTTGTAAAGAGAGGAGCCGGGTAGGTTTTCTAACCCATGTAATTCGGTTATGGTCTGTTTTATTCTGTTGGGTTTTTTTGTTTTGAAAGCCTGCAGCCCAGTTCTCTTGTAAATAGCTTGGAGCTTATAGTGCTTGTTCTTTTGTATTATTATGTTAGTCCTGGGCTAAAAGTCTGTTGTCTTATTATGTGAGCCATGGGCTAAAAGAATGTGTGGTTTGTTTTATCATGGCTTTTGTTTTAACGTGTTAGTGTGGGCTTGTAGTTGATAAAAGATGGAACCCGATTGCTTAAAGAAGCCCATATGGTCTTTTATCTTTTTCTGGCCTAAATATTTTGGGTTATTGGGTTGTCACTTGAACCGATCCAACTGGGCATGGTACAAGCCCGCCCGTATGGGTCGACCCCGCTCCGGGCCCGATCCGGTTGATTAAAATATTAAATAAAATATATTTAAAAATAAAAATAAAAATAAAAATTGCAATTTACTTTTAATTTCTGAATAGTTTTCTTATATCCATTATGTGTAAATTCTTTATTGTTAATGAATTTAATGTATGGATTTAATAAACATGTTTAGTATGATGTAAATTATTTGTACTAATATCTAGAGGGAATTTGTTTGCCTAAAGGTACAAAATTTCGTTAGATCTTGGATAACAAATAATTAATTTCATAATTATGATGAATTGTTTTATTGGAGGAAACCAGTGGTTGTTGATCCTTTGATGAAAGGATTGACAGGAAAGTAATTTAAAGAGCATGTTAAATGTATGGGCCTTATGAGTTCGCTCATGAAGTGAACATGTTAATGAAGTTTGTTGATATATTACATACTTTCTTTTGGACATAAGTGGATATCCATTATAGTTGTTTCTATTTTCTTGTCTTTCACTTTATGTACATTGAAAGGTGTGAATGCATGATGACAAGAAAATTGTCTGAAATAGACATGAATTTGAACCAAAGGCATTACTGTATTAGCCTTGATAATCCTAGTAAAGATCATGTTGAGTGAAGCTACAGTGTTGTGGTACATGGAAGGAACTCTATTCTTAATATAACAGATGACTGTCATGACTCGCATTGGTAGTTAGTTTGACATTGATATAATGGAACTCATATGAAGTATTTTGGACCAGGAAATTTTTTTTAAAAAATAAAGCGTGCACGCGTATAGTTTTTTGTTATAAACCCATTAGAGTCATTTTATGAAATTTTTAAAATTTTTGAATGGCAAAAACGAATTTTTGTTTTATGGGTGTATGGGCCAAGTGGGAGAATATTAGAATATTTATATTCTGTAAAGTGTCCCATATGCTCTAATCACCCTATTAAGGAAGTATGGATTTATACTGGTCCAAAGCATAAGGTTAACTTAATATGAGTTAAGTGAGATTAATTAGTCTTAAGACATCCTTGATGGTTAGGACGTCTATAAATAGAAGATAAAGACGATTGGGTTCACACCTACAACAACATTACAGTATTTCTAACCATCAAGAGACGCTTTTAGAGAAACGTTGTTAGGGTGATCCTACTTTCATCGAAGAACATCAACGATGGATTCAGGTACGCTTTTATCACATTTGTGAAGAACATGATGATTCAAAGATCCTATTGATGAAGTATTCAATATAATTGTTTAACACCCAAAGGATTTGTTATGCCTTCTATATATCAAATATATGTTGTAGGTCATTTTTACCAATTAATATAGGTTATATATGAATCTAAATATTTTCTAAAATAAAGTTCGCATAAATGTCAAGTGTTTATGATATGTCTTGTGTAATGTACTATGACACCATATGTTGAGGCTTAATTTGAGTTTTTTGGTTGGGTCGAGTTTGAACTCTGCTCCAATATGCTCGAACTTGAATTGTGTATATATTTTTAATCAAGCTCGAGCTTGTTTGAACATGAAAATTTTAAACGAGCCGAGTTTAAACATCCTGCAAAAGCTGATTCAAGCTCGGCTTGAGCTTGAACTCGCATATATATCTAACGAGCCAAGTTTGAACAACCAATACTCAGGTTGAAGTTGTTTAAACTCGGCTTGAATACAGCCTTATGCACAATGGTGGAGAGTTTGCTCAAAAGTTTTGAGACATACCAAAGGAGATCAGGATCATCTGTAATTTTTTGCTCGAATTGTGTGGTGTAATTTGAAGAGAGATAGATACAAATAGGATCTAATCCCACATAATTCATACAAGAAATTGTAGGGGATTCTAATCCCACCAAGAGAATCATAGAAAACATATTTTATCTACTTGGATGCTTATGACTGGGTCTAGATGTGGAGAACTGCACCGTGCGTCCTGATGGCCGGGAATTGCGTTAGCAATAGAGGGGAGATTGTAGTATAGATTATGGATGTTGGTGTGAATAGTACTATACCTATTTGAGTAATGATGAGAAAACACAGATTACCATTTTCTTCCATTATCTTAGGTTCCTCTGTCCTCCACGTACTCCTCAAATAAGAAAGTCTGTTCTTTTCCGGACTTGATATTTGCATGACAGAAAATAGTGAAAGAAGTTGGGTGGGCTTTAGAGAAGTGTATTTAAAAATAATTATAGATTAGGGGGAGAGTTATAGCTTTGATGGGGGATTATGGCATCTTTAGGCTTACTGATCCATGTTCAATATCTAACAAAGGCTCAAAGATACCAAGCAAGTTTCTGTTTATTAAAAGCAGCCCGAACACACTCTTTAGGCTGCCCTAAAAATGTTTTCCTTCAAAATATTTTCAGCTTCTCACTTGTTTGATGAGACAAAAAATAAAGGTTTAAAGAAAATGTCAAATTAATCAACAGAACATTTTACCCTATAAAATTTAGGTTAAGATTAAGGTTAAAGTTGTTAAAGTTAAGGTTAAGGCTAAGGTTAAGACTAGGGCTAAGATTCTGTTTGTTTTAATGTAAAATTATTTATAATGTAAACTAGTTTCAAGTTAGATAAATCATTTTCAACTTATACTCAGCTCTCGCCATCCCCAATCCTAACTAACTCAAAGCATCCAATTACCCTCATCCTGGCGAAGTTATTTGTAGGAGAATTTTACTAAATAATAGAATTTTAGTTATTTTCTTTAAAAATATTTTCTGACATAATTAACTTTTATTTTCTGTGAAAACAAACGCAGGCTATTGGAAATAGTGCCCATCATTCCGCCTATCCTGATTCTGATTCCGATTCCTGGTCAATATCCCTTTTCTTGGGCGGGCGGACTCAGGGAAATATCGCATCAACGGTCCAAGAAACACAACCACGCTTAGGGCAAGGAAAATAGTCTCACCCCCTAAGAAAATTGGTGCAAGGGACTAGAAAGATCAAAGAGCTAAAGATGAGGCAAGCAGAACTCATCTTCATCCCATCGCCAGGAATCGGTCACCTGGTGTCAACCCTTGAATTTGCGAAGCGCCTGATTGATCGGGATGATCGACTTTTGATCACAATCCTTACCATGAAGTTCCCCTTTATTCCCCTTGCAGATGCATTCACCAGATCAGTCACTGCTTCACAACCTCGAATCCAGCTCATAGATCTGCCTCAAGTAGACCCACCTCCATCTGAGCTATGGAGTTCACCTGAAAACTACCTATCTTCCTTCATAGAAAGTAACATACCCAATGTCAAAGATACTATCACAAAGATTGTATCGTCCAAGTCTACCTCAGATTCAGCCGAAGTTGCTGCATTGGTACTTGATTTTTTCTGCGTGTCCATGATAGATGTGGGTAGGGAGCTCGGTCTCCATGCTTACTTGTTCTTAACCTCTAATGCAGGATTTTTGGGTCTCATGCTCTACCTTCCCATCCGCCATGACCAAACCAGCATCGAATTTAGTGACTCCGATCCTGAATCGGTAATCCCGGGCTTTGTCAACCCTGTACCTACAGGTGTTATGCCCTCAGCTGTGTCGAACAAGGATGGTGGCTACACTACTTATATTAAGCTTGCTCGAAGGTTCAGAGACGCCGAGGGAATTATAGTGAATACGTTCACAGAGTTGGAGCCATATGCTCTTGACTCATTTTTCAATGGCCAAACCCCTCCAGTGTATGCCGTTGGACCGGTGCTTGACCTCATTGGTCAGCCACACCCTGGGTTGGATCAGGCTCAGCGTGACAACATCATGAAATGGCTTGATGATCAGCCTCCATCATCCGTGGTGTTTCTGTGCTTTGGAAGCATGGGGAGCTTCGGTACAACCCAAGTGAAAGAGATAGCTCTTGGGCTAGAGCATAGTGGGCATAGGTTCTTGTGGTGCTTGCGGGAATCCCCCTCTAATGACACCATGGCAGAAGGTTTCTTGGAACGGATCAAAGGGAAGGGGATGATATGTGGTGGGTGGGCTCCACAGGTGGAGGTCGTAGCCCATAAAGCAACAGGAGGGTTTGTATCCCATTGCGGATGGAACTCAATATTGGAGAGCCTGTGGCATGGCATACCTATTGTAACCTGGCCTATATACGCTGAGCAACAGCTCAATGCCTTTAGGATGGTGAAGGAGTTGGGATTAGCTGTGGAAATGAGGTTAGATTATAGGAATGGTGATCTCGTGATGGCTGATGAGATAGAGAGAGCTATAAGGCGCCTAATGGAATGTGATAATGAGGTTAGGAAGAAGGTGAAGGAGATGGGAGAGATGGCCAGAAAAGCTGTCATGGAAGGTGGATCTGCATTCATATCTGTTGGACAACTTATTGAGGACATGATGGGCAGCAGCAGTTGATATAGACTATGAATGGGAGCATTTTGGGTTCATTTTTAGTTTCCTATATATGTTTTTGAGGGCATTGTTCCCATTCTGGATTCATACTCTGGACTGGTTGAGTTGTGCTTGTTCTTGTTGCACTCTTGACACTGAAATGACACTTCTTATTTGACTCTGTCGAGCAGAGACTGTTGTCTAATAGGTGCTTTGCCCCAGCTATACAACTTGGAATGAACTCTATTTCCACAATTTGCAGACTTATATATGCTTGTTATGCGGACTGGTATCTATTTTATTACTAGGAAATGAAGGGAGGAAGAAAATGGGTTAAGACCAAGAATTAGAAAAGAACAAACTGAGGAAATTCGTATTCATCAATTTTGAAGTGCTATACATTTAAAAATACTGTTGAAAGGGCTAAATACAGTTCATTAGTTCTAGAATTGTCAATTGGGCAATGAGAATTGTGCTCACTGTTTATCTAGAACCATAATTAACCATCTATCACATCCTATTTGAAAGACTTTTCTTCCTTGATAGCAGAAACTTCTGCGATGATATCTTTGATCTTCATTTCCTCCCTGGGGTTCTTAAAAGCAAAGAGCTGCAGTACTGTGTGCAGCAACCAAGCACTCAGTTCTGACTATCTCCCCTACTTCCATCATCTACAGCAGCACTGTTGTTGTTAGCTCATCATTCCAGCAGCAGGGAAGTCTTCAACAATCTCAATTGTACTCTATGTCAGAGCCATCTTGGTAACATCATGGATGGTACGGCCAGAGGGTGCTTACAGGTAAACATCTTCATTCCTTCAGAAGAAGATTCCATGGCTGTACACCCATTGATGCCTTGCTCCCTTGACCACAATTTGACGCATTTTGTTGATATTCTACGCCAGTGCTGCAAAATATAAGAAAACAACTAAGCTTGAACATTAGAATTCCCCATGGGCTTCTCTTTTGGCTTCGTTGCAACCATTCCCCTAAATGCCCTAAAAGCCACGAAATCAGAGCCTTTGGAGCGTGAGATTCCTATAATCATCGTCTCTCAATGCATTGCATTCAGCCACAAAAGCTCTTGCAGCTCCTTTTTGTGCGAGGTTAAGGACTTTAATACGCCACACTACCGGCCATTCTCTGGATAGAGTTCCCATACATGCAGATACAGCAGCCATTTTTGAGCGACAAAAGAATTGCCTCCTGATTAAACTCCTGGTTTTGGTTAGCAATCTCAAATCATACAGAACCAAAAAAGTTTAAAAGGTATAAAAAGATGTACAGTTAACGCCCTTGTCTTCAGATTCTCAAAACATCAGTACGGCCATGTTAAAAAAAAGGGTAGCGATATACTTGTCGGTTTGGCTTGATTAAACGACAGTTCCAGACTTGTCGTTTTTTTTTGAGTCGGTGCTCCGCTCCATTATCCAATACAATCTAAAAGCTCTACGGTTGATAAATGGAATTAGCTGACAAAGAACATGGAAACTCATGGCAACTCTGAGCACCCCTACTCTCTCTCTTCCGCCTGCCTCCCCAACCGTCAATAACGACAGGTATTTTGCCAACCACCCAACACTTCTTGTCATCAACGAATGCATCAGTACGAAGTGCCTAAAGCAAGTCCATGCTCAGATGCTCCGTTCAGGCCTCTTCTTCGACCCTTTCTCTGCCAGCAAGCTCATAACTGCCTGTGCTCTCTCACAGTTCTCCAGCATCGACTACGCCCGCCAAGTTTTTGACCAAATTCCCCAACCAAATCTCTACACTTGGAACATTCTCATTCGGGCACATGCGTCGAGCCGCGATCCTTCTCAGAGTTTCATACTGTTTTTGCGAATGCTTCATGAGTGTGAACATTTTCCAGACAAATTTACTTTTCCTTTTCTGATCAAGGCGGCTTCGGAGCTTCAAGCTTTACGGGTGGGCAGAGTGTTTCATGGGATGGCAATTAAAGCGTCTCTCGGCTCTGACATCTTTGTTCTAAATTCTCTCGTGCATTTTTATGGTTCTTGTGGGGATTTGGATTTGGCTTATGGGGTCTTTGTGAAGATTCTGCAGAAAGATGTCGTCTCTTGGAATTCTATGATCACAGCTTTCGTGCAAGGAGGTTGCCCGGAAGAGGCACTGGCATTGTTTAGGACGATGGAGAAGGAGGATGTGAAGCCGAATGATGTAACGATGGTGGGTGTTCTTTCAGCTTGCTCGAAGAAGCTGGATTTGGGGTTTGGGAGGTGGGTGTGTGGGTATATTGAAAGGAATGATATTAGTGTGAACTTGACTTTGAGCAATGCAATGCTTGATATGTATATGAAATGTGGGAGCATTGAAGATGCGAAAAGTTTGTTTGATAAGATGCCTGAGAGAGATATTTTCTCCTGGACAACTATGCTTGATGGTTATGCTAAGTTAGGCGAATATGAGGAGGCTCGGCACATTTTTTATAAGATGCCTCGTCAAGATATTGCTGCTTGGAATGCCCTTATTTCTGCTTATGAACAGAATGGTAAACCAAAGGAGGCTTTGGCTATTTTCCGTGAATTGCAGCTCAGAAAGGATGCAAAGCCAGATGAGGTCACTCTTGTGTGTGCTCTCTCAGCTTCAGCTCAGTTGGGAGACATGGATTTAGGCAGGTGGATCCATATGTACATGAAAAAGCAGGGGATTAAGTTGAATTGCCATCTCACAACCTCGCTTATTGACATGTATGCTAAGTGTGGAGATCTAGAGAAGGCACTTGAGGTATTTCATTCAGCAGAGAGAAATGATGTGTTTGTTTGGAGTGCCATGATTGCTGGTCTGGGGATGCATGGGTGTGGGGGGGCGGCACTAGATTTGTTTTGGAAAATGTTGGAAGCTAAGGTCAAGCCCAATGCTGTGACTTTTACCAATGTATTATGTGCCTGTAGCCACACAGGATTAGTAGATGAGGGGCGAGCCATATTCGATCAAATGGAGCCCGTCCATGGGGTGGTGCCTGGAGACAAGCACTATGCTTGCTTGGTTGATATTCTTGGTCGTTCGGGCCTTGTGGGAGAGGCTGTCGAATTGATTAAGAGAATGCCCATACTTCCTACTGCTTCTGTATGGGGAGCTCTGCTTGGGGCCTGTAGACTTCATGGGAATCTTGAGTTTGCTGAACATGCTTGTAGCCGTTTGCTTGAGTTGGAACCTAGAAATCATGGAGCCTATGTGCTTTTATCAAACATATATGCTAAAACAGGGTCATGGGATAGAGTTTCTGGGATAAGGAAGCTAATGAGAGATTCTGGACTAAAGAAAGAACCCGGTTGTAGCTCCATTGCAGTCAATGGAATTGTTCACGAGTTTTTGGCTGGTGATAATTCTCATCCTCTATCCAGGGAAATCTACTCAAAGCTGGATGAGATTGCAGCAACACTGAAATCAATTGGTTATGTGCCAAACAAGTCCCACCTTCTGCAATTGGTTGAAGAAGAAGACATCCAGGAGCACGCCCTAAGCCTACACAGTGAGAAATTAGCAATTGCCTTTGGGCTTATTAGTATGGTTCCGTCTCAACCAATTCGGGTCGTAAAGAATCTTCGTGTTTGTGGGGACTGCCACACAGTTGCTAAGCTGATATCTAGGGTTTACAATAGAGAGATATTTCTGAGGGATTGTTATCGATTCCATCATTTTAGAGGAGGGCATTGCTCGTGTATGGATTATTGGTGAACATGATTGCACTGGCGTTGAAGATCCTACCTCATATCCCAAGTATGACGTGGTGCTGGCTAAGTAATTTTTGAAGCACCCCAAATGCAAGTGAATGTAATCCTAGTGGCAATTAAGCTTACCGCCCAGGTCTCAGGAAATTTCAAGGTGATTGGCAGGAGATATTTGAAGTGCAATGAAAGGCTGAAGTCACAAAGAATTGTACCAATGACAACTTTCCGATCAGGTGCATCTTTTTGCAGAATTTGAGTTGCCGTTTGAGAGCGTATGAAAACATAGACCCTTCAAGATATGAATTAAAGGACAGAATGGAATTGCATACTTAACAAAGCTTTTGCTTATAGGCTAAATTTTAAACAAAAAAGCACTATAATTAGACATAAAAGAGAGCGGGAGGCAGGGTTGGCGAGGCGGAGGAAGGTAACAGTATCATAAACTTATGCTCCGACTTTGTTGCACTTCAAAAATACAACATCACTAAATAGATACTAGATAGCTGCTGTTGCAAGAGGATTTGCGCTCTCAAAATAATGTCACGAACTTTTTTTCCTTCTATAGATTAGACATCACTAATGTTCCATCCTCTCTTCCAATTTGGTTGGACTCTCAATCATTGATGTATTCCGGACTCTTTAGAGCATTAAGGAAGGACTGTCCATGGAGTATAAGAGAGATCTAATAAGGAAGAGGGATTAAAAAGTATAAAGTGAAAAAAAATGAGCTAAATCCAAAACCCCAAGAACAAAACCAAAAAAAAAGGAAAAACTAAAAGCATCAAATCATAACTTGGGTGCATTTAGATCTTCTCCAAATCAGATAGTCACTGAACCAAGATGCGTTTCCTTGAGAAAACATGAAGAACACCTTTGTCTCTGTAGATGAGCCGACAAAAATCAGTTTCTAATCGTCTTGCTTTGTGTTGCGTAATTGCAATCATTGGTGCATTAAACCCTCTTGATTTTCATGAGTTCCGAGCCCAACGAGTCTGTCTCTAATTTGACGTAATTTCAGAGCAACGTTTCTCATGTCCATTCTGTCGTTTGGGGACTCTGCTGAACATGCCAGGCCAATCTGAAAGACCAATATCAAGGATTCATTTTGTTCACTTGTCCAATCACTCGTACTTGTAACAGTGTCTTCAGTTTCTTCTGTTCCATTTAGAACTGTTTGGTCCAGAATCTCCATCACTCGTCCCGATGTTGCCGACTTGACGAAATTGTGAAGGTTCAAGTTATCTGTGAACATGTCATCAGTTGGTCTTCTACCGGTGAACATCTCCAACAAGAGAATCCCAAAGTTGTACACGTCGCCATTAGTTGACAGCTGACCTCCCATTCCATACTCTGCAAAAATTTCAGACAACTCCAATGTGTTCAATTTCTTACTCGATCATATGAAACAAGTGATTTTGTTAACCTCAATGTTATTGTCACCCAATAATCACGTGTGAATGTCGGGCTTTGTTTTTTGTTTTTTAAGGATAAATATCAATTTCATCCCTATATAGTTTACTATTTGGGATAATATTATAGTAGCACTCTAATTATAGGTCAAAGTCAATCTTGTCTCCTTCAATATTATAGTAGGCACTCTAACATGATTAATCATTACCTTCAATTTGAGTTGATCTTCAAGTCATACGGAAAAAGAAATAAATTAAAAAGAAATAGATTACTGAATAGAGTTTCAATAATTTTATTTAAAAAATATTAATTTTTATGTATCATTTTTTATTTTTTAATGAATTTTGTAATATTTTTAAAAATAAAGACACAAATTAAAACTAAATAAAGTACTTAACAGAGTTTCAATATTTTTATCTTAAAAAATATTAATTTTTTATATATCATTTTTATTTTTTTTAATGAATTTAGTAATATTTTTAGTAATTTTGTCTAGGAGGGGTATTTAGATTATTTTGCATATTTTTCCTCAAACTGAAGGCTAGGATTAATCAAGTTAAAAACATATAAGTGACTTAAATGCACAGAATTAATCAGATACAATAAAAAAAACCATGTACGAATTTTAGATTGATTCTTTTCCTAGATTATGAAAAATGAAATTTAGTAGGCTTAAATTTAACATTCAACCTTTTTCTTGTCACTGAACACTTGTGCAAAAGAGGAAGGATTACCTGGAGCAGCGTACCCGACAGTTCCCTTAATCCCTGCTGAGCTTAAGTGGGCATACAACGCTTGCTGACCGGATTCTGAAAGGAGTCTTGCCAAACCAAAATCACTAATACGAGCAGTAAGATCATCATCTAGAAGAATATTGCTTGGCTTTAGATCACAGTGCAAAATTGGAGTTTGGGAGTGATGATGAAGATAGAGCAAAGCCGAAGCCACATCTATGGCAATATTCATTCTCTGGAGGAGGCTTAAATTGCTCTGCTGCCTGAGCCCATCTTCTGGATGCAACCACATGTCCAAGTTCCCGTTTTGCATGAACTCGTATACTATAGCTTTGAAATCTTTGCCTTCAAAATCAATACTCGAGCAAGCAGTTAGAATCTTGACGAGGTTTCGATGCCTGACGTTACCCAAGGCCTGGCATTCAACGATGAAACTCTTGAAAGCTCCTTCCTTTTGAAGGTTTAGTACCTTGACTGCAACAATTGTTTCATCGGGCCCAAGTTTTCCTTTATAGACGGAACCGAAATTACCTGAACCAATCAAGTTCCTCTCAGAGAACCCACCAGTTGCATGGAGTAGTTCTTGATAAGAAACCCTTTGGTAGAAGTGCCCAAAGGATCCCGAAGAAACAGAAAGATGGTTCTTCTTCGGCTTTCTCAGCCAGCGCAGTGAAATCAAAGACGCCAAAGTCAAGCAGAAAGCAGCAGCAATGCCTATTGGCAATATCAACTTGAGAGCAATATGATATCTGTGCTTAATGGGACACGCATGCAACTGCAGCTCCTGGATGCCCCCGCAAAGCCTACTATTGCCGTAGACTTCAAAAGCAGTAGCATTTTGGAAGACTCCTTTCACTGGCACCTCCCCCTCAAGATTGTTGTGAGACAGATTTAAGTTCTGCAACATGGAAAAACTAACCGTGTAGCTTGGAATTTGGCCAGTCAAGTTGTTGTGGGAAAGGTCAAGATATTCAATACCTTTTAACCTACTTAAATCGGGAATATTTCCCTCAAAAAAGTTTCCCTGCATATAGAGCACCTCTAATGCCAACATTTCCCCTATCTCCCCAGGAATCTCTTTGGAGAATTTGTTGTACGAAACATCCAAGTTAACAAGACTTTTCAGGTTTCCAACTTCTGGTGGCAAGGGACCCGTCAAAGAGTTATGGGACACATTAAAGACTACAGAAAGAGCTGGAAGACTAAAGACTTCCTTGGGTATGCTGCCGTTTATTTTATTATGGCAAAGGCGTATTTCTTGCAGGTAACTACACCTTCCCAGGCTCGAGGGTATGCTTCCGTGTAAACTGTTATTGTACAAGGAGAGGTGTAACAACCTAGTCATGTTGCCAAACGAAGAAGGAATCTCTCCTGTCAATTTGTTTGCACCCAAGTAGAGTTTGTTCAAGTTAGAGAGCTTCCCAATTGAAGCTGGAATAGTCCCTGTCAGGAAATTCTGATCCAGGCTAAACATAGTTAGGCTGGCGAGATTTGATATCTGCACAGGTATCATGCCACCGATAAAATTTTCTGCCAGCCTTAGCCATGTTAACTGGGTTGAAAGGTTTGTGATGGAGTTAGGCAGCTCTCCTCCTAGCCAGTTGTGGCTGACATCCAGCAACCTTAACTGGCTGCAATTGGCCAAAGAACTCAGAAAGCTCAAGTCATCAGCTAAATGATTTCCGAGAAGGTTCGTATGTGCATTGATCCATTGAAGATGTCGTAGATCACTACAACTCAAAGGTATGGTCCCGGTGAAATAATTCTGAGGGAGATCAAGGTGTTGGAAATATGAAGCATTGTTCAATGAAGCTGGAATGCTTCCCGTAAATTTGTTTCCTGCAATATCAATCACTCGGAGGTTTGGAAGAGCGATACCCATGTCAGGGTTGAGGTCACCAGAGAAGTTGTTGAAGGCCAAGGCAATGACTATAAGTGATGATAAATTGTAAAGGGAAGGTGGAAACGCACCGGATAAATTATTAACTCCTACTTCAAAACGTTTCAAGCTCTTCATCTGGGCTACTGTATCTGGAACTTCTCCCTCCAAGTTGTTATATGTGAACAAAAGTTGTTGAAGAGAAGACAAGTTTCCCAGTGAAGATGGGAACTTTCCACTTAGATGGTTTTTGGCAAGAGAGAGTTTCTCAAGTTTGGACAATGAACCAAGTTCGGAAGGGATTCGTTTTTCTAGCTGGTTGGACTGGAGATCGAAAGCCATTAGGCTGGAACAGCGAGACAGATTGACTGGAATTTCCCCTTCTAATGAGTTAAAGCTCAGGTTCAAATTTTGAAGCCTGAACAATCTACCAGTTTCTGAGGGGATTCGACCCTTTAGGGAGTTGCTTGCAAGGCTGAGAGATCGAAGGAAAGACAGATTTCCAATGTAGGCTGATATGGTGCCAACAAGATTTTTGCCTTCTAGGTCCAAAGCAATGACTCTTTGATGTTTATTGCCGCAGGTGACTCCAACCCATTGGCAGAAATGTGAAGAATTGTTCCAAGTAGCCAAGGAACTGAGAGGATCATCTACGTGGGACTTGAATTCGAGCAGTGCAAGTTTGTCAGTCTCACTTGAGTGTAGGGTAGCCAAGGACAACTTTGAGACTGACAAGAGAATGAACAAAAGAAGGATAAAGCGGAATGTTAGTGAGAATAATAGGCTTGAACTCACCAAAGGATGCTCCATATGAACTCGGGAAAGACAGGGGCTAGTGCGAATACGACACGCACCTGCTGCTAGTTTGGAGTTCGCAAGAATGGCGATCACGAGAATGAAGAGAAGCCATGCTTTCGAGACCGAAACTGCCATTTCTCCTGCGTCGGTATTTTTGATCAATTACTAGACGTTCATGCTAGTGCGTTATTTATAAAGAGATTGAGTACGTAGTACCATAAGGCAGGGAATATTGCTTAGCAACAATATATTTATGGTTCCCGGAATATTGCGGTGCAATAAAACGACTTCTACAGACTAACCTTGACTTTGAATTAGACAAATTAAGCAAGCATAAATTATACACCGCCTGATGGGGTTTAATTTGTCTCCTGTCAATTCCTGTCTGGCGCTTTCAAAATTAGGTTGGATCATAAACCTCCCAAATGTACATGCAAGTCCATAGTCCATTCATTAATTCAAAACGTAATTTTCATCATCTTCTATATACCCAATTAGAATAACTTGTGCAACTATCCTGGACATCAATTGGAACACTGCCCTCCACTGTCAAAATTTGATATGATTTTGCAAACATCTTAGAATGATTACCCAAAAGAAGAAATAGATTAGAAAAAAAAAAAAAAAAAAAAGTGCACCGCATGTTTCTTCTTCGTCCCCAGTAGTAGTTGTAGTGTTCAAAAATCAAGATTGAAGACATTTGCAAAGCAAAAACTTTAAAGTAAAATAAAGCTACTTTTCTTGCGATGGATTTCTTCCTCAAAGAAAGTGCACTGCGCTTGGGGAGTTTCTTTTCAGAGAATCCCTCCACTTTAGAGCAGTTAGGAACCAAAGTTCAAATTCTTGAGATTGGGTTAACAATATTCTATTATTCTCTAAACCTAACTTTGACTATGTAGCGTCGATTGGGTTTGCAGGCTTCTTTGATATTTCTGCAGGTTTCTCGTACCGCAGTGAAATTCAACCTCCAACCCACGTGTCCACTTTATGTGGAAGGACTTAGTTTTAATACTCCATCCATCCATTCATCCGTCCAGCCACAGCATCAGAAGAAGGAACCATGACAAATTGGACAACGTCAATAGTCACGATCAGGCCAGTGGAAACGGCCCAGATATGTAAGAGACGACTTTTAAAGTTGATCCTGCGGGTGGACGTGACCCAAATCTTTTAGGTGGGTTGTTATTTTCTCGAAGTCCATTTACGTCCTATCATGGACAATCCAAAAGTTTCAACAAAGCATTGCATAAATACAATTTGAACACATAAGATTCATGGGCATCATTCTTAACACGAATTACACAAAATTTGACCATAAAAAAAATTTATTTGCTCAAAAATCATTATCAACAAAAATTAGTTAATTTTAAAATAGAATTAGTAGTAACTTTGCAGGAAAATCAAGATCTAATTTCAATTTGAAAGGACCTCTTTTTTTTCAATTTTTTAGAAAACAGATAAGTAAGAATTAATGAATCAGAAAATAGAATAAAAGTTATAAATAATTTCATACAATTTTAACTGATTATAAGGGTAAAACAATTTAAACTATATGTTAACACGAAAGAGAAATTGAGAAGAGAGAGTGGAAGATAATTATAAAATTCATTTAAAAAAAAGTCAAAAGTGTCGTGATTTTAACAAATATTCAACAAAATAAAAATCCATAGAGTTATATACCCAATTAATTCAAAGAGGCTATAAATCGAGCGCAAAGCCCTAACACTGTTATTGGAAAATGTTTCTTCAAATCCCCCCCTTTTTTTCCGGGTAGACACTAGACAAACCGTTGTTGTTTGGTTGATGGGAATCTGACCGTCTGAACAAGTTAATCGCGAATCTATTGGGGTGTTGATAGAGTAAGTATTTTTATTTTTTTTTTGCTAGGCAAATGTAATATAACTAAAAGGAAAATGAAACAAATACAACAAAGGAAGGAAAACATCAAGGTGGAAAGGGAGGATTATCACAGGACAGCAAATCAAAAGGAATGCAAGACACAAGAATGTTTCCACAAAACATTGAAGCATCAAGCATGCAAGTTCAGTTGATCAAAGTGGTGATTTAGCTTATGGGGTCTCAGGGAATTTCAAGGTGATTAGCAGGCTGGAGAGTGATGACAACTTTTACATACCCAAAAACAAAAAAAGGCCAATTCTGAGCTTTTTGGGAGAAGTGGCCTTTTGAGAGATTATATATATGTGTTGGTGTGTGTGGAACCTTCCAGATCATGAGGTTATAATTTCAGCTATTTGCCTTATTTTCTGTCACTGTAGATAATTTTAAGGACAGTTAGCTCTTTAGAGCATTAAGGACTGTCCATGGAGTATAAGAGAGATCTAATAAGGAAGAGGGATTAAAAAGTATAAAATGAAAAAAAAAATGAGCCAAATCCAAAACCCCAAGAACAAAACAAAAAAAAGGAAAAACTAAAAGCATCAAATCATAACTTGGGTGCATTTAGATCTTCTCCAAATCACATAGTCACTGAACCAAGATGTGTTTCCTTGAGATGACGTGAAGAACACCTTTGTCTCTGTAGATCAGCTGACAAAAATCAGTTTCTAATCGTCTTGCTTTGTGTTGAGTAATTGCAATCATTGGTGCATTAAACCCTCTTGATTTTCATGAGTTCCGACCCCAAGGAGTTTGTCTCTAATTTGAAGCAATTTCATAGCAACGTTTCTCATGTGCATTCTGTCGTTTGGGGACTCTGCTGAACATGCCAGGCCAATATGAAAGACCAATATCAAGGATTCAGTTTGTTCACTTGTCCATTCACTATTACTTGTAACAGTGTCTTCAGTTTCTTCCGTTCCGTTCAGGACTGTTTGGTCCAGAATCTCCGTCACTCGTCCTGGCATTGCCGACTTGACGAAATTGTGAAGGTTCAGGTTATCTGTGAACATTTCATCAGTCGGTCTTCTTCCGGTGAACATCTCCAGCAAGAGAATCCCAAAGCTGTACACGTCGCCATTAGTTGACAGCTGACCTCCCATTCCATACTCTGCAAAAATTCAGAGAACTCCCATATATATGTCCAATTTCTTACTCAATCATATGAAACAAGTGATTTTGTTACCTCAACGATATTGTCACCCAATAATCATATGTGAATGTCGGGCTTTGTTTTTTTCTTTTTTAAGGATAAATACCAATTTCATCCCTATATAGTTTACTATTTAGGGTAATATTATAGTAGACTCTAATTATAGGTCAAAATCAATCTGTCTCCTTAAGTTTCATAGTCAGCATCCCTTAAACATAATCAATTATTACTTCAGTTTGAATTGATCTTTAAGTCATACTAACATGCAAGATGATCAAATACTCCTCCATGATCAATTTTAAAAAATAATAATAATTAAAAATAAATAGATTACTAAGTAGAGTTTTAATATTTTTATTTAAAAAATATTATTTTTATGTATCATTTTTTATTTTAATGACTTAACAGAGTTTCAATATTTTTATTTAAAAAATATTAATTTTTTATATATCATTTTTATTTTTTAATGAATTTGTAATATTTTTAATAATTTTGTCTTGGAGATAATTTAGATTATTTTGCATTTTTTTTCCTTAAACCGAAAGAAATGGATTGATCATGTTAGAAACATATATATAAGTGACTCAAATTGCCTAATTAAAGCACATAATTAATCAGATAAAATAAAAAAAACCATGTACGAATTTTAGATTGATTCTTTTCCTAGATTATAAAAAATGAAATTTAGGAGGCTTAAATTTAACATTCAACCTTTTTCTTGTCACTGAACACTTGTGCAAAAGAGGAAGGATTACCTGGAGCAGCGTACCCGAGAGTTCCCTTATCCCAGCTGAGCTTAAGTGGGCATACAACGCTTGCTGACCGGATTCTGAAAGGAGTCTTGCCAAACCAAAATCACTAATACGAGCAGTGAGATCATCATCTAGAAGAATATTGCTTGGCTTTAGATCACAGTGCAAAATTGGTGTTTGGGAGTGATGATGAAGATAGAGCAAAGCCGAAGCCACATCTATGGCAATATTCATTCTCTGGAGGAGGCTTAAATTGCTCTGCTGCCTGAGCCCATCTTCTGGATGCAACCACATGTCCAAGTTCCCATTTTGCATGAACTCGTATACTATAGCTTTGAAATCTTTGCCTTCAAAATCAATACTCGAGCAAGCAGTTAGAATCTTAACGAGGTTTCGATGCCGGATGTTACCCAAGGCCTGGCATTCAGCGATGAAACTCTTGAAAGCTCCTTCCTTTTGAAGGTTTAGTACCTTGACTGCAACAGTCGTTTCATCGGGCCCAAGTTTTCCTTTATAGACGGAACCGAAATTACCTGAACCAATCAAGTTCCTCTCAGAGAACCCACCAGTTGCATGGAGTAGTTCTTGATAAGAAACCCTTTGGTAGAAGTGCCCAAAGGATCCCGAAGAAACAGAAAGATGGTTCTTCTTCGGCTTTCTCAGCCAGCGCAGCGAAATCAAAGACGCCAAAGTCAAGCAGAAAGCAGCAGCAATGCCTATTGGCAATATCAACTTGAGAGCAATATGATATCTGTGCTTAATGGGACACGCACGCAACTGCAGCTCCTGGATGCCCCCACAAAGCCCACTATTGCCGTAGACTTCAAAAGTATTAGCATTTTGGAAGACTCCTTTCACTGGCACCTCCCCCTCAAGATTGTTGTGAGACAGATTTAAGTTCTGCAACATGGAAAAACTAACCGTGTAGCTTGGAATTTGGCCAGTCAAGTTGTTGTGGGAAAGGTCAAGATATTCAATACCTTTTAACCTACTTAAATCGGGAATATTTCCCTCAAAAAAGTTTCCCTGCATATAGAGCACCTCTAATGCCAACATTTCCCCTATCTCCCCAGGAATCTCTTTGGAGAATTTGTTGTACGAAACATCCAAGTTAACAAGACTTTTCAGGTTTCCAACTTCTGGTGGCAAGGGACCCGTCAAAGAGTTATGGGACACATTAAAGACTACAGAAAGAGCTGGAAGACTAAGGACTTCCTTGGGTATGCTGCCGTTTATTTTATTATGGCAAAGGCGTATTTCTTGCAGATAACTACACCTTCCAAGGCTCGAGGGTATGCTTCCGTGTAAACTGTTATTGTACAAGGAGAGGTGTAACAGCCTAGTCATGTTGCCAAACGAAGAAGGAATCTCTCCTGTCAATTTGTTTGCACCCAAGTAGAGTTTGTTCAAGTTAGAGAGCTTCCCAATTGAAGCTGGAATAGTCCCTGTCAGGAAATTCTGATCCAGGCTAAACATAGTTAGGCTGGCGAGATTTGATATCTGCACAGGTATCATGCCACCGATAAAATTTTCTGCCAGCCTTAGCCATGTTAACTGGGTTGAAAGGTTTGTGATGGAGTTAGGCAGCTCTCCTCCTAGCCAGTTGTGGCTGACATCCAGCAACCTTAACTGGCTGCAATTGGCCAAAGAACTCAGAAAGCTCAAGTCATCAACTAAATGATTTCCGAGAAGGTTCGTATGTGCATTGATCCATTGAAGATGTCGTAGATCACTACAACTCAAAGGTATGGTCCCGGTGAAATAATTCTGAGGGAGATCAAGGTGTTGGAAATATGAAGCATTGTTCAATGAAGCTGGAATGCTTCCTGTAAATTTGTTTCCTGCAATATCAATCTCTCGGAGGTTTGGAAGAGCGATACCCATGTCAGGGTTGAGGTCACCAGAGAAGTTGTTGAAGGCCAAGGCAATGACTGTAAGTGATGATAAATTGTAAAGGGAAGGTGGAAACGCACCGGATAAATTATTAACTCCTACTTCAAAAAGTTTCAAGCTCTTCATCTGGGCTACTGTATCTGGAACTTCTCCCTCCAAGTTGTTATATGTGAACAAAAGTTGTTGAAGAGAAGACAAGTTTCCCAGTGAAGGTGGGAACTTTCCACTTAGATGGTTTTTGGCAAGAGAGAGTTTCTCAAGTTTGGACAATGAACCAAGTTTGGAAGGGATTCGTTTTTCTAGCTGGTTGGACTGGAGATCGAGAGCCATTAGGCTGGAACAGCGAGACAGATTGACTGGAATTTCCCCTTCTAATGAGTTAAAACTCAGGTTCAAATTTTGAAGCCTGAACAAGCTACCAGTTTCTGAGGGAATTCGACCCTTTAAGGAGTTGCTTGAAAGGCTGAGAGATCGAAGGAAAGATAGATTTCCAATGTAGGCTGATATGGTGCCAACAAGATTTTTGCCTTCTAGGTCCAAAGCAATGACTCTTTGATGTTTATGGCCGCAGGTGACTCCAACCCATTGGCAGAAATGTGAAGAATTGTTCCAAGTAGCCAAGGAACTGAGAGGATCATTTACGTGGGACTTGAATTCGAGCAATGCAAGTTTGTCAGTCTCATTTGAATGTAGGGTAGCCGAGGACAACTTTGAGACTGACAAGAGAATGAACAAAAGAAGGATAAAGCGGAATGTTAGTGAGAATAATAGCCTTAAACTCATCGAAGGATGCTCCATATGGCAGGAAACACTCACAACTCGGAAAAGACGGGGGTAGTGCGAATAGGACACGCAGTTTAGCCTTTTTAATACCCTCTTTTCTCTTGTTTGGTAAATGGGAATGTGACCCCGTCAAATTGCGAATTTGCGGGGTAAACTTTTTCTGTAAGCTGAAGGACTAGGACCTGGAAGCCTGTCTACTAAGGCCCACTGTGTAGACCTTCTAGACACCAAACGGAGTCCAGAACAAGGTTGCAAAACAAGGCACTAGAAAAATGGATCGTACAATGGTATGTTCTTTCCAAATTGAGCCTCCTTTAATATATGACCGTACAATGGTATGTTTTTTGTAGGCCCGTAAAGGGTATTTGCAATTATAAAAATATATTTTGATTAGGAAAAACCCTAAGAATACTATAAAGATGGGATGGAATTGCCCATTTTCGTATACATTATGGTATACGAAAAATGATCAGTTAAAACTTCTGTAAAAATGATGTGCCACTGGATTATTTCCGTATGTGTCGAAATAATGGAAAAGAAAGAATATACTTTACATATCCGCGGATATTATCAATTTTAATATTTTTTTTAAAAATGATGCAATGAAAAAATGTCTTTTTATTTACAATGGAACAATTTCCAAAACTGAACTGTATAATAATCATTAGAATTTTATCAATGAAGAAGAAATCACTAACAACATATAAGTAACAAAATTTTAAATAGTGTAGCCTTCTAGAGCTGTGGATGAATTGGTCAAAAAGTAACATCAGACAAGTGATCCACCCTGGTTGGACTCTCTATAAGAATAAAATTCGCGATTTAAATAATGTGTGTAGTGAGAGATAGTTGCGTGTCAATTTATCATGACTTTAAATTCTTGGTACTGCCTAGATTGTTCAGATAAAGAATTTTCATCATCTTGGTAATTGGTCTAATAGACAAAGAAAAGGACTAGATTACTTGAAGATGAGACAAGAAAAGAATTTATACCTAAAATATATGATCGTTTTTGTTGGATGGATCCTATCATGGACAATCCAAAAGTTTCAACAAAGCATTGCATAAACACAATTTCAACACATAAGATTCGTGGGCATCATTCTTAACACGAATGACACAAAATTTGACCATAAAAAAATATAGATATATTTGGTCAAAAATCATTATCAACAAAAATTAGTTAATTTTAAAATAGAATTAGTAGTAACTTTGCAGGAAAATCAAGATCTAATTTCAATTTGAAAGGACCTCTGTTTTTTCAATTTCTTAGAAAACAGATAAGTAATAATTGAATCAGAAAATCGAATAAAAATTATAAATTTGGGCGGAAGATAATCATGAAATTCATTTAAAAAAACGTCAAAAATTTAGTGATTTTAACTAATATTCAACAAAATACAAATCCATAGAATTATATACCCAATTAATTCAAAGAGGTTATAAATCGAGCTCAAAGCCCTAACGCTTATTGGAAAATGTTTCTTCAATCCCCGTTTTTTACGGGTAGAGACTAGACAAACTGTCCTTGTTTGGTTAATGGGAATCTGACCGTCTGAACGAGTCAATCGCGAATTTGCGGCAAAAAGGTTTTCTGTGGAAGACGAAGGACTAAGACTTTGAAGTCGGTCCATCAAGGCCCGCTGGATAGACCCAGTCACCAAACGAACGAGTCCATATCAAGGTTGTTACAACTGGGAGGCGTTTGGATCCATGCGGAAGAGATGGAGGCATTCACTTGGGCCTCGTTTAGTACAAGACCAAACAATGGTATCGTTTCTTATAGGCCCGGAAATAGAATTCGATCCGTTTGAAATCATTCATCAGTTCATCCAACAATGTCATCATGATTTTTTTTTTTTAATATAATAATGAACTTACCCAAAGAAAATAACATGTCATTGTGAAATAATCGAAAATGACTAAGCGTGGTGTATGTCTTGAGCTCTTATATTTTTCTACATAGACCAAGTTAGGATTGGACCTTAGATGGGGTCAATTACACAGAAATAAATATTAAGGAGCCAAAAAAAAACTATCATTAAAAAATTAGGGAAAATCACTTTGTGTCCCTAAACTATCAAATCAATCTCAAACAGAAATATCGACTGTTGCTTTTGACACATTAAACTCTTAAACTTTCAATATCAATCAATTTGTGACAATATCGCTCATTTATAAGACATGTGGCATGATTTTGACTGTTGGATTTTTTGGGCACAAATTTATGAAATTTAGTAATTATAAAGCTCGATATGTCAAGAGACAAGAGTGATGATTTGACCCCTATTTAGGAGAGCAAAATGACTTTTTGCCTTAAAAAATATTTTATTTGATAAAAGAATAGTAAAAAATTCTTACTGATTTTTTTAGGGATGGGGTCATGGCACCTCTAGCTTAAGACATGTTTGTTTGCAAAAATATTCTAGAATACAATAGGATTTAACAAATTATAAAACGAACATCTAAAATCTCAAAAATTCATACATAAACACTAATACTTTTTACGTAATCTCCAACAACTTTTCACACAAACTCCAATACTATTAGTCCAAGGTTATTTTGCAAAAAAATCTATTTTTGATTTTAATGATAACAAATATTCTAAGTTTTGAAGACTTTTAGATTTTATATTGTCAATCCACTTTTCTAAAGGATTTATTTCAAATATTAAGGTTAGCTCTCTAAAATATTTCTAAGTGGACTTGAACACTATTACACAAGTTGATAAGATCAGTTTTTCATGTTGTAGGTATTTAAAGAAGTGTTGTAATGGATTGAACACTTTCAAGATGCTGAATTTTCTCCCCAGCATTGAATGTGTCGACACATTGCACTGACACCCGAGACACCTATTCCAGACCAAGTCATTATGTCGACACATTGCACTGTCTCCCGAGAGCAAAATTTCAGACCAATTTTTGAAGTGTCTACACATGCTGACCATGTGTTGACACATGCTGCAATTTTGCAAATATTATAGAACGACGCCAACTCATCTAAAATGGTTCAAAATGACTTGAGTTCCCCTCCAACAGTACAATAAAGCTACTTGAAGACCATTGAAGTCCTTAGGGCTATTTATAGAACGAGATAGAGAGAGAAAGATGAGATCGCATCATCTAGAGAGAGAAATTACCAAATCCAAAGAAATCATCTAGCCTTCAAAGAGAGAGAAATTTCTTGAAGAAGAGAAAAGGAACTTGCAAATATTTTTTTCCTAACTTTTAGAGAGAGAAAGTGCTTTGAAGAAGAGGGAAAATCGCATCTACCAAGAAAGCTTGTGCTCCCACCTGCCAAATGTTAGCTTTCCTTTGAGAATCTTGTCTTCTTGCACTTTGTTGAGCTTTTCACTTGCTGATTCGGCTTAGAGAGCCATTCCACACGTTTTGAGTTTTTGATTAGCTTATTCGGCTTAAGAGCATTCATTGTTATTCCTTTGTATCCATTGTTTGGAAAACACTTGAGTGTTGGGTAAACACTTGTCTTACTTGTGAGAGTAGAAGAAATCCCTTAGGTTTTGGGATTTGTGAAAGAGTTAAAGCGTGAGCTCGAAAAACACTTTATAAAGGTTCCTTAGCACCTGGAAGCTAAGGTGTATTTGCTATTTGGAGAATAGTGAAGGAAGCCCAAGGAAGTCAATAGCCTTAGGGGTGGACGTAAACAAGTGTTGGCCAAACCACCTAAAATTACGGTGTCGTCTCTCTAACTCTATCTCTCTTATTTTTCAGTACATATTCATACTTGTAAAGATTTATGCTTTATCATTTATTGCTTATATTTAACATAACATTCAACACATTCAGATCAGGATTTTTAATTGTTAAAAGAGGGGTAGTTTTCATATCTACGTTTTTATTGAAAAAGAGATAAGTTTTTAATAAACTCAATTCATCCCCTATTGGGTTGTTATTTAGACTCACAAATACCTTTTCAAAAAAAAAATTATAATAAATATTATCTATCTATACTTTTTCACCTAACTCCAATATTTTTTTATTAAACAATTATATCAATTCATCTATCTCTACAACTTTTTACAAACTCCAATAAAAATTAAATATCTTTAAAACTTTTCACCAACTTTTACACAAAAATCTATAAAATTTCAACCTACATAAATATTTACAATTCTATCAAAATCTTAAAAATCTTTACAAAACGAATATCCCCTTAATCTCTATTTGTCTATTTTAGGAAGGAAAAATATTACAAGGTAACGAGCGTAGATGGTGCGCCTGCAATCCAGATAATAGTTAAAACATTGTAGCTCAACACCAATTTAAGGTAATTAATGCAAAGAAACTCCAGAATGGAATCCCATTTATAGCTTTTCCGTTAGTACTTGTAATTTTATTTTATTTTTTTGGCAGTTCTTACAGAATGTAGAGGAAGGTTCCACTGCTTCTCTTCTAGAAGAGCATATACCAGCGGTGGGCAGCAGTCGTGCTTCACCTTACGTCGAGAAGGGTATTAGCTAGTTTGTTAGGTTGTTATTTTGTTACGCTGTGCTGTAATATTCTCCTGACGTCGGTAGGTGGTTAGTTGTTTTTTTATTCGCTCGTATTCTGTTAATATTCTTTCAGCAAGTGTATATAGACCCGAAGGTCTTTCATTATTGAATACAACGAGAGAATTTCTTCTCAACGCCCAGTTTTCTTCTTCTGCCGTTTCTTACATGGTATCAGAGCCACGTTAAAGAAACCATGGCAGAAGAAGAAAATGCTGCTGGGAATCCAGTTATATCTGGAAACCAAAACCCCTTCTTGAACTTCAACAATGTCAATAACCCTTATAGACTAGACAATGGAGATAATCCGGCCATTTCTTTGGTCACAGATCTTCTCACTAGCGAAAATTATATCTGTTGGTCCCGAACCATGGCTAGAGCTTTGAGAGCTCGAAACAAACTGGGATTTATCAATGGAGATTTTCAAAAACCTGCTGCTGCAAATGACCCTCTTCTTGACGCCTGGGAAAGGTGTAATGATTTGGTTGTGTCCTGGAATCTGTGAGTACCTCTGTAAAATCCAGTTTGACGTTTGTTGATGATGCAAGGGAGATGTGGCTAGAATTGAAGGATCGGTATTCTCAACCAAATGGACCAAGGATCTTTCAGCTGAAGAAAGCTCTTGCCGGTTTGCAACAAGAGCAGGATTCGGTCAGCTCTTATTATGGAAGATTGAAAGTCTTGTGGGATGAACTATCTCTTTATGACCCACTTCCCGATTGCAACTGTGGAAAGCTGAAAATCCTCTTGGACAGACAGCAAAGGGACTGCGTTATCCAGTTCTTAATGGGACTCCATGATTTTTACAGTAACGTAAGAGACCAAGTTATGCTTCTTGACCCTATGCCTTCGGTTAATAAGATTTTTTCTTTGGTTCAGCAGCAGGAAATGCAGCATAAAATGATTGTCTCTGGTCCTTCGCTTGATTCCATGGCCCTGGCAGCAACAAGGAGATTTTATAATGACTCTAAACCTATCCCGAAACTCTTTTCCAGTCCTAAAGCTAACAAAACTTTCTGCACCTATTGTCGCCTCCCTGGACATATGCTAGAAAATTGCTTTAAATCTGGGAATGCTGAACCTCCTCTATGCTCTCACTGCCATATGACCGGTCATGTAGCTGAAAAGTGCTACAAACTCCATGGTTACCCACCAGGTCATAAATTTTATGGCAAGGGTAAAACTCCTATTTCTAATGCTGTTATTGCCGAATCTGTCCCTGAGCAGTGTGCAGATGACCAAGTGTTCTTCACAAAACATCAATATCAGCAACTCCTTCACTTGATTCAAGATCACGATGGGACCACTGCTACACCCTCTGTGAATCACGTACAGACTGTCACTACGCCTCCCTCTGGCACTCCTAAAGCTTCGCAGATCTCTGGTATTTTGGCTTGCTCCTCTCACCTCACCAAGCACACTTCCTCTTCCTCTCCACCATGGATTATTGACACTGGCGCAACAGATCATATGATCTGTTGTCCTAGTCTCTTTACTACTATTATTTCAGAGGTCAGCTACACTGTGAAACTTCCCAATGGCACAGAACTTCCCGTGACACATATTGGCACTGTTCGAGTAACTAAAAATCTTTTCCTGAAAGATGTCATATGTGTCCCCTCTTTTTCCTTTAATCTTATTTCTGCAAAAAGACTAACCGAATCTCTCACATGTTGCTTGGTTTGCTTTTCTGATTGTTGTTTTATCCAGGACCTTTTATCTTGGACCACGATTGGGATGGGTGATGTGAACCATGGTCTTTACCACCTCCAACAAGCTGCCACCTCTCCTTCGGCTTTGACAAAAAAATTTTCATCCCTCAGTCCACTTGCTTTTTTCGCTACTGTCACACCTGCTTTAGACAATTTTCACTTATGGCACTGTCGACTAGGCCATCTCTCCCCCTCTCGGTTACATTTAATTGCAGATCCTATTGTAACTAAACATATTTCTCTTACACATGACTCTGTTTGTCCTATTTGTCCTTTATCTAAATTACGTAAATCCCCTTTTCCTCTCAGTATACACAAGTCCTCTTCCATATTTGAATTAATACACTGTGATATTTGGGGTCCCTTTTCTACTATTGCTCATGATGGTTCTAAATTTTTCTTAACCATAGTTGACGATTATACTAGATGCACCTGGGTCTATTTACTCAAATCCAAATCTGAAGTACGTAATTGCTTGATAGCATTTTACAATATGGTGGAAACCCAGTTTGACGTTAAGATTAAAGTCCTACGTAGTGACAATGGTGCCGAGTTCCTTTTACCCAATTTTTTCAATGATAAAGGAATTATCCACCAAAGAACCTGTGTTGAAACCCCCCAACAAAATGGGGTTGCAGAAAGAAAACATCAACATTTATTAAATGTTGCACGATCACTAAGGTTCCAAGCCAACCTTCCCCTCAAATATTGGTCTGATTGCATTTTAACCGTGGTTTATTTAATAAATCGTACTCCCACTCCCCTTCTCCAAAATAAGACTCCTTTTGCCCTTCTTTTTCAAACTGAACCCCAATATGCCCACCTTAAAGTTTTTGGCTGTTTGTGTTATGCCTCTACTTTATCCCATGGTCGCAAGAAGTTTGATCCAAGGGGTAGACGTTGTGTTTTTTTAGGCTACCCTTTTGGAGTCAAAGGGTATAAGCTTTTAGACCTTGATTCCAACGTTCTTTTTCTCTCCCGCGATGTTTCTTTTCATGAGCATGTTTTTCCCTTCTCCCAACTTTCTCCTTCTTTGTCTTCTTCTCTTGACCCTTCTTTTTTCAAATCTACACCCGTACCTCACTTCCCCTCTACCCCTATTTCACCTTTATTTTCTGACCCTTTTGTCACACCACCTCCCTTTCCAATGTCTACTTTTTCTCCCTCACTTCCTATCTCTATTTCTTCTCCTGATGCCAACACTCCACTTCCCCCTTCTTTACTTTCTTCTCCTCTTAATTCCTCTCCCGCTGCCACTATTACCCCTTTACAGGATTTACAACCTTCCCCACCACCTTTACCTCTTCGTAGGTCCCTTAGGCACAAACAGCCACCCAAACACCTCAAAGACTTTTACTGCCATCAGACTTTGCTCACTCACCCGAACCCAAGCTTGGTCAAGCTAAAAGCCCGGCAATCAGGTATGGCTTTTCCTTTGGCAGCATCTCTCTTTTACCATCGGTTATCTCCTTCCTTTTTGGCTTTCTCTACTTCTCTTTCTAATCACAGTGAGCCTACCTCCTTCAAGCTTGCTTCCCGTGATCCCAATTGGTGCGAGGCTATTGCAGCTGAACTGTTCGCCTTGGAAGCTAACAATACTTGGCACCTCACAGATCTTCCACCTGGGAAACTCGCCATTGGCTGCAAATATGTGTTCAAGTTGAAATATCATTCCGATGGATCTTTGGAGAGATACAAGGCCCGGTTGGTGGCCAAGGGTTACACCCAAGCAGAGGGCATTGACTACACTGAAACTTTCTCCCCTGTTGCTAAAATGGTGACCGTAAAATGCCTCTTATCTCTTGCTGCTGTTAAGGGTTGGCTTGTTCACCAGTTTGATGTTAATAATGCGTTTTTGCATGGAGATTTACAGGAGGAAATCTACATGCTTAAACCGCCTGGTTATCAACGTGGTGGCCCTAATCAAGTTTGCAAACTTTTGAAGAGTCTCTATGGGCTCAAACAAGCCTCCAGACAGTGGTATGCCAAGTTCTCCTCCTCTTTGGTTGATTTCGGCTTCTCTCAGAGCAAGGCTGATTACAGCCTCTTTACTATGTCTTCTGCTCACTCCTTTACTGCTCTCCTCGTATATGTTGATGATGTTATTATTGCGAGTACTTCTCTTGACTCTATCACAGCTCTCAAGTCCTTTTTACATGCTAAGTTTCGCATTAAGGACCTTGGTTCTGTTCGGTACTTCTTGGGCATTGAAGTTGCCCGGTCTCCTTCTGGTATCCATTTATGTCAGCGCAAATATGCCTTAGATATTTTGGCTGACACGGGCACCCTTGGTTCTAAGCCCCTCAAGCTTCCCATGGAACAGCACACTTATTTGAGCAGATCTGATGGGGTCCCTCTTGCTGATCCTACAGTGTACAGACGCCTCATTAGGCGCCTCCTTTATCTTACTCTCACTAGGCCGGACTTAAGTCATAGTATTCAGATTCTAAGTCAATTCATGGATCAACCTTCTGATGTTCATCTCGCGGCTGCACATCATGTTCTTCGCTATGTTAGAGCTGCTCCTGCTCAAGGAATTTTTTTCCCTTCCTCTTCTTCTTGTCAGCTCCGTGCTTATTGCGATTCTGATTGGGGTGCTTGTCCCGACACCCGCAAATCAGTCACTGGTTTTTGCATCTTCTTGGGCTCTTCCTTGGTCTCTTGGAAGTCTAAGAAGCAAACGGTTGTGTCCCGTTCATCTGCCGAGGCTGAGTATAGGGCGATGGCTACTACTTGTTCCGAACTCACATGGATTCGGTATATTCTTGCAGATTTACGTGTTCCTCATCCTACCGCTGCTGTTCTCTTTTGTGACAATCAGGCCGCTCTTCATATTGCTGCCAATCCGGTTTTCCACGAGCGCACCAAGCACATCGAATTGGACTGCCACTTGGTTCGGGACCTCCTTCAGCAAGGCCTAATTTCTACTGCTCACGTTGCTTCTCATCTTCAACTTGCTGACTTACTCACTAAGGCTCTCCCTTCCTCTTCACTTCACGTTCTCCTCTCCAAGATGGGAGTAGTAGACATCTACTCTCCCTCTTGCGGGGGGGTCTTACAGAATGTAGAGGAAGGTTCCACTGCTTCTCTTCTAGAAGAGCATATACCAGCGGTGGGCAGCAGTCGTGCTTCACCTTACGTCGAGAAGGATATTAGCTAGTTTGTTAGGTTGTTATTTTGTTACGCTGTGCTGTAATATTCTCCTGACGTCAGTAGGTGGTTAGTTGTTTTTTTATTCGCTCGTATTCTGTTAATATTCTTTCAGCAAGTGTATATAGACCCGAAGGTCTTTCATTATTGAATACAACGAGAGAATTTCTTCTCAACGCCCAGTTTTCTTCTTCTGCCGTTTCTTACAGCTTTGAAACCACCAAACCGCAGGACCACTCACATGACATATTCGAGAAACCATCAAACCAGAGCAGCTACACTCAAACAATCTCGTCTGCCACCTCTGCAATCACTGATAAAGCGATCTCTGCGAAGAATACTGTTGTTTCAAAGCTTGGGTACGGTGATGACAATACCAGAGATCAAGTCCATGATGAGAGTGAAAATGTTGCTAAGTCAGCTTCACCCGTGGAATATGGAAAGAAAATTGCTACCACGGTTACTGAGAAGTTGACCCCGGTTTACGAGAAGGTTGCAGAGGCGGGTAGTACTGTGATGTCAAAGGTGCTTGACACAGTTGGCACTGGCACCGGTACCAGCAGTAATAGTACAACGGAGAGTGGGGTTAAAGAGAAAGACAAGGGAGTGTCTGTGAAGGAGTATTTTCTGGAAAAGTTGAGGCCTGGTGATGAGGATAGGGCGCTTGCTGAGGTGATTTCAGAAGCTTTGCTGACAAGGAAGGAAGACACGGAAAAGGCAGAGATGCGGCCAATTGGAAAGGAAACAGAGTCGGAGCAGGTGGCAAGGCAGTTGGGCAGTGAAGATGAGAATTACGGAGAAAGGAACGAACCGAGCAATTCGAATATTCAGGAGAAGGGTGTGGCGGACAAGTTCAAAGGTGCTGTCGCTGCTGTTGGTTCATGGTTTGGCGCAGGCGGAGAGTCTCAGTGCCACGGTCCTAGACAGGCTCTTAGTTCCTCGCATGGTAATTGATTATCTGAACTTTATTTTGGTCCAGGACAAAGTTTAGTCACGAAACGGGAATTAATGGAAAACTGTTTGGATAATTAAGATTTCCTCCTCTTTGTTTCTGTACAGGTGATGATCGGGGTAGTTCAAATTCTGCTGGTGGAGCTGCCCCTCTGGAGAAGTAAGTGGACTTCGGGAGAGCTGAGAAGGGTTGGATCCTACAAGTCTCTTTTCCTGTCAACTGTATGGTTTGTGTGTTGATAGAATAGTAATATGTGCGTGGGCATGGCATGGGCATTACTTTTGTTGTAGCTACGAGTCCACTGAATGAATCATCCACTTGCACTACGCCAGATTGTGGTTGGAATAATATGTAATGATGAATAAATTTCGTTTAATTTTCGCCTTGCTTTTAACCCCTTTTTTAAACATAGTCTCCGGATTTTCAGTCATCTGCACAGTTACTCAGTTTTTTTAATTTTATCAATAATATTCTTCCGTCTTTTGGCACTCAAATCCAATAATAATGTGTTATAACTTAATTGAAGTAGTATACACGTATTAGAATCTGATTATCATGACGTGTATCACTATTAAGTTATTAGACTTAAAATTAACGGAAGAGTTTGTTTGACAAAATGAGAAAATAGAACTTTTGATGATCGTATTAAAAATTCGGGAACTATTTTAAAAAATGTGTAAAATTCAGGTAAAAAAGTTATTTAATACTAAACTTTTTGCGAAACTATAAAAGTGGGCTGAAGGTCGGGGTTAGAACGGCATGGTAACAAATAACCCAGTCCAGTCCTTTAGGTCTACTTCAAGTAAATTAGGCCCACTAAACTGAAATGGAAGAGTAGCAAGAGATCTGATAGTAAGACGTCGTAGGATCTGGGCCAGCTTGACATTTGTTCTAATATTGTCCAGGCTAAATGGAAATGCGATGGATGGTCATTTTGGTCTCATTTGGAGGCAGGCGATGATATCTTGCTGAGCAAATAAAATTTAAAATAATCTACCAAAAAATTTAAAATAAATAAATTTGATAAAGCAAAGTATGAATTTTTCTGTATTCCTTTTCAAAATGTCTTGAAAATCAATTTAAGTTTGTTCTGTCCATTTAATTAATTGAAATTAACTTGAGCTTTCAAGAATATAGAAGTCAAATCTCGATCAAGTTGGAGAGGGTTATTGAAGATTTCCGGATAGTCTCTTGTTTTTTCTTTTGTCCTGCGCATTCAGGTATATATGGATATAGGTATTGTCAAGATTAGAAAAAAGGATACGGATTTATTATAATTAATTGAAAATTGCTTTGTGATCTAATCGCATAAGTTCTCACAAATATCATTATCATGAACAGAAAATACCAATTAATTGAAATTCTATTGATAATTTGTGTTAATAATTTGAATAGGTATTAAACCTGGCATACTTGATATTATGAGTTATGTACTTTTTTGGTCCCTTAGTTTTGATCTATTTAATAAATAGTCGGTTTTCAAATTAATTACAAAAGTTATTGAATTGGTAATTTTTATCAAATAAGTCATTTCATTAAATTTTTTATATATAAAATTAACAATTTACATTTCAGTTTCAATCATAAATTGACACATGTCACTTAAAACTAAAATTATGTACATGATACTTTTTTAAATGTATTTTCAAGTTTTTTTTTTTGTTTTCAAATTTTTTAAAAAATTATAAGTCATATAATTTTAGTTTCGAGTGATACGGGTCAACTTTTGATTAAAAAATCTTTAATTTTGAAAATAAAATTTGAAGAGAAAACTTATTTGATAAAAATTAAAAATTTAGAGACTTTTATCATCAATTTAAAAATGGAAGGAGTATTTGTTAAAAGGGGGTCAAAATTTAGCAAAGTAGCTAACCCCCCGGTGTATATAATGTAAAATCCCATAGACTCTACTGGGATTTACGGATGTGGTTTTACTCTGATTGGTTGCTGCTGAAAACGGTGTTATTTTACTGAAATACCAAAATCTCCTCTCTATTCCCCTCGCAGTTCGCACTGCGGGCATTTGCTCTCTCACAAACAGCTCCACTTCCTTTTCCTTGTACGAGCAAAACCTCGGGCCGGACTTGGACCCAGCTCTGAAAGTCTGAAATCGCCCTACCAATTAGCTTAATCCCAGGTAAGTCCTCCGTCTCCTTTGCGAACTGCAATCTTCTTCATCAATCAAACCCATCTACTTCTCTAGTGAGGTCCTTACCCACTGGCCACTGAACACTTCTTATTCGATTCAACCCCTTATGTCTATCAGGGTCTCTACATGTTAATGGGTATCCCGCAAGTTGACTTTACAAAGCTTTTGCAGATCTACATGCTACGAATTCTTCATCTGTTAGTGGGTTTCTTGGATTTGTTGGGTGCTGTGAAGATTCATTTATAATGGGCATTAGAAATGAACTCTTTATACCTATTTGCTCCAAGGATTATTCACAACGTCTCAAGTTTATTCATTATTTCGCGGAAATTGTGCGACGGGAGCTTCGACGGTGATAAGCCTGAGAATGGGTTCGGATGCATTGAGGAGCCCTTGAAAAGAATGTCAAGATATTCAGATTTTGATCCGGTTTCGGACGAAAAACCGAGTGCCAATGAGTATGAAAGCCCCGTCTGGGGAAAATTTTCGATGAGGCGGAGTTTTTTTGATAATGCGAAGACTGATGCTAGGAGAGTTCTTGAAGTTCTCGAGCAAGATAGCCCGGGGGTTGATACGAAATCGGCCCTAGATGAGTTGCGTATAAGGCTTTCAGGGCTTGTCGTGAGGGAAGTTCTGTTAGGAATTTTGAGGAATGTAAATTATGCCAATAAGACCCGGTGTGCGAAACTAGGGTACAAGTTTTTTGTTTGGTCTAGTCAGCAGGATAATTACGAGCACACGGCGAATACTTACCATTTAATAATGAAAATATTTGCAGATTGTGAGGAGTTTAAGGCAATGTGGAGGCTAGTTGATGAGATGATTGAGAATGGGTTCCCAACTACAGCACGGACATTTAACATATTGATATGTACTTGTGGTGGGGCAGGATTGGCAAGGAAAGTTGTGGAGAGGTTCATCAAATCAAAGACATTTAATTATAGGCCATTCAAACATTCATACAATGCGATTCTACTTTCCCTTCTTAGCATCAACCAATACAAGTTGATTGAGTGGGTGTATCAGCAGATGTTAGTTGAAGGTAATTCTCCCGATATCCTAACTTTTAATGTCGTCATGTGTGCAAAGTATAGGTTGGGGAAGTTGGATCAGTTTCATAGACTGCTTGAAGAAATGGGTAGAAGTGGATTTTCTCCTGACTTCCATACATATAATATTCTTCTTCATGTTCTGGGTAAAGGAGACAAGCCTCTTGCAGCTCTTAATCTTTTGAATCACATGAAGGAAGTGGGTTTTGATCCGACTGTTCTTCACTTCACCACACTGATAGACGGTCTCAGCCGGGCTGGAAATTTGGACGCCTGCACATATTTTTTTAATGAGATGATAAAGAATGGGTGTATGCCAGATGTGGTTTGTTACACTGTAATGATCAGTGGATATATTGTAGCTGGGGAGCTTGAGAAAGCTCGGGAAAAGTTTGATGAGATGATAATCCAGGGACAACTTCCAAATGTATTCACATACAATTCCATGATCCGTGGATTTTGTATGGCAGGGAAATTCAAGGACGCGTGCTTGATGCTTAAAGAAATGGAATCAAGAGGTTGTAATCCGAATTTCCTTGTGTACAGCACCCTAGTGAATAATATGAGAAATGCTGGAATGCTCTCTGAAGCTCATGAAGTAATAAGACATATGGTGGAGAAGGGGCAGTACGTCACTCATATTTCTAAGTTCAAGAAATATAGAAGATGCTAAAGTGGCAAAATTTGTGATCGGAGATTATTCTCTTCTAACCTCACCGGGACATAATTTCTTTATCCAGCTTAGTCGCCACCATGTCCTTGTTGCTGTTTCAGTTATTATAGACACAAAAATATTAAAGTATGCACGGCCTCTTTCCCTAATATTATTACTCTATTTTCATGATTGACATATATAAAGGAGCCAGATTGTCCTGGTTTTCTTAATTATTCAGATTTGATTTTTCTAATGATTTACTTGGATCATTACTAAGTTGATCATGTCATTTGCTTCTTAGGCTTCATTTTCCTTGAAAAGCAACGATTGATTCAACCTCTATAAGTATTATCGTGTACTTTCAGTTGTTACACTTCGTTGTCACTTAGCTCCTGTGGTAGGACTATCGAGTCATATGGAGCATTGTACTGTAGTTTTCTTTCATTGCAACTAATTTCTAGGTCTGGTCATCATTGCATAAAAGTTTATGAGCATTTTGCAACGAGAAGACAAATAGTAAAGCTTATATTTAGGAAAGAGCTTGTCTTCAATCCCCATGACAAAGTAACTCTTACGTAATTATGCCTATATGTATGGATATCCACGTATCTATCCAACTGTATGAGTATAGACATAATATACTGAACGTACATAGAAAAGAAAAGTGCAAACAATCCACTTGTCACCAAAAAAGAAAACCACCTACTTGCCTGAAGCACTCTGCATGTCTATTAACATATTGTTTTTGAGTAATTAGTTGTTGAATATCAGTTCTCTACACTACTTCAAAAGAAAGTCAATAATCTGCTACTGGAAAACTACACAAGAATCCTTTCACTTAAAAATTTTCTAGGTCATATATTATGTTTGTAGTATGGAACATGGCTGCAACTCTACTAGCATGTTATGTGAAAGGGTGAAAATGTGCTCCGAGAACTATCTCCATCTTCCGTTGTGAAAAGGTTGCTAATTGTTTCTCAGCAGCAGGATTACTGATAAACCATACAAAGCTGGTATAGATGCAGCTTTTTGTTAACTTCATTTATCATTTGATTTGCTACAAATGTGAGGGTGATATTCTAAGCATTTCTGACATTCCTAGTTTGTACATGCTGACTCTTTTGTTTGACTCTTTCCTTTGTTTTTTTCTGATGATTAATTCCTATTCTTTGCTTAGAAGGGAAGTGCCTAACGATCATAGTGTGTCCAATACTTTTAGTTGCCAATAAGTATTGCATGTGTTTTCGAAAGTCAAACTTTCCTTTTCTGAAGTTATGAAGTACTCTATCATGGGTAAGGAGGGATAGATATAGCTCCCTTGTAGAAATACCAATGCTACACAGGCTTTATTTGTAAAGCTGAGTGATTTTGCTAATGCGTGAGTCTTATGTTTTTAAGCTTTGTAGCTATTTAATTACTTATGCAGCTCTTTTTCTCTGTTCTTTTTGTATAAGTAGTCAAAGTAACTTGTGTGACTCTGATTATAGGACCCTTTATTATTGGAATCTTTTGAAATTTTAGCTTTGCTTTATCCTTACGTGGTGCTGACATGTCAGTTGTTCTTTAGCTGATTGAAAATATACTGAAAAAGTGAGAAGATGCAGATACAAAAACTGCTGATGTTAATCCCCCCTTCAACGCCCACGTCATTCTCAGAAGCAAGAAGTTGCATTTTTTCTTGCTGATCATCTGCAACAGATATTTTCCAACAAGGGATTCCTTGATACAGAGATTGGATGGACTTTTGCCTTGTTTTTGTGAATCTATATGGCTGTTATTGCATTGGAACTTTCATCTGTTTTGTGAGGTTTCTTGAGATTTCATGAATTTGTTTTTCTTCACAGCTAAGTTAAATTGGATCCTTTTACTTTACACACTAGATTAGTTTCCTTTCCACGGGATCTGAAGTCCTTGTATGGAATGATTACGTAGATAGACCTACTGCTGGTGATATCCAAGTCCTAATGTTTGGAGCCCATGTGAAAACATCAAGAGTCTGGGTTCTACTGTCGTCTCAGAAGTTTCAATAATGCTGATAGCATAGAGGTGAAGTGGCAAGCAATGAAGGTGATAAAGATTTGCTGCGTTGGTTTTGATAAGGACAATGCTGTTGGTTGTTGGGGTAGAGCCCATACATAAATAGATAGAAATGGGAGTCAGTTATGAAGATGTTCAAGATTGGTCCAGCAATTGGTCTAGTGGGAGTGGTGTGCATCAACGTGGTTCTATCGGGGAAATGGTGAACCCAGCTACATGTAATAGGTAAAACAGTGGATTTAGTTTTGTGTTAATGTAGTCCTTCAGAGATCGAGGGGGTCCTAGTCTTAGGTAGAGCTGGCCATAAAATGATGGCAGTTTCGCTGTTGTGGCGACTCCATGACACAATTGACAATTTGACACTGCCATTTATGTCCACGGTGAATAGTACTGTTTTGTCAGAAAGGGTTCCTCACATTATCTTATCAGAGAGAGGGAGTCCCAACTAAAATCCTAGGCTTTTGTGATATACAAATGGTGATATGATATATATATATATATATCATGGCATTTAAAATCTCTAAAGCAACTGTTCAGTGCCAAGGGATCCTTTTAGAAGAACTTGTACATGCCTTTAACTTGCTCTACTTTATAATACCAGAACTAAAAGTAGAAGATTATTAAGGGCGCTGAGATTCTATCTCTTACATGCAGATATGTACCCATACCACTGAAATTGACAGCAATAATTTCAAGCCAATGCTGATATTCTCCGTGGCATCAACCCAGTAATCAGTGGTTGACTCCTGCATTCCTGAAGAAAGTATCTGTCTGCATAGAATTTTAAAATCAACGGATGGACATTTGAGATGGAGTTACCTCGTGGATATTGCTTTGCACAAGAATTCCTAAAAAGATTTGCAACTATAACCTCAAGGATGCCCAGGTCTAGGTCAGCCACTGCCTGTGTCCAGCTGATCACTGAGCCTATATATTTCCAATGAGTGCCCTCTCTGAGTTCTCTTGGGATGTTGTTGCTGTTATTTGTGTAGTATCTCTAACGAAAGATAACAGAAGGCTACACAATGTGGTATGGGTCCCCTTTTCCCTAAGCAATCTGTGAGGTTTATGTCTCAGGTTCATATGAAATCACTGTTACAATGAGCAAGTCCTGATATCATTTTAATTGGCATTTGTCCTATAGAGCCAGAGACTCTCCTGGCAAAGCATAGAAGACTATACTCCACATAAACCCTGCAGGCGATATGTGCGCTCTCTTATTCTTAAATCTCTAGGTATAATATATGCACTTGTGAGTAATTTTTTTACAAGTTTTAGTTCCAAATAGAGCTCTCTTTGTTCGTTTTACACTATGACTTAATGGGATATGTTACAAATTTACATGCGTGCCTATTTGCGATCTTATTATTACTCATGCAGTGTTTAACTGAGGAATACATATAGGAGTTGTAGACAAAAAGTCCAGATGGCTATCTGAGCTCTAAGTGGGCCATAATGCGGTTTTAAGGTTGGGATTTAATTCTTCCTTTACAACATATGAGGTTTTGTAACTAACATATCTGGATTGATTTGCAAAAACTGTGCTCAAGTTGTTTCAAAAAGAGTACATGGAGTTATATTCATATCTAAACATTTCTAATAGGGAAGAAAACTAGTATGCCCCCACGTCCCCATATGAATAAGCCCCTAAGAATCCACCAAGATTCTTGTGAACATGTTCGTTTCCTTGTGAAGTCACTGATTATGCCATGCCTTAGTTACGATACAAAACGAGAATAGAACCATTCTAGGACTTCTAAAAGCTCTCTCCCCTGGCGCTTCATGATCTCTCTGATTGCTTGATTTCTCTATTCAACTGCTTAAAGCGTGGAGATGTTTCCGTTGGGAAATCTTTTTCTACAGAGATTGCATAAGCACAGGCATCATTTGGTGAATTGAGAGAAGATAGCGTTGACTATTTGGCTGACGAGTAATTTACGTTCACCATCGTTGTTAAATGCTTCTAGAAATTTCGTGAAGTATTTGGCTGTAGAGACCGGTGATGGCAGCCTAATAAAGAATTGTAGATATTGCAGGTCAACGTATGGTGCATGCGTTGCATAATTTCTGGTCCTTTCAAGCGGATTCCTAGTGTGAAAGTAATTGCGCAGGTCCATATGTGACAACTCCTTCGCACGCAAGTCACAAACGAAACTCTTTTCCACGGAGCCGTGGACCCGGGATGTCTTCTGAAATGCCAAAGTCCTTCGGGATTGAGCTTTGCATCTGAGAAAGACATTAACCTAAAGCTTGGACTTGGGGCAAATTAAATTCTGGAAAAAGCCCTTTTTTATTTATTTATTATGGGATTGGGAATTTAAAGCGGCATGCTTTATAATCCAGGACACGTGTCGATGGTCCAAGCATGGAACACTGCTTACAACACTTTCGCTAAGATGGCTTATTTTACGTCCCTTTGAATTATAAAAATCAAAAGATTAAAAAACAAAAAGGAAGCCTTTAGTCTCTGTCTAACATGACTAAGGCGTTTAAACACTCTAACCGACAGCTCCAGGTGCTGTCTGGTTTGCAAATTTTAGGGTACCAAACTCATGCATGATGCATGCCATATTAGTGATAGACAGACAAGCCTGCCAAAAGCTGTCAAAAAAAAAAGTGGAATCCTGCTATCGTCCGAGTCATCGATTCGGCAATCAACATCAAGCCTCTGTCAAACCACATAAGCCATTTGTTGACAGCAGCTAAAGTTGGATGCACCCAAATTCTACATGTATATGTTAATGATTATCTTCTCGTCATCCCTTGCTTCCAAAAGTGATTTGACTATTAGTTTCGTATTGATCCAATTCCTTTCCGGCGAAGGATCTATTGGTGCGTTTAGGCCTGGGTCAGGGCTAGGGTGGTTTCAGCTTGGAAGAATGACCCACGAAGAAATTTGAGGAGGAAACTCGTGAACCCCCCCCCTCAAAATTCTCTTGCACTTTTCTCTTTTTCTTTGTGAATTGTGCCGATTTCCGAACCAGACAAATCCAGCTAATCAGCCATGTTTTCAGAACCTCAGAAACCCATAAAGCAATTGTTGAAAACAATGATCAAAGAGAATATCCAAAACGATCCGACTGTTATTTATGGACCTGCATAAAACTCTTATGCCTAATTGGCTCTGAATATTGTACAACAGCAATGTTTGAAGCAAAGCTTGTTACAAAGAAGACCTTTCTCTCACATACTGAATATGCTAGTGAAGACTGAAGAGATACTAATAAGAACCGAGTAGTATTGACTGAACCTTAATTAGAGTTTGCTTATTTCTTTTCCTCTTTCTTTCCTTCTTTCTTCTCTTCTTTCTTCTCTTCCTTCTTCTCCTCTTTCTTTTCTTCTTTCTTATCTTCTTTCTTCTCTTCTTTAGCCGGTCCAACTGATACTATGTCCACTTTCCCAACTTTCTTCAACTTCTTCACTAGTGCCACCGTATCCATTTGCCCTACAACTGTTAGCTTCTGGTCCTTCAGATCTGCCGCTATTGAATCAACCCCTGTTGATCAAAAAATACCAGGAGAAAACAAATTCTCAAAAAGGGAAAGAATTACTGAAAGTTCCAAAACAACCAATAGCCATCTGTGATATATATGTACAAATCTAGATTAGATTCGAGAGCTATTTTTCCGACTCATGAAATCATTTCATCTTCTTCGTCGAGTTCACGTCATTAAAAGAAACGAAGATATATGATCAAATACCATATATATCAGCTGCAGCTTCTATTGCTTTCTGCTTAGTTTTATCATCAGCCATGGTCATGACCTTCAGCACCACCTTCTGCAGCAAAATCCGAAAGAGAAAGAAAGAAAAAGGAACTTGAGAAGTGCAAAAGCCAGCTAATGCTTCCAGTCTATCTAGTTACGACCACCATATGAACAAGCACGTAAATTGGAAGCCAGAAAGGATTGAAGGGGAAACGGAAAATGAAAAGCAGTAGTACCTGGGCCATTTGGAGAGCAAGGAACTCTGGAAACAGAGAAGAGAATGAAGCCTACCCAACTTTTGTCCTTTTTTATGAGGGAGTGGTATGAGGTTGTGAGCTTTCGTATAGGTAGTTTTTCGCAAGAGTCGAATTCAACCAGATCAACCTTTTTATTGGTGTTGGCCGCACGGGACAACTTTTTGACCATATATGACAAATTTTTGGCATATCGTCGTGTAGTTTACACCGGCTAAATTGGTAAGGTGGTTTATCTTTCTCTTTCTCTTTTTCTTTTTCTTTTTTCTTTTTCTTTTTTCTTTTTTTTTTTTTTCTTTTTTCTTTTTTTTTTTAAAAAAACAGAAGTTTTTATCTGAGGACAAAAATTTGACCCCACCTGGAATAGTCAAGGGTCGATCATGCTCCCAACAATACCTTAACTGTGCCTTAATGCCTGTAGGACAAAGAAGGGAAGAGAACATCTCGATAATAGGTTAGATTAGCAACGTCATTACAGAAAACTATAGTAGATCAACTTCAGCGGATAGAAAATTAAGCCTCTCATATCAAATATATATACAGCACGCAACAGAAAATAATTAGATATATTTAATCAAGTTTTCTCATATCAAATATAATAGTTTGTTTTTAATCTATAAAGTTTGTTTAGAAGGTTGGAACAGGTAAATTATTTTTCCAGCTTGTCCAATTTATTTTAATTTTTTTTCACGTTGCATTGTTAAAACTAGTTGATTTATAGCATATATTGGAGAACTAATTAAAAATGTTGATAACAAACCACCTAAATATGAATAATAAGTATTAGAAACATAAAATAAATAATTAAATCTACATCTTCTTGCCAGTTAAAAAATAAATTAATCTCTATTTTTAAAAGTGTAGTTTCACAATAAGTAAATTTATATAACCCACAATTTAATGACAATAAAATAAATATTCTCTACTTATCAATAATTGTTATTGTGTACGAAATCATATTGTATTCTAAGAAATGCATGCACCCTTGGTAATTTATAAAAAAAGAAAGAAACTGCAAATACATGTAAGAAAACGGAAACAAAAAAGTTAAACGGTTGGCGTTTTAAACAGAGATCCCTCTCCCTTTCACCCTGACCCGGAGAGCGGGAGAGGGGTCTACATCCCTTATAAAGAGAGATCTCTCTCCAGTTCATTATTGAGTTGGACCTTTTTGGCCTTCGTGTAATTGGAGTTTGCCGCGTTTCGGTGGCTACGAACAAAAGTTGGTGCGTGGGGGTCAAGTTGGCTATCCATCGGAAAGGGGCCGCTTTTTGTCGCTAATTTTCAAGATTCTCTTTATTTAAAAAGTTGAAACCGACGAATTGCTTCCTCTGGATTCTGGAACTACACATAATTAAAGCAACGCCAGATTTTGAATAGCGCCACCATGAGGGTCAGACCTCTGAACCAGCCACATGATCTTTTAGATGTGAATTAGGTCGTGGACTGGCAGTCTGGCTAATACGGCACAGGATGAATATTTAGGTTCGAGACCCATTAGATATCATGGACTGCGTGGGCGTGAGTAGGCTACCAACTATAATTACAGAAGAAAAGAAAAGAGTGATGGGTGCTATAACGTTAGGGCCTGATGCAAGGTACAATGGAAAATTAAGGTCACCTTTAAAAGTAATGAGTTGGTTGAGACATTATGAGGTGGATGATGGTCCATCAAATGCTAAAAAGATGTCAAATTTTTAGCCTCTTGTTTTTAATAAATAAAAATAAATTGGATCATTCTTCAATTTTTTTTTCTCGAGAATAGTGAAATTCATTTCACATAAAAGGGGACTTACAGGAAACATTTTTTCGAAAAATTTAGAGAGAGAGATTCCTCCTTCTTTCTAGACTCTCCCCTTTTTTCGCTCTTCTGCCCCCCTCCCTTCTGCATTCCCCTACCCTTTGGGAGATAGGAGGAGGTCCTCCTCCTCCTGTCAGCCCCCTTCTTGGCCGACTGTCAGTCAGTCAGGCCTTGTTTTTTTGTTGATTTTTTTTTGCTTTCAATAAATCTAGTGGTTTCGTGTCACGAGTTTTGCCCTAGTGGAGTTCTCTTGGTGACGGTAGGACGTATTCCGGTGAGCTCGTGCCCCTTGGTTGGCTTCTGTAGCTCCGGTGCTTCAACGTTGTCCCTGTCCGATAGCAAACCTCCGATCTTTGGTTGTCCACGCGCCACTCTAGCGGCGTGTGGATCTGACATGCCTGACAGTCTTTGCCTCCTTTTTGATCGAGTTCCTCCTTTTGTGGGTGCTTTTGTTGCAGGTGCTGGCCTGGTTCCTTCTCCGGTGACGGTTTCTGCCGTTTTCGATGTGGTGGAGTTGTGCCTGGGTCTGTGGACCCGGGTTGGTGTTGGTGTTGTGGGTCTGCTGACCCGGTTGTTCTTGGCCTTTAAGGCCTTCTGGTTTCTAGCCCTTAAGGCATTTGAAATTGATGTAACGGGCTTTTGTGCCCCTATGATCCTCTCCAACCTTTGATGGTTCTAGATTCAATGCTTGTGTTCTTCTTGTGTAACGAAATCCACCTTTACTTAGAAAAAAAAAATGGGACTTACAGGAGGGCTGCATACAGACCGCCTCTCGGGCCGGTTACAAAGATAGAAGTCATAAAAAAAATCATTCCAGCAACATTTTAAAGCTGAATGGGCTATATAATAAACGGCTTTAAAGCTTCAATCTAAATGATCATACATGCCTTGTACAACCTAGCCAAAAGTTCATAATTCCTTCACGGTTTCAAAAATTTGTTTATAATCTAAACCACGTAGTGAACAATTAAGAGGTTAGTCAAGCACCTCACTCTTACTTTTCCGGCGGAGTGTTCAAAAATGGTCATTGTTCACTCCAAAGCAAAGTACTATTAAAATGATACAGTAAAACAACAAACGAAAAGTAATGAGACATAGAGAACAAGGAAACAAAGTAGCAGACGAAAACCACCCTTGACCGACCAGTGGCAGGCCAAGGGTTGATCGGAAAATTCCTCTAGTTGCCCAAGAAAGAGGACTTTTAAGAAGAGAAACTGTTGGAGCGAAAAAGGGTAAAAAAGTCTAGAGGGAAGACAAAGTATCTCTCTAGACTTTTCAAAAAATATATATTTTTTCTTTTAAATTGGACTAGTTCTTGCATATAATCATTTAGCCTCTCGAGAACCCAAAAAAGACAATGAGGTTGGTTCCAAAAATCACTCAACCTTTGTGATTAGATCAGATTTTAATGACTGTACGTGTCGGTTAAATTTAGTACACAATGGTAGCTAGGGAGTCACGTAGGTAGTGTTTGGGGGTTGAAATTTTCATTTTAAAATTTTTATCTATATTAAAATATTATAAAATAATTTTTTTAAAATTTATTTATTTTTATTATAATATTTATTTAAATCTTCTTCCTTCTCACTTTTTTTATCAAATTTCATAAAATATCTTTACCTCTTTCTACGAAATCTACAACTTTCACAAATTTTTAACCTTAATAAATTTTCACTCGCGAACGCCCGTAGAAATATCGGTTTTAAAGTTTCGATTCAGTACCGAATCTGGGTTTTCCGAGGAACTGTCAATTATGGATGGTACAAAAGCACAAAATTTGAAAAGAGTGGAGACCGAGGATAGTTAGTCCTTGGAAGCAAAGGAATCAAAGTGCGTTGAGACCCATGACCCTTGACATCATTATTAGTCTTTTGGGGAAGCTGTGGCCCACTGGTCGATTCTTTATCAAGTAGTAAGGGACAATATCATGAGGTGGTTATCATTATATATATATAGCTCTCGAAAAGAGAACAACCAGCCATTCGCATCCGGAAGGAGGTCTTCTTTCCTGTACTCTCTATTTTTGACCGGATTCTTTGAAGCTTTTATCACATAGCAACTAGCAAGTGCATTTTCTAAGGCTATTTCGGAGGCACACGTAGCCAAAAGTGCTGTTTCCCTGTAAATTAACCGGCTTCCTACGGATGTGGATGATCTCAATTAATTAGTTGACGAAAACGAGGGATATGATCCACACAAGACTGGACCATGAGTATCGCCAATCGTGGGTTTGTATATCTTTCTTTGCTCGTTTTGGATCAAAATCTTATATATTCAATTTGCTTATTAAATTAGGTAGTCAAATTTATAGATATAAAGATATAGTATGTTTTGAATGCTGTAAAATCTATAGATAATTAATATAGATAGTATTGAAGCAAATTAGAGATTGTATTTATTTTTATTTTTTGCAATTTCAGAGTTTTAAAATTTAGGTGATTTCTGTGTTGTTTAGTTTATGATACAATATGGTAGCGCAGAAGACGTTGGGAATTAGGGGTATCCCCTATTGAGTTTTCTTATTATCCGGGAGCTTCTCTCAAGGCTTCATACTGCTAGTTCTGCATTTCACTCGGTGTTACGAGTGAAATTTTACGTTTTGGCTGCCATTCATAACCCTCAAATAATTGACGCGTCAATCCCGGCCCTTCCGATCCATTTTCACTCAAACCAAACACACCCTAAGTGTCTCAATCTATGACAAAGATGGAACGAAAAACACAGTAGCATATATATGTAAATTTTCTCTATTTGGCCGTCCGAAGACACAAATAACATGCTAGAACAAACAGAAGCTCTGAAGCAAGCATAAAGAGCTCGAAAAATTAGAACAATCTGGAGACATTAAACCTATCCTTCTCTCTCAAAAAAGAAACGACAAAATCATGTTCACTCACATGACGGTACAAGCATGTGGGTTGTCATCGCTGAAGAATGAAGCAATGGCCTCGTCGGATGCCACGGCGACTGAATAAGCAGCTGGTGTATGGAAAAAAGTATGTACCCCCGTGGCGGCTCCATTTTGATGTGTGTCGTAATAATGGTTGACGATGTAAGTGGGGTATTTGTAAAATGAGGCAAAATGAGAGTAACCAGGGAATGGCCAGGGCTCCGCTGCTTTCCCTGCTCGCTTGATGGCTTTAAGCACCTTCTTTTCCTCCAAGGCATAGCCACTCACTGTTATCTTTTGTGTCTCCATTTCTATTTCCACCTCTTCTACTCCTGAGAATCATATCCCAAACCCAAGTGAAAAGTTTTATTTGAAAGCTCAGCTTTCATCTTCATACGCATGTGCAATTTTTGCAACTTGCAAGCTTGTGGCTTTCTAATGTCAGGCAAAACTAACGGACTTTTAGCCCCATCACAATGGGAAGGGTTTCGAAATTTCCATCAAATGTTCTCTTGGGCTTACTAAAGCAAGCCTTTTAACTGTCCCACGTAAACCGAATCCTAGAAATAACACAATGGGTGGCTAAAGACCAATATCCCCACCTTTTTTTTCACGTGGTCTCAATTTTATGAAATAATTTGTTATCAGCACAAGAATCCCCATGAAAACGAAAAACGAAATAAGTTTCTACGGGTAATTTATCGTAAGTCCCAATCTGTGCTTTATTGGATTGGAGGGCGTACCATACGCATCGTCTCATTGCTTTGTCTTTTTTTTGTTCTTTTAAAATTTCATGTTTTGACTGCATGAGAAACGATAGGATTTTGGCCAAGACCACACTTGAACTGGGGTTGCAGTTGCATAGAAGACAAAGTGACCTGGTTCCACTTCCAGCTGAAGCTTTCCTCTTGGCAAACAACTACTATTGCCAATTTACGAGGGTCCAGGCAGAGGGCAAACCATCCCTACCACTACCCTCTTTCCCGTCCCCACTCTTCACTTCCAACTTAAAAATAAAAAATAAAACAAGTACAAAAGAAGAAGAAGAAGGAGAGCAGTACCCCTAGCAAACATACCTTTGAGCTTGAAGAGAGCTTTCTTTAACTTCGTAGCACACCCCTCGCAGTCAAGATTCGGAACTCTTACCTCCACCATCTGCACAAGCCATATATTCTCAGATTGTCATTCTCACTTTTAGTGCTCGTGAGTGTGCTTGTGCGTGCTTGTGTGTGAGTAAGAGAGAGAGAGAGAGAGAGAGAGAGAGGTGGGGAGAGACAGTGAGACTCACAGACATAGTCTGTTTAGCTTCTGAATATAGAGAATGCAGTGGTTCGAATACTAGAAATCCAAGGATCCGCTAATTAGTGAAGAGAAGAGGAGCTCTACTGGGTGTTAGTAAATGAACAGAGGGAACAGTCTCGTGTTGCAACTTATAATGAAGGGTCATCTTAGAGCGGCTTATTATAAGAAGCGCCTTGGGTTTTGAAATTGGAAAACATGCCAGAGAATTCACGCGTGGAATGGAAAAGCGTGACCCCTTTTTCCCCACTCCAAAGCTGGTTTCTCTTCTCTGTAGTCACCATGACACGCTCTTCGGGGAATGATGATGGAGGGCACTCGCATAACCGAAGCCTTAACTAATGACCACTCTGTACTCTTAGCTGTTGGATGAAACTGTGCAATCCTTTATCCAACACTTTTCACAGGTCCTTATGACATTGATTCGGAACGAGATTTGTTAATCTCTTGAGTTAATGAAAATAACAATCTCCTCACTTAATTTTGTAGCAAAGCTTGAATTGACTCTATCATCAACTAAATTAGCAAGATATAACCCTTTACAACATATTTACATATATTTCAAAAGTAAATGAGGATATAATCTTCCAAATTCCTTAGAATTCAATGATTAAATAAAGCTCCTTAAGAAATTTAAAATTTGGATAGCGAGTCTTCATAATATAATAGTTCAGCAGCATTAAACACACAAAAATATCTTGAGATAAATAGGACGTTTTGAAATGAATTAAGTCAATTGATTTTATCTCAATAGGTCTAAAGCTTGTGCATAGGAAATTATTTTCTTCTCAACATGGCTATATTGGATTATTGGTATTCCGGTGACTATCGAAGGAGACTGTCAGGACTTGGTTAAGGCTTATTATAGGAGAAGGCGGGAATGGGTTTTGTGGATTCCAAGGGAATTCGCAGTGGACCAAAAGCACCCCTGCGAGAGTCACCATGACACGCTCTTCGGGGAATGATGATGGAGGGCACTCGCATAACCGAAGCCTTAACTAATGACCACTCTGTACTCTTAGCTGTTGGATGAAACTGTGCAATCCTTTATCCAACACTTTTCACAGGTCCTTATGACATTGATTCGGAACGAGATTTGTTAATCTCTTGAGTTAATGAAAATAACAATCTCCTCACTTAATTTTGTAGCAAAGCTTGAATTGACTCTATCATCAACTAAATTAGCAAGATATAACCCTTTACAACATATTTACATATATTTCAAAAGTAAATGAGGATATAATCTTCCAAATTCCTTAGAATTCAATGATTAAATAAAGCTCCTTAAGAAATTTAAAATTTGGATAGCGAGTCTTCATAATATAATAGTTCAGCAGCATTAAACACACAAAAATATCTTGAGATAAATAGGACGTTTTGAAATGAATTAAGTCAATTGATTTTATCTCAATAGGTCTAAAGCTTGTGCATAGGAAATTATTTTCTTCTCAACATGGCTATATTGGATTATTGGTATTCCGGTGACTATCGAAGGAGACTGTCAGGACTTGGTTAATCAAGTTCAGGATAGGGAACAAATTCCGGATTGGTTTATTGCAGGAGAGGTCGATACCATTCGGCACCTCCTTGATCTTCATCAGGAATGGAAGTTCGTGTGGATTCCCAGGGAAGGAAATGAGGCAGCCCACCAGTTAGCAAAATGGTGTGCGAGACAGCATGTGTCTGGGTTAATTAGGCCTGATTCTTTGCCTACTGATGTGCTTAGTATTGATCATGACGCCATTGATGGCGAGTCTGTTTGTGATGTGTTGTAATTTGCTTAGAAAAAAAAAAGAAGAGTTGTGAGAAAACGACACTGTTTTAAGTGTTGTACGTAGTTATGTAATAAATAAATTAATTAGCGTCTAGCACGCGCTCTGAAAGAGAGTAGTCCTTGTGATACTGCATCAGCTTTTAGCAATTGTGGAGGATTTCCAGAACAGAATTCTGTCGTATTTACTGAATCTGCTTTTTGTACAGTGAGCTTTAGAACAGGGATCAGGGATGTGTATATTGGTGATCTAAGATCCTAAGCTGGCAACTGGACTTCTGGACAAGCTACGCCTATTCAAGCTTCAGCTTTTATCTCAGCCCTTTTCAAGCTTTTAGCTTGTGTGTTCAGTCCCACTTTTCTGCCAACAACGTCTCTATGTAAGATTAGTCAACGTATTGGCATTGGAATTTCCGACTGAAATATGATTAATGTAGGCGAGTTGGGACCATTGCGATTTCGCTTTTATTCCCCGAAACTAGAGCGATTGTATTTTTACCCATTTTCAATGGCTCGGATATTCAGGACCTACTATGTCCATGACAACAATGGATCACACAAAATTATAAAAAAAAAAAAAAAAAAAACCAAACTCAGACAAGGACAATAGATCAAATGGTGAACATTCCCTTCAAAATCTGCAAAGTTTGATGCTTGACGTAAAGATGCCGAGAAAACATTATATTTGCTAGCTTTTGATCTGCATTTGGGTCAGGGATTTTGGTCATAATTCGGAATGCCTCCTTTGGGAGCATAATAATCTTCGTTATACTGGTTTTCAGAGAGGGAGAGCTTTTTCATGTTGACACTTCACATCAAATGACCTTTGTGGGACGAAAGAAAAATGTGCTCTGGCTAACCTTTGGCCCTACTCGTTATCAAGTGCTACAATAATCTCACTCTTAAGGTTCCTATTCACATGAGCAAAAAAAGACGTACAAACCTTAAAGTTCAATTTCATCCCTCACGGTCCGCCATGGAGCCTATTTCCTTTTACCCCATCGAGCATGACACAATTAGTGGAAGATAAGTAGAAGTAGATCGCGTGGAGCCATGTATTCTCTAAAAAAAGATAGGTTGAAGTCACTTCACTGAGGATCCAAGAAGTCAGTACTGCAACAGCTGCCTGAGTGGGAGTTCCGGTCGGGATATTGGTAATAACCCTCCCTCTAAACCTGAGTTAAGCTTCGCTTAGAGATAGGTTTTATATTCAAAAATTTATTTTCTGGTAAAGCACCTAAGTGCCGATGTGTGAGAGATTTGAGGTTGTGTATTCATAATCAAGGTGCGGAATGATGCTTCCATGGCCCCAGGCCCTAGCTAGCTTCATGGAGCAAGAGGCATGTCATTCTCATCGTCTTCATTTTCGATTCTGCTTGGTTGCTAAGAAAAATAAATCTATCTAGGGGATAAAATTGAGTCTCCTTTCTTTTAGATAAGTACGAAAATAATATATAATTTTTTTGAACAACGGACAAATCTCGGTGCATCTACTAGAAGTAATACCTTCCTAATTACTTGAAAGCAAATCTCATAAAGACTAACGCAGGAACAAGTCTGATCTTGTGAGGAATTAAACCCAAAGCCGTGGGCTCAAACCATACATTTGCAAATGTCTCCCTCACCACCAAGCTAAGCCCAAAGTGGGTAAGAATATATAGCTTTAATCTTATATTTCCTTCGTGCTTTTTTCTTATCGCAATTGACAATCGACGAGCTTAGAAAAAATCGACAGTGGACTTATAAACGCCCATTGATGTCGATATCTGTTAGGCAGCTACCTCTACCCATCGGGTTAAGGCAAAGATTGTCAGCAGTTATAACTTATCAATTTGTCAGATTCCGTCGATTGCCAATCTCTCTGTCACACCGACTCGGCTGGTCAGACCAAAGCTTGGTGGTATAAAATTTGTCAAATGGGAAGAAGAGTACAATTGTTAATAGCTAGATAGATTAAGAGCTTTCAATTAATGGGGGAGATAAAGGTTGAAGTGGAGGAGCACATGCTGTGGAGATGTGGAAGCCACGACAGAGGCAGAGATCGTGTGGGCGCTAAAACTTTGTGCAGGAATTGTTTTTTGATCGAGTTACGGCTTTGGGTGGAAAGAGACGACCCCGATGTTCAGAACCGATTGGATGATCTACGTTCAATCTCAAACTTTATTGCAAAGTTTTTCTATCGATTTCTTTTTCGGTTTACTTCTTTTTCTCTTGCCCATTGGATCAAATAAATCCTGTCGGCTGGCTAGGAAAAGGGAAAACACAAGAAAAAAAAGACTCGTTGCTTTATAGAGACATTCTCCAGTAGTTCCCTCCTTTTTTCATGGATTTTATAATATTAAAAGACGACGATGTGAGGTGGTAGAGCGGAGAAGGAAGTGGAACTGTGGATCCAAACCCCCCCCCCCCCCTCCCTCCCTTTTCACGATAAAGGGCCGGCACTTGAGAATATTGTGAAAGTTGCCCGAAAAAAAAAAAACTTTCAGAATAAAGTCGGAGACAGGCTTCGAGGTACGATCATCTTCTCTACCAACTTGTACTTTCCGTTTTCTTGGTCGTAGGCCTCATCAAACTTTTGTTAGATTAGAGTATATTTATCCAGTAGATTAGCTTCTGTTAACGTTTGATTTTATCCTCGCCCTTTTCGCAACGAAAATATTGTTCTCGACAAGTATTTCTTAATAGAACCGCTTCCTGGAAAACTACTTTCGACTGAGAAGGATAAGATATAAAACAAAGAAAAAGAATTGGCGAAAAAAAAAAAGAGTCAAAACCAACAGCAGCCTGCCTGTATGTATTCCCAAAGCAGGCTGCCCAGAACTTGAGATGAAAACTTTGGGCATCCACCTTTGTAATTGGTCGAGATAAAATAACCATCACATTTAATTTTAAAACATAATAGAAAGATAATACAAATATTAGAGAGATACAGGTTGAAGTGATTGAGTTTGGAATGTCTATAGTCTCATATATAACTGTATTTTGTATTATTAATTTATATAGAGTATAAAGTAAAGTCTCTAGAGAGAAAATACAAATCATAACAGAATGAATATTACCTTAATAATATCATGTCAAATCTTATAAATTTATGATTAGATTCTCTTTAATAATTCTGTATTTGAGAAAAGAAACCTTGGAACGCTTAAGCTTAAAACAATCATAGTCACACCACCATTGAAATTTGTCTACAACGAGATGAGAAATAAGCGAAATCAGTTGAGAAACTACCAAACATTAGGTTGAATATGGAACTCCCTCACGAGATGGAGAAAAAAATGCTTGGAGGCATTGTCGGGATGCTTATCAAAAGATACAAAAACTTACTCAACTTATAGATGTAGAATCAGGGCCTCTCATACAACGAAAGATAAAATAATTACAACATTTAATTTGAAAAAAATAATATGAATAAAAGAAAATATATTAAGAAATAAAGATATAAGTAGTTTAGTTTAGAAGATTTAATTCATAAAATAGTATGTTTTTTGAATTGTATTTTTTTTTTATACAAAGAGGAAAGTTATTGAGTGTAGGAGTGCTCATTTTCACCGGCGGTGGCGGTTTTAACCGCTAAAACCACCACCGCTACCGCTACCGGCAAGAGGCGTTATTGTGCTTAGCGGTGCGGTGGCGGTGGCGGTGTCAAATATGTGATTCCGTCAATTTGCGGTGACGGTGACGGTTTTCGCCAATGTCACCTACACTACCATTAAGCCCCCTAGTTGAGACTTAAGATGATTATTAATTATGTGACATACTTTTGTTGGGCTTTTGTTGGAATATTTTAGTTGGTTTATGTCACATTGTTGGACACTTTTATTGGACTTTAGTCTTTTATGCTTGAATATGATATTATGTTGGACTTTTAGACAACTTATTATATTTGTTATGATTATTAATGATTATGATATTATGTTTGAATAGGTTATGATATTTGTCCATTTGATATGATTATTGATTATGATATTATGTTGGAAATTTAAACAGGTTATGATATTTGAATGATTATATTTGTTGCTTATATATAGGCATCAAATGGTCTTAAAGGTCCAAAAAAAATCCAAGGAAAACAGCCCAAAACAATGAAAAAAAAATGAAAAGCCAAAATTTTTTTTTTGGCCTAACGGTTTAGCGGTTATCATATAATCGTTACCGTTAATACCGTCACCAATAAGGGCGGTTATTGTGCCTTAGCGGTGCGGTGGCGGTGTCAATTATGTGATTCCGTTAATTGCGGTGATGATCACCTACACTACCGTTAACCACCCCTAATTGAATGAGAGAAGTCTTGGATGGAGAGAAAGAGTAAAAGACATTTAAGTCCGAAAGAGTTTGATGATTTTTGAAATAAGATTGCGATTTTTTTAAAATAATTTTTTTTAAGAAAAGATAGCTTATATTTTCTTATTTATCAAATCATGATCATACTTTACAACAGTCTCTGATTATGTTAAAGTGAGTAAAATATTTTCTGTAATTTAAAACAAAAGTAAGTTTATTACTCCTATCACAAAAAATAAAAATAATGAGAAAACAACGTCCTTCACGAGATTCTAGCCCTACTAATAAACACTGTACGTAGCTGTTTCTGTGTTCTCTCATTATCCCCCTGACTCCCTCATCATTTCTCTACTCTTAATTACGGTCTTACCTTTGGTCAGTGAACCCCAGCACCTGTCTTTCCCCCTTTTCTTGTTTTTCTCAGTGTACCTCAAAATCTTTCTCTTGATTCCACTCCTCTTTTGCCTTGATACCCGATTGTTCCTATCCTATAGAATAATGGAAATTCGCTATCCTACCGCATTTTCTCAATCAGTTTCCTTTTCCAGCTGAGCCTGCACAAGAAGTGTACCGGACTGTTCCAGTTTTTCTTGCCTAGCTGCGTCTCAGCAGGGCCCAAGTCAATATTTCCCACCAAAACTCTGAAGCTTCATTTGGCTTCCGAAACCAGCTCCGAATTTCGAATGGGAAGGCTCTAATCAGCCAAGGGTGAGGAACCCAGTGGAGGAAAAAAACGTAGGCCTTGAGAATTAGCAAAAAGCCGACATCTCGGTTGAGGAAACAGGAGGAATTTAGTCACTGACGCGGTTGTCAGAACGCAGCTAAAATGAATGCGAGAGAGTACAATATGCAGAGGTTCCAGAGGTATCCCTGGCCCGAGTTGGGTAGTTTCACATACACGATCTGGCGACCATTCGTGAAGTCACCTGCTAGATCCACAGTTATCTTCCTATTCTTCCTCTTTCTCCTCGTCGGCGCGTTTGTCTCCACTCGCCTGTTCGACAGCACTGTGAGTGTTACAATTCCCCCAATACTGCACCACTCGTTAATATATTATTAATCGTAAGTTCCTGTGAATGATATTTTCTAGGTAAGATTTATTTGTTTTACAATCCAAACCTGTCTTCTTGGATATTTGGATTTACAACGATTAAACGACATGCTTCAGGCTTCAATGTAACCGACACTTGGAATATATGTAAAAGAAAGCAAACTACGCCCAAACGACGCGTGAGGCCCAGGCATAACACGCGGCGTAAGTGGCGGTCAACCACTGAACCTATGTTCCTTCGAAGGAGGAAATCATTTATGGCCACGTATCTCTCGAACTGACACACACCAGGTCAGTGGGGCCCTCTACTGGTTCCGCTGATTTGACTTATTATATGAATTGGTTTTCACCGTTGCGACGACGGTGTCGCATATGCAGAAACCAGGGCCTTAAAACTCTTGTCCCGTCGTTTTCTTCTCCGTTCATTCCGGCGACGCCTGATTGTGCGTAAGGCATAAACCAAGCTCAGCACTCGAGTACAATGAACGATTCAAACTCAGAATAATTATCAATCGAGTGTGTTGTGAATTAAATTTATATAAGGTAATTTGTATAGAATTATGTGGCCAATTGTTGACTTTTTGGGCCATTGTGCTCCGTGTCACAGAGTGCAGGCTCAGCTCCAAACTCAATACCGTCTACCCTAACAGACCGCTTTTATCCTCACCAAAACGTTGAAACCCCCAAAAAGCCCTTGGAACAAATCGAGATCCCACTGGACTGTGCGGCCTACAACCTCACCCGAACCTGCCCTTCCAACTATCCAACAACCTCCAAGCCTAACCCAGAGGAAAATCATGACCGTGCACAAGCACCCACTTGTCCAGAGTACTTTCGTTGGATCCAGGAAGATCTACGGCCCTGGGCCCACACGGGGATCACGAGGGACATGGTGGAGAGGGCCAAAAGGACGGCCAATTTCAAGCTTGCGATAATTAATGGCAAGGCTTACGTGGAGACATATCGGAAGGCGTTTCAGACAAGAGATGTTTTTACGCTGTGGGGGATCCTACAGTTATTACGGAGGTACCCAGGAAAAGTTCCTGACCTTGAGCTGATGTTTGACTGCGTTGACTGGCCGGTCATCAAGACTAGGGACTATCAAGGGCCCGATGCGACGGACCCACCGCCGCTCTTTCGCTACTGCGGGGATGATAACACACTGGATATTGTTTTCCCGGATTGGTCCTTTTGGGGATGGTACGTATCCTTTTCCTTTCCTAAAAGCGTTATTTGCATGTTGTATATTCTAACTTTTTGGCTAGAATAGAGTAGGAATATAGCTAAATAGTTAAAAATTATGTGTTATGCTTCAAAATTTAGTTAGCTCACAGAGGTTGAATTTATTCAATTATTTCAGAGAGAAAATGTTAACCTTTGCTACTAGTGAATGAGGTCTGAAAAGATGTCCATTTTATTACATAATGAATATCATGGCCTTATGTTAAAAAAAAGAAAAGAAAGAAGAGAATATCATGGCCTTATAGTAGAGACTAGTGATACTTTTCTGTAGGTTCTGACTGGAGTTTCAGATTCTATAGTGTGGTTAGCATATTTGTGGGCATAAAGATTCATTTTCTCCCTCTCTAACAGCTCAATTTAAGTTGATAAATTCATATCCTACAATCCATAATGTTGTGTCTTAATTATCCGAGGAAGCCAACTTTTCTAGATAAAACGTATGTTTTTCATCACCTTCCTCCTAATTACACACACTGCATGTACTCTTGTGTAGGCCTGAGATCAATATAAAGCCTTGGGCAGGTTTGTTGAAGGACCTAAATGAAGGAAACAAGAGGATACGATGGATGGATAGGGAGCCTTATGCTTACTGGAAGGGTAACCCTGCCGTTGCTGAAACAAGGCAAGAGCTCATGAAATGTAATGTCTCGGATAATCAGGACTGGAATGCTCGAGTATATGCTCAGGTAACTTTTCTGAATTTCGTTCTGTACATTTGTATTGAATGTAAACTGAATAATAGAGCCTCAAGAAGAAGAAAAGGATAAATGGAACCGCCATCTGCTCCCTGAGCTTAGTTGCCAGTTTTCAGTAGGAAAGCTTTGTTGTTGCATGGCTAATATCTCCTATTTGCCATATCGAGCTAGCTGTTCTCCCACTACGCCTTGGCACTATATACTCAAAAAACATGTGGTCGTTAAAAAATAGTATGGTGCACTTTCGATTGGAATGAAGAAATATGCACAGAAGAACAGAAACCAACTAAGCATCATTATATTGAATCTGTTCTGGTTTCTAGCTCTCTCTTCTTCAGGGGAGCTCCTTCAATGACTAAATTAAGCACCAAAGATATTATAGTAGACCAGTGCCGCCAAAAAAAGGTGTAAACAAGATACTAAATATGCGTGTAAGAAAGATTGTTTGGATGTGTACATATAATATTAAAATGCATAAGAGACAGGGTTTTTGGGCTTCTTTATCCCTGTATAAGATTGTAAGTATCTAATCCTCTTTTGTTGTATTTTTTAATATGGATGATGAATTTCTTTCCAGTTGGATTGCACATACGATTAGGGCGTTTATTTCAATGTGATGGTAGTGATCAGGAAGAAACCCTAGCAAGAGATGGTGTTGAACCCTTGCAGAGAAAACCCCCCTTCCACTCTCTTTCTCCTCGTACGCTTGTATATAACGCCCTACCATCTAGTTTTTATTTCACCATTTAAAGAGAAACACATCTCTTATGATCAAATTCTGTTCTCAAAATTGCCCCTTCTCAAAGAAGAAAAAACATACTCGACATTAGAGAGTAAACTATGTGATTTTGGATCACTTTGCTGCATTTTCCTCGATGAGCAAATGGATATAAGTTATTATGTTGTGTCTTCTGTAATAACAATGTAGCAACTGTTATGACATGGAGAAATCCCTTTGCAGGACTGGGCCAGAGAGTCACAGGATGGGTACAAGCAATCAGACTTGGCTCGTCAATGCATTCATAGGTGAAAGATTCATATTCCCACTCATTTTCTGCTTTTTGTGCATGGCCCATGTTTTTGGTTATCTTCTTTTTGTCGTTTGTCTGGCTTATTTAATGTTTACTTCATCTTCTCTTTAGTTCACATTGTGCTTTATCAATTCATAATTTTGGTTTCTGCCTTTTCATATTGTATTCAGGTATAAGATCTATATTGAGGGCTCTGCCTGGTCTGTCAGTGAAAAATACATTCTTGCTTGTGATTCTGTTAGCTTACTGGTAAAGCCCCATTATTATGATTTCTACACAAGAGGTTTGATGCCAGTGCACCACTACTGGCCTGTAAAAGATGATGACAAATGCAGATCTATTAAGTTCGCTGTTGACTGGGGCAACAGCCACAAGCAAAAGGTAATAGTGGTATAATTGTCCTCCCTCCTCGCTATTTGTTTCCAATAGTGGAAAGTAAGCAATGTAGTCTCCAGTCATGTCTCCATGGAGGGATGTTTTCGAACAATTGAGTACTGAAACTTTCTCAAGCCTGACAGAAGTAATGGCTTAGAAGCTTAGTGGCTTTGTGCAAGTTGAATTAGCTGATCATCTATAGTTGTGTCACAAGGTTTATTTCCTAAAGCGAACCCATGCTCCCAATTTCACATTGAGACCTGAGTCAATAGATATAATGAGGCATGTACAGGATGGAGTAACAAGAACTGAACTTTTGACTCCATGTTTCACTTCTCTTACTTCCGTCTTTTGGATTATTCAGGCACAAGGAATCGGGAAGGCAGCGAGTGAATTCATTCAAGAGGAGTTGAAGATGGAATATGTCTACGACTACATGTTTCATCTTTTAAATGAATATGCTAAACTCTTAACATTCAAGCCTATTAAACCCAGAAAGGCTGTTGAACTCTGCGCAGAGACAATGGCTTGCCCGGCTAAAGGAGTGGAGAAGAAATTTTACCTCGAATCCATGGTAAAAGGTCCCTCGTTAGCAAGCCCATGCACTATGCCTCCTCCATATGATCCTTCATCTCTTCATGCCTTTCTGAAGAAAAAGGCAAACTCAATAAAACAAGTGGAGTCGTGGGAGAAGAACTTTTGGGAAAATCAAAATACGCAGCCTTAAAAGGTTTATTTTCAACTTCTGGGTATACATATGAGTGTATATTTAGCATTCATTCAGTCACAGCTCGATTATTTATTTGACATATTCCTCGCTTGGATAATATAAACAGGAAAAGGTGAGTAAGCACTTCAATAGTTTAATAAGTTGATAATTGCTTTAATTGACTAAGTATACAAACTGTGTATTTGGGTTACTTGTACAAGGTGCCACAGAATAAATGCATCATTATTGAGCAGTTAATATAATACAAAATTTGCTTCTTCTATAGATCTTGGTGGCGGTGGTAATGTGTGTTGTCTGGTTAAAATGTAGAAGTGCGATTTAATATTGGGAACAAATCGGCTTTAGCTCAATTGAAGAGCGAGGAAAGACACAACTTCGCAGCAGGGCATATTGGCATGGATATATGCTTTTCGAAACCGGAACTTTAACGTTGGCTGATATACTGATGACAGGCACAGTAGATGTTTGATTAGATCTAGTTGAATCTTTATGTCATCAGTCATTGAAAAGGAACGCTAGGACGATCGTGGAGGGGGGATGAAATTCAATAGATGATGGCAGTCACTATGTCCAAATCTGTAGCCTTTCATTCTCGTACTACAGCAGCTTCTCTCTAAGTCCATGGCGAATCGATTCTTCCACCCCCACATATACAAAACAGAAAGAAACATTTAACTAAGATGAAACCAGAAAGTAGTCATGACTCATGACGGAGGAAACCATACTATCAAATTAACGTAGTTTAAAATCCGTGCAACAAATAAGAACAAAAACAGCTAAAAATTGACAACGATCGAAGAAACAAGGCTCCTGGAAGGTATCCATTAGGAAGAGCTGAACATCCAAAAGGAAAAAAAAAACGACGCAATCTAAAGTGCTCGCGCTTTTACGATGTCAAGGCTCATTTCACTACGATCTGTTGCTTGCAGTTCGACCTGGATGCCATCCAGTTCCCTCTTGAATCTATCCTTGGAGCTGGCATACACCATCTTACTTCTCACCCTTGATGTATCAGGTGACCTGAAAAAACAACAAAGTTATTAGCATTTGGTCACTAGAACCAGAGTTCTCAGATTCCCTGAAAAAACAAGAGAGTCAAATTCACAGACATTACACCGCATCTCTAATCGAGTACATGTTTGACATCCATTTCTCTAGGCGCATTGTGGGATTTGAATTTTGAAAGATCTGTCACTACTCAGGGAATCAAAATTTGCCATCATTTTGGATCAAGAGAGCAGCAGAAGTGTTTTCTGAGTGCTTACTCAGAGGATTTACTACACATTGGTGTTTTTGTTCTCGATTTGAATATGGTACTAAGAACTACGTACGTATACACAGGACAAGAATGACTAATGCATGTAGACCTTTTTGAGCGAAAGCTAAATTACCATGCAATGAAGAAAATCTTGCTTTTCTGGCAATTCTCATCAGTGATAAAGTCAAAATCAAAGACAGCAAAGCGACATTCATCAGCAGGCAAAGACGAGGTGAAGTCCTCATAAGTTTCATCCGGGCTTCCAAGTTTCTCCACCACTACTTCCTGATTCTCAATCTTGAAAATAATAAATCGGTAGTTCCTCTTCGTTTTTAGCTCCAAGAACTTCAGTTTACATTCATCAAGCACAGCCATTCCAGATGCCGCATTCGCCTAACCCAAACATTTGTTGTTGGGAAAAGAAAAGAAAACAGATATGTGAAAAGTCACAGATATCACAATGCAGAATAACAAGGTGGACATGGATCTACTTGTTTCTTGATCTACTCCCCAAAAATAAGACTAATTGAAGGGAAGCAGGTAGCAGGGTCCAGTTGCAGAACTGGAGTTCATTATCAACAATACATGTGGTATTACATAATGCGACAAGTAGAACTTTCCTACGACTACTCTCTGGATTTGATGTCCTCACTTCTAAAAGCACTCTCAACCAGCTTGCTGACCGATAGAACATACCAAAAGAAGAGCGAGAAAAGTTAATAGAAAAGAAAGATCGCCAGCCTTTGAAATCGATGAAACTTTAAGATCGTTACTGATATAATACACAGAAAACACCCGCGAAAGAAAAGAGGAAACATTGATTCAAAGAAATGATCTAGTGAAGAAGTTCTAGAATTGATTGAAAATTGTACGTCAAAGCAAAGAAAGTAATTAGCTTAGAAAAACAATATGATGCTAAAATGTTAATTAAACCGTCACATCATACCTCGTTGCCCATTAAATATGTGAAATTTCAACCTGATTATCATCCATTATATGACATTCATTCATAGAAAAATGAAGAACCTAATCAAGAGAGAGAGAGAGAGCGAGCAAACGTACCATGTTGACCACCAATAGGAGACAGAAAGCTTTGTGAAAAATGAAGATGAAGAAGAAGATCAAAGAGGAGAAAAGAACCAGAGAGATGGGAAGGGTATTGGGAGCTGGGAAATAGATCCTTAATTTCGGGAAGACAATAAGAAGTGAGAAGAAAGCGGGGTGGAAGAGAAATTTGAGGGTGAAAACAAAGGTTGAGAATTTTCTATGCTTCTATGGCCGATCATGTCCACAACTAACATTACATATCGCCACGTTATGACTGCATGGCCAACCACAGTTGGTTCATTGTTTTGTTCCAAGGCTCTCAAAGCGCTATCTATTTATTTTCACTTTTATTTTTTCCTTTTCGTGGACTTCCAGAGTTTTAGAGTCATTAAAGCCATGATTTTTTGGGTCTTCGGACTGGTATATTGCCCAATATGGCCATATCTTTGTACAGTGAAGCTTCGTGGATTTTAGCCAAATTTGTAAACACAGATTTCAGTAGGTGTAATTTTAATGTTTCTCTAAGGCTGAGTTTAGATGCACCAAAAAAAATTTGATAAATTTTTCAGTCATTTTTTTACAAACTCTTCTAACTTTTTATACTCGTAACAATGTTTTCATTAATTTCAAGAGAATTTATTTATCTCAACATTCAATTTTTTTTTGGCCCAGTTGGATTTTTTCGTCTACTTCCAATTTTTCAGATTTTCAAAAATGAAATAATGTGAATTTGCTACACTGACCAACCCCCCCCCCCCCCCCGGGGGCCCAAAAAAAAAAAAAAAAAAGAGTCTCAGAACACCCTTTTTTTTTTTTTTTTTTTTTTATAAGCCTCGGAAATTCGGAATAGCCCTATTAATTGACGAGCTTGCGCAATCGTGGCAACGCGGGGTGTTCTAAAACCAATAATGTCAGCAAATTCCTTTTGACTCCCTCCGCCTCAACCAATAAAACATAAGGAAGCAACCTTACAGTGATCCCTACCACAGCTGATAGCTGCTCCTCCTTAAACCCTTTCGTTCCATTACAGGAGGGAGAGCGTCTTCCTCCAAAACCTCTTCAGCTCGTGCTTGAGGCTTCACATCGTCTGAAAATGGTGAGCCAAAGACAACGGCTGGCTCGCAAGAGATATAGAGAAGCTCACCCAGAACTGTGCCCCACGCCGGAGCCAACGGCCCCCAAAGACCCAGGCAAGAAGAAAAAGAAGAGCTTGTTTAAGCGCAAAAAGGCAGACTCCAGAGCACCCAATGACCCAAACAGACCCGTCAGAAAGGGGTTTAAGAAACACCCACTTAGAGTCCCTGGGATGAAGCCCGGTGAGAGCTGTTTTATTTGCAAAGCTAAGGACCATATTGCAAAGCTTTGCCCTGAGAAAGCTCAATGGGAAAAGAACAAGGTCTGTGTTTTTGCCTCAATTATGTTTCTCTTTGGGTTTCCTTTACCTGGGTATCTTACTAATTGAAAAAAAAAAAAAATTGAGTTCGTGAGTGATTGTCTCGTAGATGTTGCTTTCTAAGTCATAAGGTGCTGTGGGTATATGGTTGAAGTTAATGTGTTTTTTTTTTCTTTTTCTGTCCAGGTAGTGAAAAAAAGGGAACGATGATATCTTTGTTTGAATTCCATGCGGGTTTCATTTTGATACCATTGATTCATGGGATTTAAGTGTGTCATACTGTCATCGAATGCAATATGTGGTTTTGCTTTGTTGTTTGATACGATTTGGATTATTGGAATTTGATTGGAAATGGGAAATTGGCCGTTATGGCATAGAATCAACTTATGGTGGGGCTTTTCTCTGCTTTGTGATGCTTGCAGATATGTTTGCTCTGTCGGAGACGAGGGCATAGTCTGAAGAATTGCCCTAACAAGAATGATGATACAGTTGATAAGAAGTTCTGTTATAATTGTGGGGAAATGGGGCATTCTCTTTCAAACTGTCCCCAACCTCTTCAAGATGGTAAGCAACGTTTTCTTTGCATTATATCGCGTCAAGTTGTTTTAGGCTTCACATGGTCGATTTACATATATCCTTCGAGCTAGCTTGTCTAAGTGATATTTCACATTGCGTTTGTCTTAACAAATAGAACTTACTTTACCGTGAAGCTGTTGTTATAATTTGCACGAGTTTGACAAGAGTTGGTGTTACAATTTTATTGGTTACAGTTTGGTGATTCTCTTTAACAGTGCAGTCACTTTTTGATCCATCATGTAGCACTCACACTAGGGATTTCTTTTGTTTTGGAATTGACTATGTCATAGATGAGAATCTGTTGACTTTGAATTTTGGAGTTAGCTGCATTGGGCTTCTAGCAAAATGAAATTGAGGAAGAGGCTTTTAGATAAGTTTTTGGAATGAAAAGCTACTAGCCACTGACTGTTGCATTTGAATTCTTCACATTTTTGCAGTATCATTTTATGTCCTTTATAGTCAAAATGTACTACAAGAGACATTTCTGCACAATTTGTTGGAAAGTTTCCTTTTTATGATGATCATATTGTTGACCATACAGCATGAGTAACAGATACCCATTAATGGAAAGAACCAAAAAAAAAATCCTTTGTCTGTTTAGCTTTGGTCTGTCAAATCATATGATCTTTGCGATGTTGTTGAATGGATGCATGATGTGGATAATCCTCAATGAGGTAGGCTCATCAAGTGATAGTTAATGTATTTTAGTTGCTTGCTCACGCATATGTAAGCTTGCCAAACATGCAGGAAAATGGCTGGCTTTTTCCTTTCATGGTAAACAATATCTTTAGTTGAGTCAATTTGAGCGAGACAGTCATCTCTTTAGGTATAAACCATAACTGATTTTTGTGGCGTTTCAGGAGGAACTAAATTTGCCAATTGTTTCATATGCAATGAACAAGGACATCTGAGCAAGAATTGTCCTCAAAATACTCATGGAATCTATCCGAAGGTTTACTAATCTACCTTCCTGATGGTTGAGTTTTTTAGAACATAGAGTACCTTATTCTTCTGAGAGTGACTATTCTCTTAGCTATATAATTTTTTTATGGTTTGAGTTATCCTTGCACTTCCTTTGCAATTTGAATCTAATGCTTCTCTATATCATTCCTTTACGTTATCCTCAGGGTGGTTGTTGTAAGATTTGCGGTGGTGTAACACATTTAGCAAAAGATTGTCCTAACAAAGGGGGCAGAGGTCCCTTTGGTGCTAGTGGAGCTCGTAACACATGTAAGGTTTAAGATTGCAAATTCCTGAAGTTGATTATTTTCTTAATGGGGAGTCATATTCTGTATGATTGTGTCATTTCATTTTTCTGGAAATAAGTAAGGTGCTGAGCTGTTTATAATCATCCGCATTATTACCACGACTAAAGCATATTCTAACTATGTGGAGGAGACTTATACACCCAGTTTGTTTCAATTTATATTAACATAATGACAACCAGAGTGGCTTTGCAAGAATGAAAGTTTGGATTTTGGTAGTTACAGTAGTAGAAAGGTTTCCTCGACATAGAGCCTAAGCTTGAGTAAATAGATCAATAGTAAATAAGTCTCAGAAGGGTTGAGCCTTTGGAAAAAAATGGCAGTTGGTGTGATTTGTCTGTAAGTTTCATGACTATGGACTGGGGAATGATAGGAAAGTTTGTTCGTGACACATGTTATGGTAAGGTGAGAGGCCCTTAAGAGATGCCATTCTGAATTTATTTTCCATTGCTGAGAATAAGCAGACAGGCCAAGTGCACGCGACTCTGGTTAAAGACTTCATTGGAGTCTATATATTTTAGGTCAGTACGAAATTGGGAGTGGGCAATGGTAGTTGATCGGTGCATAATCTACATGCAAATCGGGAATTTAAGTGACTCCCTGGCCCCTCCCCTCTCCCCTATGAAAGAGAATTAAACAAGAAATAAACTGCCCAAGAAAGCCTGGAATCTTCATGGGCAAGGTGAGTTCATTGTAATCAAGGGCGAAGCTATACTCTCTGGGGTGCTTGGCTAATGGTTACTGTGCACTTATTATGTTTTCTAGGTAGGCTTGGAAGTGCATGAGGTTGGGACTTGGGATTGAAGAGAAATGAGTTACGGTATAGCTATCTTGCTGTATGGTAGCAAGACTGTCTATTGTTGTGTTTAGCTTGCCTGGACTTTGAGATTCCAGGCATTGGTGCTCTTGCTTGGACATGTAAGATGGTAAAGAAAACGGGAAAATTGATGCAAAAGATTCTAAGATTCCAGGCATTATGTGGTAGGATCTGCTGGTACTAGTTAAAAAACTGAAACAAGAAAAAAGCCTAATTGCAGAATTCATGGGCAACATCTTGCCTGTGTTTAAGACGTACAGCAATTCTAATTGAGAGCCAAGATGTTAGGTACATGCTACTGGATCTCGTAATTGGTTGAATGGTTTCTGGTATAATCTGTCTTGTTCAACGGTGATGATCAGAAACTGACCTGATTTCCATTGCAATAAAAACATACAAGACCAGTACATCATTAACAATATATGTTCTTAAAAATCTAAATTAACGAGTGGCAGCCCCCGAACTTAGCATGGGTAAGCGCATAAAATAAAATTTTTAAGCGAGTTGAATTATCCACTCAACATAAATAATCAGGTTGGATGAGTATAAGCCTGGATCTAACACTGCTTCCTCGAGGAGGCTCAAATTTTGGAATTCTATACTTTTTGGATATATTCTTATTAGACATGCAAATACATGGTCTATTTTCCCTTTTATATATGTGTTACTCAAAATTAACACTGAGAGTTGACTTGTGCATCTGATTTTGGTTGAAAGGTGTTTTGATGTCTTTATTTTCATGGTTTTGTACTCGTCTTCAGCTGTTTTTAATGGAGAAATGCCAAGACCAAAGGTGACCAAGTTTATAAGTGGGGATGATCTTGAGGATGATTTCTTGAATAATGAAACATTGAATGGTGACAAAGACAAATCCTCTGGGTCAAAAGTTGGCTCTGCCTCCGAGTCAACAGAAAGTCATGTGAAGCCAAAGAAGAAACAGGGGCCAAAAGTTGTGAATTTTGTAGGTTGATAAATTTTGGTGGATGGTGTAATTTTGGCAGGAAGATTGCAACATTCCACAGTATATTGGAAGAGTCTTGAGAATTAGTTTTAACTACGTTCTCAATGGAATTTTGTCATTTTCTATCTTCTACTTCAATGTCTTCGTGGATGACCTAAATTATATTACTCTTGCAAAATCATATCCTCTAAAAGAATCCTCTACAGGAGGATGAAGAATTAGTCCTCTGTTATAGACAGCTTCCCCGTGTGTATTTTTCGACATTTCTATCCGTCGCATTATTCTCGTAGTGCGTATTTTGTTTTACTACCTTTTCTTCTTTTTTGTGTGGTTTTACTTCCTTTTCTTCACTTAACTCGATTGCGCCCTTTCAATCATTGATTTGCACCGACTTTGCCGGGAGTCAAATCTCATGTCTCCTCAATCAACCGGAACAGAAAGACCACTTGAAAACCAAATCCAACCTAATCCACTGATAATTAAGGTGATGCATCACCGAGATGGCACATCCCAATGCTTATTTTATTGTCATGATTACGTATATTCATTGTCCTATAATCATGCATTATATTGACACGTACATTCTGGTCCAAATGATACTGCACCGATCAACATGCTGCATTTTCTCACTGTCAGGGGTTTGTTTGGTATACGAAGTCAGCACCAGAACCTTGGATGCCTCTACTGATACAACTGCTTCCTTTAGCCGCAATGATAATAATGTTGGGTGCTTTGCAGTTTGCACCCAAAGAAAAGCCTGCGAGCAATACCTTTGCTTTGTCACCAAGGCTTCGCCGATCACTGCATCTGCTCTCACTTGATGACGACATTGCTTCTGTTTTTCTTCGTCAAAATGCGTAATGGATTTGGTTCGCTTTGCTTTGCTTCATTCTCGGGGCCACGCTTTTATCAGTGTCTGCTTGAGTGAGAGGTACGTTTTGGTCATTCTAGCTAGGTCTCAAAAATCCAACAGCAAATAATAAAAAAGATTTGATATTTAGTGGCGTTCATTTACTCAATATTATAAAGTATGAAAATTTATAACAAAAAAAATACTCCAAAAATTTCAATATATATACATACAAATTCTATATTTTTCACAAATTCTAATAAATCTCAATATCTAAAGATTTTCAAAATTTTTAAAAATATTTCTTAAAATTTTCACAGATAAACACCACTTTATAATAGTCGTGGCCACCCAAAGAGACAACCGTAACACATAAGATTAACATTTAAAAATAAAAGCTATTCATTTCTAATATCAAATGAAAATGGTTGAATGGAAATAGCGTAAAATCTGTGGGTCTTTTTTACATCTTTTTTTGGCTGTTTGGGGGACCACTTTGAAATTTGATTCAACTTTGTGACAGCAAAGTGCCACGTGACCCTCCCCCTCAATCACGTGCGACTGCCAACATTCATGTGCACACCTGCACAGTGCACACACCCACATTCTTTTACTGCCTCACTCAAACTTCCGATTCCCCAACCGGCGTTACCGACCAACTACTTTTTTTTTTTTTATCCACATCCACGTGGCCACGGTCGCGTTGCCGCCTGCCGCCGCGCCGTCGTATCCTCGCTCGCCATCCTACAACATCTTCATTTCCCGCACCCAAATCCAGCGAGTGCACAAAATCGTAGCCGTCCGTTCGCTACACTTCTTGCGGATCCCACATATCAACAGTTTTAAATACCCGCGTACTCGCTGCACGAAAATTAAACGCGAACTCAACCGCCTCTCCCCTCACGAAAATCAACGCCTCTCCCCTCATCACGCAACTTAACGCCGTTTATATCCTCCGTCATCGCCCACCTATAAAATGAAGAAAACCCCTCCAACTCTCTTCCCCATTTTGAAACGCACACTCATTCTGTCAGTGACTTGCTCGGTAGAGAACTCGGTCTCTCTGATCCGGCGAACTCAGGGAGTCAGTTGAAAATGCGGGAGATCCTTCACATTCAGGGAGGGCAATGCGGGAACCAGATCGGGGCGAAGTTCTGGGAGGTGGTGTGCGCGGAGCACGGGATCGACTCCACGGGGCGGTACCTGGGGAACAATGACCTTCAGCTTGAGCGCGTCAATGTCTACTACAACGAGGCCAGTTGCGGTCGGTTTGTTCCGCGGGCCGTGCTCATGGATCTGGAGCCGGGCACCATGGACAGCGTCAGATCGGGGCCATACGGGCAGATATTCCGGCCCGATAACTTTGTTTTCGGGCAGTCCGGGGCTGGAAACAACTGGGCTAAGGGTCACTACACTGAGGGGGCTGAGCTGATCGACTCCGTCCTCGATGTCGTAAGGAAGGAAGCTGAAAACTGTGACTGCTTGCAAGGTACTCCAATTTTCTTCTCTATCGTCAACTCTTTTTGGAAAGTGTTTCCTCGTGTTGTTTTGTAAGTTCCACTGACGGTTATAATCTTGTGGTCTCTTTGTTCGCTGTATAGTTGACTCATTTTTGTATCAGGTAGCATATTTTTCTATTTGGAAATGTTTTGTGTTCTTCTTCTCTGTTTCGAGTGTCAAAATTACTTTCGCAAGCGTTTTATGTGTTCTCTAATGTTTTCGATCATTTTGTGCTTTCTTTGGAGGTATTGCTGCACATTCCTCGCGTAAATGAGTATTAATAATTCTGTTTTTTTGGTACATACTCTATAATCTTGCTTTTATGAACTGTTTTCTGCGCTTTTTAGATTTGTATTCTTTTCACCGATATAGCGCGTTATTCTTTTTTTAAAAAAAAAAACTTGCGGATCTTCATTCATGAATATTTTTGGTCCAGTTTGTGCTGTAATTTTTTCGCTTCTATTTTCTTGGTGTTTTATTCAGAATCTCTTGGTTTATTGCTGCTGACTTAGAGCTTTCTATGTGCTTTTTTTAAGTTGTTTTTTTTTTGGGTGAAGATGAAGAAACTTTTTTTTTTTTTAAGTTGTTACTGAAGTTTTGTTCTCGTTTTTTCCCCTTATCATTTATTTGTCATTTCTTAAGTCTTTTTTCCTCATCATTTATATTACAACTTGTGATACTAACTAACTAACTTGTTTTTCCGAGTCTCAGGGTTTCAGGTTTGCCACTCTTTGGGTGGTGGAACTGGGTCAGGAATGGGAACTCTTCTCATTTCCAAGATCAGAGAAGAATACCCCGACAGAATGATGCTCACTTTCTCGGTTTTCCCATCTCCAAAGGTGTCTGATACTGTTGTCGAACCCTACAATGCAACACTCTCTGTTCACCAGCTTGTTGAGAATGCAGATGAGTGTATGGTATTGGACAATGAAGCTCTTTATGACATTTGCTTCCGGACACTGAAGCTCACCACTCCAAGCTGTGAGTTTATTTCCATTTTCTTTTGAATTATCGTTCTGTTAAATTTGAATAAGAGAGCGTAATATTCTATATTCGAGTGCAATTTTGCCAAACATTTATGTGTACGTACATATCTTAGTTTGTCTGGGAAATGCATATGGATATATAATATTGGGTTTTAAAGATGATTGTAGTTTTTGTCAGTTAGTTGTCAAAGCTAGGACATATAAATGATATTATATAATCCATGCTCTCGCCTGTTTGTCTGCTTGTCTTGTCAGAAAAGCAATAACATGTCTTACACACGACTGGCCTTAGGAGGTACTCTCAAAGTTAGCATATTAGTAGGTCTGTTTGGTGTCAGTCCAGCATGTAGCTACCTTTCGGTTCTCATTTCTGATTGATCATGTGTTGCGGTCAACAGCTTTAAGCATGGTTTCAGGAATAACATAATAGGGGTACTTTGGGTCCGTAACACCTGCATATTCTTCTTCATTCTTTCTTGGAGAATTGGCTGTGGTATTCTAGGTGATTCAGGTTTCTGGTTTTTCTTCTAGTTTCTTTTTATCTAAATAACAGATCTAAGAGATTCTGGTAGATGCTAATAAATGTGAGTAATGAGAATCAACGAGACAGAGAGAGAAAGTACTTCTCTTTTTTGTGATTTGTAATGTGGCATGCTTTGAGTATGGTGCAATTAGGGTGATCTTTTTAATATTTGAACAATGTACAAATTCTTAATTCAATTGATGTTTGACATCTCTACATAGCTGACCAACGATGATTATTTGTTCCAGTTGGAGACCTCAATCACTTGATTTCTGCCACTATGAGCGGGGTTACTTGCTGCCTTCGCTTCCCTGGTCAGCTCAATTCAGATCTTCGCAAGCTTGCAGTTAACCTAATTCCATTCCCTCGGTTGCACTTCTTCATGGTTGGGTTTGCTCCCCTCACATCTCGTGGGTCACAGCAGTACCGTGCCCTCACTGTTCCTGAGCTCACTCAACAGATGTGGGACGCAAAGAATATGATGTGTGCCGCTGATCCTCGCCATGGCCGATACCTAACTGCTTCTGCTATGTTCCGTGGCAAGATGAGTACAAAGGAAGTGGATGAGCAAATGATTAATGTGCAGAACAAGAACTCATCCTACTTTGTTGAGTGGATTCCCAACAATGTCAAGTCTACTGTTTGTGATATCCCTCCAACTGGTTTGAAAATGGCTTCAACATTTATTGGGAATTCCACATCGATTCAAGAAATGTTCAGGAGAGTCAGTGAACAGTTTACTGCTATGTTCCGCAGAAAGGCTTTCCTGCATTGGTACACAGGAGAAGGAATGGATGAAATGGAGTTTACAGAGGCAGAAAGCAACATGAATGATCTAGTCTCCGAGTACCAGCAATACCAAGATGCTACAGCAGATGAGGATGGGTATGAGTACGAAGACGAGGAGGAACTTCAGGAGGAGGCCTAAGTAATGTTTGGTTTCTGTTTCTCATTCTGCTTGATACAATGTTCTGTGGTGTTACCGTGTGTTCTATTCCTGAATACCTTATTTGTACGTTTTGATTGTTGGACTATGGTTGGTCATTAGATCTGTTGTCGTTGGTTTGTTTTTGGTGGGGTAGTGTAGGGAGTTTTTTTTCCTCAGACATGCTAGTGTGAGATGTTAATGATAAGTTGCCATTGCATACCTTTGTGCCTGTTATCTCTCGTTTGCTCTGTGTTGTATTGGGGAGTTCTGTTTTTTTTCTGGACGTTCCACACTCTGGGGTTTAAGTCTTACTTATCAAAAAAAAAAAAAAAAACTATGGGGTTTAAGTCATCATATCGCCAATTGTATGCAATTACGTGTAATTGGTCTTGTATAAACATGATTAAAATCTGCACTCATTTTTCATGTAAGGTTATTGTGGTGCAAACATTTCAGAAGCATTTGCGTCGGAGTGATGCTCTGGAAGCCAGAGAAAACAAGTAGGCAATTATGAGGGCCTCGTTATGACTGAACTGAAAGTCTGAAAAGATGCCCCACGGCCCGAAACTTTGGGCAAGCAAGGGTTCAAATTGGCCCGGTTGAGTTTTGTCACACCATATCATGTACTCTCTTATGGAAACCACCGAGTTCCGACACCGCCCTTTACAACAGAAGAAAAACCAATAGCTTTCCAATCCGTTGAGCAGGACTAGGAAAAAGAATGATTTTTTTTTTTTCCTTCTAAATTTCATCCCACCTCCATGACACGGAGATACCCAGATAGATATATAATCTTTGTCTAGGCTCCAAACTTAAGGACTTTAGCAGTTGAGATTTGAGCAAGGAAGTGCTCTACTACAAAACGCCGTTGGATTTTTCCAGTAGCGGTCTTGGGGAGATAATCAGTGATAAAAACCCTTTTGGGGACTTTGAAGGCTGCAAGATTTTTCTTGCAAAACCTCAGTACCTCTGCCTCGTCAATGCCTGATCCTTCTCGTGGTATGATTGCACAATTAATCTGTCGGCGAAAGTAAGAGATGGTCAGAAGATATTATGAGTTTCTTTAGCAGATCACATATAGAAAATATCCTTGTGGGTTATGCATATGTTAAAATGGAGAACAGACTACAGTTATCCCATTCTCTTAAGAATTCAAGGAGTCTTGTATTCCAGAGCTTTAGAGAAGCTCTGAAGCAGCTGGGGAGCTCCTTGTACCCTAAATGGTACTGAAATTCTAATCCAAGTTCTCAAGACTTAACCAAGAAATTAAAGAGAGTGGAAGGCATGTCGAAATTGTACTACCATAGCAAGGATGACTGCGGAGGAGTCGACGAGGGTGAAGAAGTGGACTGCACAAACTCGAAAACAATGACTTTGGGGCAGCACTATAGGGAGCTAAACCTTCCCTATATGAGACTAAGCCACAAGAAGTTGGGATTTCTAAGGAATAACTAAGACAATTTCAAGATTTTGCCCCCAAATCACGGTTCCTTGTGGCCTGTGAGAACTTGCACAGACAAAGGTAAAAAAGTTGACACGAGTGGAAACCCTAGATAACTCTCAGCATATATATGATGGATCTTGTGAACAACTGTGCACCTACCATCTTATAAGCTACATGGGATCAAGGCCTATGATGGAATCATGGGAAACAGCACAAAGTCACATGAAACCAGCAACATACTAACAGATATATATATATATATGTTACCGTCGCAAGGGGGCCATATCACCAAACAGGTGCCTAACACATCACACATGACATGCATGCCACTGTCAACAGTAGCTTGGCTTAAATTAAATATTTCCGCGGGGTCTCGGGGTAGAACTGATTGACATTATTAATATATAGAAACGTAAATAGAACAAATGGACTGCCATTGTGCTCTCTGATCTTACGTACCTCTTCGCCATATTTCTCATCAGGGACCCCGAAAGCAACTGCTTGAGCAATATCGGTATGGGAATGCAGGATTGCATCCACCTCGATTGGCGATATTTTCTCCCCTGTAAAATGCTCGGGCGGAACAAGAAGATGATAAAAATAATTAATGATGTTGGAGTAATATTCTCAAGAAACTTTTACGGAATATTCGTTTGGTTTGCTTCAGCTGGTCTTGCATGAAAATGAAGTTAATAACCAAAATGAGATAAAATAAGAATCATTACCTCCCCGGTTGATGAGCTCTTTGATCCGACCAACTAGATACAAATACCCGTCCAAATCAAAGTACCCGATATCACCCGTATGAAACCACCCGAACCGAAAAGCATCCTTGTTAGCCTCAGGGTTATTTTTATAACCTTTGGTCACGTTCGGTCCCCTGATACACACCTCCCCGCTCGTCTCAGGCTTTTGAAGCATGCCATTCTCGTCCAATATCTCCAATTCTTGACCCACGGGCATTCCTACAGACCCGGCTTTATGTGGGCCATCCTCCGGTAATGGGTTTGAGGACATGAGATGGGCCGCTTCCGTCATTGCATAGGCCTCCAATACAGGTGCTCCGAATGTCTTCTCCAGCCTGTCCAATATGGCGGGCGCCAGCGACGCGCTACAGCTCCTAATGAACCGGAGCTTCGGGTATACGGGTTCCGGGTTACTCGAATGGCGATCCAATATGATTTGGTGGATGGTGGGAACAGCGGTGTACCACGTAGCGTTGCATCGGACCATGTCTAACCAAAATGTTGAAGCCGAGAATCTGCCTGCCGCAGGGAGTGCTACCGTGGCTCCGGCAACGAGAGAACTCAACAACCCGGCTATTAGCCCATGGACGTGGAATAGAGGGAGGACTATCACTGTCGAGTCCGACTCCGTGAGTTTGCACACAGATTTTATGTTTTGCACCGAGGAAGCTAAGTTGAGCTGAGTTAGGGGGACACCCTTGGGCCGGCTGGTGGTGCCTGACGTGTGGAGGAAGAGCGACACATCGGCGGGGTCGTTGGTGAGTTTGGTGACCGAGATTGGGTCCGCCACGGACTGAGTGAGCGAGAGAGCGAGCTCAGCGTCGACTCCGGAGAGTGTGGCTGTGGCGTAAGGGTGTTTGAGTTTCGAAGCCGCGGCTTTAGCTCGGTCATTTCCTTCTTCCGAGGTTAACAGGAGCTTTGACTTTAAGTCGGCTAGGTAGAACTCGAACTCTTTCGATGTGTAGGCTGGGTTGAGGGGCGCAGCCGTGGCTCTAGCTCGAATTACAGCCAAAAATATGATAATAAACTGTAATTTCATATCAATAAATAACAAATCATTTTCAATTGAAAATATACGACAAGGTTTAATGATAAACTTTCAATAATAAATAAATTACAGAAAAAAAAAACTCATTGAGGTAGCTAGAAGTTGATAGTTGCTTTCAATTAACATCAACTTGCAATATTTTAAAGTTCAAATGATTGTTCTCATGCACGAAAGGAAAGACGAGGTACTAAAACTTTCATTCTAATTGTGTTTGTCTTCTGAAAACTGGCCACCAAAGAACTGCAAACTACAGCACAAGAAAAAAGAGCTCATTTTTCTTAGACATTTTTGGTTGAGGTGGGCTCTGGAATATAGTTCTCTTCTCAAAGCCGAATGCTTTAGCGAAGCTAACCCACCCAATTACCTAAATTATCTCCGCGTACTGGGGCTTTTACTTCGGCATGTCTTCCGCCCGACGACCAAATTAAACAAATAAAGTAAAATAAAGGATAGAAAGAAAATAGAAGAGATACTCATATTATCAGAAGGAACAAAACCTCGACGGTGTTGGGGAAAACGAGCGCCACGACATCGCCGACGTTTATACCAGCTGAAACGAGCCGAGAAGCGGCACTTTCGACGAGTTCTTGAAGCCGTGCGTACGTCAAGTCGAACTTGCCGGAGGCTGAAAGGGCCCGCCGTCGTGGGAATTCTCCCGCTACACGTGTCAACATTCCGGTAAGTGTTAGATTCTCCATTTCTCTCAGAGAGAGGGGGAGATTTTTTCTTGTCTCCGGTAATTCGGAAATAAGCAATGTGATGGATTCGTAAGAAAGGGGAGGAGCGAAATGCAAAGAGACGAATGACGATGGCTACTATATAGGAGAAAGTTTCGATTCGTGCATGTATGAACTTAGGTAAGCTGTCCACGTGGCAAGATATTAGAGGTTGGCATGATGAGATTTTCGATACTCTGCGATGCTCTTCCCACGCATTTGTATATCTCTCCTAAGTTGATATTTCCATCTTAACAATCCTTTTAAATTCTTTTTTCCTCGAATAAAAAATATTCATATTAATGCATTAAAATACGTTTTTTTTTTAGTTTCTACCTTATTTTTAATTAAATAAAAGCTTAAACAACTTTTGAACATAAATTTGACGTAAGACATTCTTAACAAGTCATTATATTGAAGAGTTTTGATCCTTGTGTTTGCTGTTTGGATTTTGATGTACTTTCTCCATAATTCTGGCGGAAAGTTTACGCTAACCCCTTTGAAAAATCTATAATTCTCCATCGTCTTTCTACCAACCTAACCTACAAAAAGAGAACCATATTTAATGGCTCCATTTACTTCTATGGCTCTTAAAGTTTAAACTACTCTTAAAGATGGCTAGCTCCTAAATCGAGCCATATTTTTAAGGAGATGTTGGTTTGCAAAAATATTATAGGCTACAAATAAATGCAATGAAATTTATAAAATGAATATTCAAAACCTCAAAAAATCTGACACAAACATCAATACTCTTAATATAAACTCTAACGACGTTTCATACAAGCTCCAATATATTTTTTAAAAAAAAATTTTAAGAAATCTTTTTTCTTCATATTTTTTCACCAAACTTCAATATTTTTTTTATTAAAAAATACATCAAATTATCTCTTTCTACACTTTTTACAAACTCCAACAAAAATTAAATATCTTTAAAATTTTCACAAACTTTTACACAAAAACTTATAAAACTCCAATTTACATAAATATTCACAATTTTATCTAAAATCCTAAAAATCTTACAATTTTTTTATAAAACGAACATCCCCTTAGCATTTCCTTTTGAAACATAATGATCTTTTGAAGGAATTCGGACCATCAATCAAAATAAAATCTATTTTGAGGTCACCTCCTAGATTATTAGCATGATAATTATTTAATTTGTATGGAACAAAAAGATAGTAGAAGCTATGAAATTAGTTGAAGTGTGCGTCAATTAGTACCATCGGCTTAATTATCGAAAAAAAAAAGATAGCATGAAATTTTTTTAAACTGGACATATTGGCCATCGTTCAGATAACGTTTTGGCTGGCCAGAGATCAGCTCTTTGTAACGTGTCATGAGGATTGCCATATGGCATATGGTATGCCGTATATGGCCTCTTGCTTCACAGTTCACACATACCAAAGCGATTGAAAACTGGCCAGCCGCTTATATTGGCTTTTCTCCAACAATATCTCTCTCTGGCTCTCATCATCCCATGCGCAAATAACTTGTCCCTACCCTAATAATTGTGGATTTCCTTATCTCATAATTCTCCACCAAACTGACATCTGACAATAAGAGATTAACTGGAAAATCAAACACATTTTCAGGCATGATTCGAGTTTGCTTATCGGATCGATGTTTCAACTTTCTTGAGAACGATTTGCATTTCACGGCATTTGGTTGTCTACTCGGGCGTTAGGGAATTTATCAGCAGGCAAGATTCGCTTCTCGGTTGGTTTTAATTCCATCCACAAAAACACAAGAAAGACAAAGCCTTACGAGGCCAGGAGCAGGAGACACAAGCCTTGGGCCCAAACAAATCGAAACTTGTTGTATTAGATTGGGCTCCATGTTTGGGCCTAAAATCCAGTACCATTTCATCTCGTCACAATGACACAAACCCTCTTTATAGGGGAAATATTTTCGCCAGCTTCGAGTTTCCATTTTCTCAACCGAGACTGCCAACATCCATATAGAATGCAACAGGAAGAGTGTAAAGCGACAGCCATTCAAAACTCCGCTATTCAAACTCCTTTTGACGATTACCATATAAAGCAGCAATTGATTTACATGTGAATGCAAAAGTCTAGATGAAATAAAATCGTAGGACTCCATTTTTCTTGAGCGCCGACTACGTCTGATTGATTTCATTGTCCACATGAAACATGACTCGGGTATGCATTAATAGAGGACACACTACGGCCAGATGCAAGCTTAATTTTATTTTACTGCATGCTTAATTTCTCAGGTATAGGTCTCGAGTTTGAATTCTGACTTTAGACTTCAGGCTCCACGTGTACGTTAAGTCTACTTATTGAGAGGAGTCCAATCCACACGTGCAAGCAAGTTTAAAAAACATAAATCAAATAATTAAATCAACATATATGATCTTTAGCATAAGTTTTTAAAATAATTGAGAATTTCACATCTACTTGAGAAAAAGAAAATGTGAGCACCAAATTAAGATGCGCCAAACATTGGTTAATGATTTTGACTACATGTACCGTTAGTCGCAGATAGTGAAATCCAAGAATTAGGTTTAGGTATTTGCTAAGTTGGCCAATGTCTTACTAGCCAACAACTGCCGCTTACCAAGAAAACGGGACTATTCTCTCATTTGGTCGTTCACGAGGGGTTCCAATTTGAATGTTCGGAATCAATCTCAATCCACAGGAACTTTCTAATACAGAAAGGAAGGCGTGTCAAGATTCGCACCTCTTAAAAGAGTCTAATACGTAGAGAGTCTTTCACAAACCAAACGGGACGTTAGAAAGACTTGAATTGAATCGAGCTATAGCTAGGCAAGCGGGATGGCCAGCCACCGTTGGTTGACGGAAATTAAGTTGCCTGGGTACCACAGCTACTGACTCAACACTTGGGCCAAAAGGCCAAAATAAATAAGCTTAGGTCGACGCGTAAATGCATGGCCGCCTCCCGTTGATCAGAAGCCATTTTGGACCCCCTGACCTTCTTGTCTAATCCCATTTCGGGCTGAAAAGCAGGAAATGGAGTACGAACACATGTTGCCTCTTGGCAATTTCTGCATTAGCATGCCGTATACGGATATACGGCCTTTTCTCATTGATAATGCTTCTACACAGAGCAAACTAATTATGCTTAGCTTTAGTTTATTGAGATATAAAGCTTCATGGAGGAGTCTCGTACGTACGCATGCATATGGTCGACGGCATTGAAGAACGTTAACATCATGAGTTTAATTTCATTAATTCCTTTCCTCGATCATGTACTACTTTCACTTTCTCTATCCTATATATCCGAGGGAATTAAAGGAAATGGGAGTCCTAATTAAAGTTGGTTGATTTCTAGAGAACATATATGAACTACCGAGTCCCAGCCATTCAAATTGAAGTATAGTTTTGGTAATTGGACGGACCAATAATTCTTCCTCTTCTTTCTTTGGCCTTCTCTGATCTCCGTATAAGACTCCGGTAATTGCTATACGAAGTGACAATCACCTATCATTCCGCAATTCCAGTTGATTTGGACTAGAAGGAAAGAATAGTCTGTACACGTGGGAATTTTACCCGAAGCATATTATAATATGCGTGTGCCCATGCATGAAGAATATATATAAGTCACTTTCACGTACACTTGTACATACATATATATGTGTCTCAGTCTCTCATATATATATATATATATATATACACACACACACGCACATACACACACATATACATATATAATATTTAATTGATATTGATAATGATTTACAATTGATTAATTACAGATAATTAATTTGGACACTGTTGCTAAAAGAACACACATTTATCATTGCTTCATTTCCAATCCATACAATAAATCACGCCAAATTACATATATCCATATGAGTATGATACCGTACAATCTTCTCTAATATAGCATATCTCTTGTGCACCTTATACAAACTACAAGGTACACCTTATTGATTTGAAGAGCACTCATGGCACATAACTTGCACGCAGACAGTACCAAAACGACCGTGCATCATGACTTGAAGCCGGCTAGCTATGTCCCTGGGTGGACTTCATTATTGTAAGCTAATTAAGACAAGGTTTTTCTGTAGTATATTAATCTTTTCTAGTATGGTGCCTGTGCTGGGGCAACCATCATGAACTCAACAGGCTTCACGGGTCCTGGCGCAACATAACCAGAGCTGCGCATCTCCGACATCGCTCGTCGTGGATTTTGCTCCTGTGATTCACATAATTTGGGAAGAAACACACCTGCCAAAAATTGAAACGAAAACAATTTAAGTTCTTGAACGTTTAATATTATAAGTAGCTGCATTAAATAAATAAAACTATATATTTACGCTCACCTTCACCGGCAGCAAGATTGAAGTATAGGTCAATAACGTTGGGGCAGCTACCGTAGCACGGAGGCGAGCAAAGCTTTTCGGTGAAGCGAGACTCTAGGAGAGAGTCCGATGAGATTCCAAGTGTCGTGCGGTCAAGCCCGCATGCTTTGACGCACTGGTCAGTCTCGATCCAGTCCTTCAGTTTGTCGGCCTCAATTTCTGATGCACGGCATGTGTACGCTTCCTCTCCGCTCCTTTTCACGTGTTTCTCAAGCACGCACCGCTTGCCGGAGGATGACACAGCGAACGCGCACTTGTCTCGGTCTAGATGTTCACATGTTATTGCTCCTGTGACCACCAACATAAATGGTTAATTGCATGTATAACAATGCATGAAAATAAAGAAGGAAAGGTATCTGATGCGATTACGTGGATTAGAGCCATCTAAATCTTAGTGGGGGAAATAGCCAAAGTAAATCTAATATAATTCCTAGCATTGAGAAACAAGAGTACGCACGAGTACTGAATATTGTAAAGCAGGAAATTAATATGTTTACGCGTTGGTTTTGGTTTTGGAAATAATCATGGGCATACCTAGAGTGCCTTGCACAAAGAGGGCAAGTGCAAGAAACAGGGTCGCCAGGGTCTTCAAGCTAATATTAGAGGCCATTGCAAAGCTCTAATACAAAAAAAAGATACTGGCGGAGGCCCAAATTAGCTGGGTTATTTGTGAAGTTGTAGGAGATCTCCTGCTTAAGGAATGCTGCGAAGCTTCAAGGTTCTTTAGGAGTATTTATAGTTGTGTCGATGGTCACTGTAGATCGAGAAAAAAGCGGTCAAGTGTAATTTCTATGTTAATACGTAATGGTCAATTGGTCATGATGATGAACCTTACTTTAGATTTTAGTGGACATTCGGTCTTTCGTGCGACCCCACGAAGGGCCGTGACAAAACACACGTTTCTCCCGCCCCAACGATTATAACGATTACAAGTCAATGACGGCCGCTATCAATGGCGGATACTTGGCTATAGTATGCCACCCCACATGCATGTGAAAATAACTTTCTTTTAATAAAAATGTCAAGAGTACTTATTCATAGCAAAAATAGTTAATACAAAGTTGTATTACGGTGCTAATAATGTAGAGCAAGAATTCCTATCATCTTAGGGCCGGTTTGCAAATATTTCTTTAATAATTTGGTAAAGTTCAAGGAAACGAACAGTTAGGCAACACGTATGAACGTTGTAGTGGGTGTACCGGCCGGATAGGTTGCATATGTATAATGTAATACAATAACAGACTGTGCTAACTGTTTATTATGGGAAAGGTTCTATAGGTGTTGAATAATTATGTACTTAGAGGATAATTCTTACTAGCTAGTGTGGTACGAGCGTAGTGTGGGAGAGTACGTACGTGGTGATGATAGTAGCTTGTCTTAGTGTATCTAAATAGGTTGCTTAAATAGCAGAGAAGAGTAGGTAAAAGCAGTGGCGGAACCAGAGTTTTAATTAAGGGGGGGCAAATTCCTAAGGCGAAATGACATTTAAAATTTTTTTCTTATATAATGCAAAAGTGTCTTAAAGTTACAATATCGAAAATTAAGGACTAAAAGCATTTAAAAATATTGAAATACACTTACTAAACTATTTGCTAATACTAAGAGATGGTAATTGAATCCTACGAGCCTTCATCTTCTGAAAACGTTGTAAAATGACTTCGTTCTCAATAGTTTCAAAAATTTCCCTCTCAATGTATACTACCATACTATCATTCATCCATTCATCTCCCATCTTATTACGCAAATCAGTCTTAATAATCTTCATCGCAGAGAACACTCTCTCAACAGTTGCAGTCGCAACTGGTAAGACCAATGCTAACTCAATAAGAGATAAACCAATGGAATACAATATGCTTTCTTGTCTCAACCATCTTCATAGCAAGACCTCCAATATCTTGAAGTCTCAGAAAAATCATCATTTTCTAACATCTTGAATGTAGGTCTGAAGTTGATCTCTAAGTAGTATATTCAATTGCTGAGAAATCATCTGGATAAAATTGAGCAAGACGAATAACTTAGCATGATCAAACGCCTTGAATGAGTTCCTTGGATCAAGACATGCTATGCAAAGAAGTAGTCCGTATTTGCTTCTGTGAAACGATTATCCATCTCCTGAGAAATCAAATCAATAACTTGGCAAAACACTTCCACACGAAAATGATGCAAATAAGTAATTGTTTGCCCTCCACGCCGGCGACCGCGAGTTGGTATAATGTCTTCCATATTGGGCACAGTGATATAATTATTCACACAAAAAGTTTTCACTTCTTCCAAAAAAGCATCCCATTCATCTCCCTCAAAGCTTGCAACCGACGCTTCACAACTCCACCAAATCATAGCATTAACAATGTCTTGATCCTTTCGTTGTAATGCCTGTGACAATTCATTAGTAATTCCCATTATATTTTCAACAAATGCATAGTGAATACAAACTCAAAGCTTTGCATCTTATCCATTAACTCATAGCAATGGATCTTTGATCTGAGAAGTGCCATCCTCTTTTATGTTTTCAAGCACTTCCAATACTGATGACCACATACTGAAGAGACGGATTATTGTATGTGGTATGAACCCCAACGAGTATCACCTGGTCGTGCAAGACTGGTTTCTTGATTTTTGCCCCTTCCACTAGATTGTCTCCATTCTTAACTGCTCCACTATCTTCTCATGTTGATTTGCCGAAGAATATCTTTCCTTTTACAAGAAGCTCCAACCATATTCACAATAATAGTAGTGTAAAAAAAAATCACCAACTTGTAAATTATTCTTTGCAATAGCTACAACAGCCAGTTGAAGTTGGTGAGCAAAACAATGGATATAGTAGCAGAAGGATTCTCCCTCAAAATGAGCGACTTCAACCCATTGAACTCGCCTCGCATGTTTGATGCCCCATCATACCCTTGACCTCTCAATCTGGATATTGATAACCCGTGTCTTGCAAACAGTTTGTCTATAGCATTTTTCAAAGATTGTGAGCAAGTGTCAGTAACATGTTCCACACCAAGAAACCTTTCAATCACCTGTCCACTTTGTTCACATATCTCAAAACCACTGCCATTTGCTCCTTCACTGAATATCTCGAGACTCATCAACCATAAGAGAAAAAAATCCATCCCCAATGTCTTTAATGATAGCAAGTGTGGTCAACACTGCACAGCATTCACCATTTCCTTTTGAATAGTTGGAGAAGTCATTTGGTTGTTTCCAGGAGCATTAAGATGAATTGTCTTACAACCTTTTTTTACGTAAGCTGTACCATTCCAAAAGCTCAAGAAAATTGCCCTTCCTCATTGAACTCTCGGACTCATCATGACCACGAAAAGCTAATCCTTGCCCCAAAAGAAAACGAATGCAATCTAAAACTGCTGTTAAACGAATGCGATAAGCTTCTCTAACTCGTTCCCATGTGCGGATAACATGTGTGCAAACTTTGACGCTGATTTTTGAGTGTTCACATTGTCCTCTAGCTAATTGTGAGCACTATCATGTCACCAACATGTTCAGAAAAACCTCCAGTTGCTTTTTTCCAATTGCTAAATCCCTAGATGTAAACACATCCCCCCGGATTTCTCCTTTAGTTTGCCTAAATAGATAACACCACAAGCAATAAGCTGCATCCTTTGATACACTATATTCCAACCACTCATTATTTTTGAACCATAACTCCCTAAAACCCCTCATTGTTTCCATATTGCTTCTTGGGAAAATTATGGCCAAGCGGTTGACAAGGACCTTTGATCAAGTACTCTCTACGAATTTGATCCCTAATCCCAACATCATATTCTTCAATGGGTTTACGTAACCCTGGGTCAGCAATAATATCATCTGGACTAAACAAAATACGAGGTCTTTTCGAACTAGTATTTGCATCAGAAGTAGGAGTACTAGACGACTCCACGCTGGCTGACTTTTTTTATCAAAAACTTATCCATTATCTAAACAAAACAAAACAAAACGAAAAATAAACTTTAGACACCAACTGTATAATCTCTTCAAATACACAACATTTACATGTCTACTAGGTTACCATCATGTTCATCATATCAAATAATCAAAATATAAACGAACAATTCACAAATTTAATTTCAATTTTAACAACTTTTAAACAAGCAACAAAACCAGCATAAATAAGCCCTAACCTCCAATATCCAACAATTCACAAAAACCAACAGAACCAACATAAGCCCTGACCTCCAATCTCCAATAATTCACAAAAACCATAAGCCCTTCCAATAATCACAAAAACTGAATCATTTTCTAAATTTTTAATAAGGGTTTAGGATACAAATTACCTGAATAAGCCCACCACCCAGCAAAATTTGAGCTCCAAATTTAACCTGAAAAAACAATATAGCAACGATACTTACGCCTCCACGCCATTGATAAATTAACTTCTCGATTTGTAAATTTAAAAAAATTAAAAACAATCCATTGTGAATACAGTTCATCCGAGAGAATATCCCCTAAATTGAAATGTCACTTTGCAAAATGGACATTTAGGAGAGAAACAAAAATTCCAATTTATCACTCAACCTTGCATTTCTTCTCGGTTTGTTACCATTACAAGAGAATAGTTAAAGAAAAAGAAAAATTTTAAAAAATTGAAAACAAACATACGTAACAACCGTGCTATAAAAAACATAGAAGAAGTGCTAATTAATCACGTATAAAACCATATTGAAAATTCGAATAGGTGAATATATCAGTGAAATTTCAATATGCAATAGAGATTAGAGAAGAAATTTCCTACAACTCAACACACGAGAGAAATAGTCAAATAGATACAAAGCTAATTTAGCTAAATATACCTTGCCCAATACCCACACCTTGGTGAGAGAGATTCGGTGCCCAAAAAGAGAGAGAGAGAGAGAGCCGTGGGAGAGAGGGGGAGGCTGAGAGGGAGACGCTGGCGGGAGGAGGGAGAAATGGTGGGGGGCAGAGTCGCAAGACTGAGAAAGAAATGCACGCGTGACAGTGAGGCGTGAGGGAGAAGCTTTGCAGATTTTTTTTAAAAAAAAAACAAACAGAGGTGAAATGTCAAAGGAAAAAAAGGCTGGGCTAACTAAAAGAGGGGGGGCGCGGGCGCTGGACTCTAGGGGAGGCTGGACAGAGGGTGAAACATTAAAAAAAAAGAAGGCTGGACTAACTAGGGGGCGCTGGGCGCTGGGCTTACGAAAACATCTAAACTTAAGGGGGGGCGGGCTGGGGACAAACACATTAATAAAAAAAAAAAATCTTTAGTTTTTCCAAAACTAAGGGGGGGCAGCCGCCCAGGGCGCCCCCCATGTGGTTCCGCCTCTGGGTAAAAGAGGAGAGGAAAAAGAAAAGCAAAGAACACTTGATCACATTCTCTGGAGTTCTCATCGCATGCACCAGGGGAAAAAAAAAACAGAGCAGTAAATACTTTTTGAACGTGCAGTATACACTACATATACACATGAACGTGCAGTAAATACTTTTTGAACGTGCAGTTTTGGTTCACCACCATTCAAGGTAATAATCTTTTTTTTTTTTTTTAAGCAAACGTGAAATCCATTTCACTGAAAACCATACAAACATGCTGATACAGACGACCACTTGAGGCCGGATACAAAGAACCGAGGCATAAAGCCCATTACAGCATCATAAAAAGCCTTACGGGCTGTATATCAATGGGTCATAAAGGCCTGATTCCTAATGGCTATAAAAGCCTCAATATGACAGACCCAAAGGGCCGTGAATTCCAAGCGGGTCCAAAGACCTGCAAGTAATGCTGCCGAAAGTGGCGATCTCCGGAGGAATGGGTAGGCAGGCATCGCACTCCCACTTCCTCGAGAGAGCATCTACACTAGCACCAAAGGACAACGAGGTCCACAACAAAACCCCAATGAAATGAACATCAACATGCAAGGAAAATACAACAAAACATAATAAAGAAGAGATGTTGGCCAGCCAGAATCTGGCTAGAAAACAGAGCCCCGAGACACCACCAAGAACCACCGCAGCAGATCCAAAAAGGGGCAAACGCGTGGAAGACACGCGCCTGCCAACGGCGACCGAAAAAAGCTGGAGATGACCGCCTGGAGCTGCTGATGCCTTCCCTGCTGAGCATGGCCACCGACGTGCACCAGGAACGACGGGATCTAGAGTTGAAGACAAACTCAGAGGGAGACCAAAAATGGGAGGATCGAAGAGTATCCAGCCAAAGGAGGGAGAGGAGAGAGAGGAAAGGGGGGGAGGTCAGGCGAGGGAGAGGGAAAAAGTCTAGAGAGAGGCCAGAGCCTCTCGCTCTAGACTCGTGGGTACGGCCGACATTATTCAAGGTAATAATCTTATAAGTGCTATTAATCTTTTGACCATCACTTTTAGAGTTTTTGGACCGGTAATTATCTAATTTGTGAAAGACTAAAATACTGAACAGATTCTGAAATTAGTTGAAAAAAAAAAAAACAAAAAAGCTGTAAAATTAATACAATATATATTAAAATGAGCTGGGAGAGCCGTGTACGACATGGCACAGGATAAGTCGAGATGCTATAGTAACTAGAAGCACCTTGTCGTTCCTGCCTGCCTTGTCCATTAATTAATTAATTAATTAGCGTGAAGGTTAAGAAACGCATGAAGTATAGCGATCGACGATCACTACTTTCTTGGCAGTGTTAGGAAAACGAGAAATTAAGGAGAACTGAACTGGAAGACAACCTTCAAAAAGGAACTGAATTTCTGGTCAAACAAGACATTTTTACTCGTCTGTTTAAATTTATTGCTCCGCCTTGTTTGCTCCACCTAACAAAGCTAGAGAAATAGTCTGAGAGTTCTTGGACTTTTCTTCTCCGTTGTTTGCGGGGAGATCAGCCTATGAATTGACATTTAGTTAGGGCATGAATAACGGCACGGTACGTGTTTGTTATTTTGGGCCGAACTTTTGACGGGACTTTCGAAGTCAAGTTCTTGAGCGCCTCCCACGGTTATGGGATGAAACTTGGGGCACACAGGCTTTTAAAAGGCATTTCAATTTCTTTCCATTTCTTTGGCCCCAGACTTCCGGAAACACATGTCGAGCACTCGAGTACTCAGAACTACTTATTTGGACTCTAATTAGCGCTCTTTTGCTGCGTTTTCGGTTCAAGTACTCCATCCAAATCAAGCCCACCTTAAACCACGGATCTGGTTTCTATCATCCTCTTCTTTTTCCTTTTCTTAACAGAGCTGGGGGTTTTGTTCTTTTATGTTTTTGGTCCCTCTCTCTTCGCTAACAGAGGCGGAGTTTAGGGAAGGTTTATATATCTTTCCGAAGACTGAAGAGCATGTGTCGTGAAGCGAAGCCCAACCCAGCCCAATATGTTTTGGGTTTTCGACAACAGAACGGATCGGGCCGCAGCCTATCACAGGGAAATGATCCTCTTTGTTTGAACTCTTTCTTTGTGGTTTCCTGGTTTGTCCATTCCTTTTATTTTTTTTCCCTTGTCTAAAATGGATCTTTGGTGATTTCTGCTCTGGGTAGCAAGTGACTCAGGGCCCAGGTGGACGAATTTAGTCATGTGAAACATGAAAACGGTCTTACTGGACTGGGCTTTTGGGCTCGTCAACCCACGTAGGAAACGTTAAATTCCACTTTAGGGTCTTCAAGTTTCTCTAAAATCTGACTAAAGAAACAAACAAAAATAGAAGAGTAAAAGGAAAGATTCTTTATAATTGTAGCCACAATGGTTAAAAGTAAAGATTTCGCCACCTAGAAATAATTATGAGTATCAGGCGCCTTTGCCTCTCTAAAGGCTATAGAGGAATCTAATTAAACTTTTATGATAATATTTGGGTCGAAGTTTCATCTACTCACAAAACTCTCCGTTAAGTAATGCTTAAAATACAATGCCCACGTGATTTACAAAACATCACCTTCACATATACTTTAGGTACCGTGCTTGTATTTAATCTCAATTACATACTTCTCTCCCTAGTCCCTGTATATATATATATATATACTTCGCATGAGTACAGAAAAAGAGCAAAAAAATCTTCGACATGCATGCCATAGCCCTCGGAATTACCCTTTTCTGATTAAAATGTAAAGGTCACTTCAGTCAGCTTTCACAACAAAAGTGTTGTGGACAGTTTGATCAAAGTGGCTATGATAAAGTGCTATCACTGAGATTTTAATGGAGGTAGCTAGGGTTCCCGTACCAAGTACTGCATATATGGGATATTTTAACCTTTCCTACACCAATTTATCAGCAACCAAATGGAAAGAATTAATAAAAGAAACCTAGCTACGTCGTAGGTCGACATACGGACCTACTGGCTAAAGGTTATTCGTAAACCTTAAACCAACCTGCTTCTGATCAATGCTGCAGAACTGACCCTCTTACATCTTTTTGTAGGTAATAACTGGGGATTCCTTTGATGCGTGGGTAGAAATAAAGGCAGTCTATCAGCAAACACATATGGCTGTAACTCAGAAAGAACAAAAAAGAAGGTAGCTTAATTAATATAAATCGATCAAGAGCTTGATTGTCTTCATGAGTCACTAATCACATTTCTCTCTCTCTCTCTCTCCCTAACTTCCTTTTTGTTGCAACAAATGGAAAAGTACTGAAGCGAGGATGCATCCTGCACCATATATAGGAAAAGGTCAAGGAATTATGTACAGTCGGAATATTACAAAATTTCTAATCACCATTGGGTTTAATTTGATTAAGTACATCACTTACCGAGACTTTTTACTGGACAGGGGGTTTTCTTGAAAACATTAATTGGTGACTTGTCACGGGCAGTCTAAAACTATGTTCTTGGAGGAAAACAAAATCCATTGGAATCAAGCAGAGAAAGACTATATATATATGACTCTCATCTAGGTCTAATTTAGTATGGACGTAGCGTATGAAGAGAATAATTAACCGCGTGGATTTCAATCTTATGAGAAGGAAAAATTGAGAAAAGAGACAACATTTTAATCTTTTAGAGTAATTGGTAAGCATACAAAACTAAGAAAATTGAGAGCTATTCAGTTTTTTAAATTAATCAGATGGAAATGGAGCTTTCATTGATATATAAAGCAGATATATATATATATATAGGCAGTGGCGGAGGCAGGACTCCACGTGAAGGGAGGCGACTTGTAAGATAAAAATTTTTTTTTTAAAAAAAAAAAAAAAAAATTTACGTGTAAATTTTTTTTTTTTGCCTGTCCAATGGGGGGCGGCCGCCCAGGGCCGCCCCCCCTGCATCCGCCACTGTATATAGGACTCCTCGCTAGCTACTGGAGATTATGTAGGGGATATTCCAGTACTAATTAAGCATCACAATGATCGATGAAGGGCATGGTTGTGATCATAAACCGTGAAGAAGAATATTAACTAAAGACCCATATGCAAATTGCAAGCACAACACTATATACTGCAGAATAGCTAAGTTATGGCAGAAGACAGTGAAATGCACCAAAAATGGGATATTATAAGACGTAACTGATGCAGCTAGGTCAAAAAACTCAATGGTGTCCTCATGCGTCTTGTAAAACATGGAGAGGGAGCTTTTCTATGACATACCTGTCGCAGTACTACATTACCTAGCGAGTACCTGTTAACTACTACATATATATTGACAATATTGTCGATTCTGATATTTACCTCATCCACGTTCATGCGTTTCGTACGTGCTTTTTCGCCCATGACTACCAAACAAAGACGCAATCTATGAAGATATATATGCGATAATCTAAATCACATGCTCAAGGAAAATCAAGATCCGACAACCAGGACTATGATTGATCACAGCTTTGGACAGTGAGGTCATTCATGTCTGTCTGGTACAAAAGAAAAGATCATGTTAGATTTGTTTTATGTGATCTGCTTCTTGATAAATTTTTAGTCACACCAGTTTGAGAAGTCCTGTTCACTGGTTGACAACATATGCATACAGTCGAATCTGCACCGAAGAAAGTGGTAATGGAGGAAAATTACACACACATATATATATGTAGGCCAATGATTTCGAAAATTAACTAGTTCCAGGAAAAGAATACCTGAAGAACAAAATTGAAAATTTGCTTGAATAAATTAATCTGTTTAATTACCTGATGGCTGCATACAAGCAACAGCAAGATTATGGCTAAGTTTGCTGGATCGTCGACCTATGTTAATCAACTATTCATTCAACGATCATGCATGCAATTGTTGCTGATCACGATAATAATAAGTAATTTTAGCATATATACATATGGAGTATGGCACAGATCTAGCGTCGACTCTTGATCAACAGAAGATTCTTTCAAGACTTTCCGATTTTCTCTAATTTAATCTGATTTAGCTTCTGAGATAATCACTTAAACACTGCTTAATTAGAAGACTGGAATTTCAAAAACAAGCAAATCAAATCAACCTGTTTTCACATAAAAGTAAGGGAATCTATAATATATCCTGCCTTGGATTCACGCGGAAACAACGAGAAACACAGATCAGTCTTAATTAATTAAAAAGGAACGAACCAGCCACTCTATTGCAATTAAGTCGCAACGTTAATTCACACTATTTTGGGGTAAGATACGATTGACTTGCCTTGAGACTTGAGTGGATCGGTGGATCATCGGTCATCCGAATATATAGCAACCGATGGAAACTTCCCAAGGGATCGCATGATCCAAATATGCAGCCAAACGAACGAAACCAACGATCCTGGACTCATTTGGGCATAGATGAGCATTGAATCAATGCGATCCCTTTGGAAATCTCCATCTGCACTAAGAACTGTACATGGCAGCCTGGAAAACTGGTTTTGTCGCAGGCTACTGAAAAAAAAAAAAGGATGCTTTTTCTTGGAGGAAATTCACTTAATTTAATAGAAACATTGGGATGGCGCTTGCTTTAAAGAAGACGTATATATAGCCGTTTTTGGAAACTCTTACGCGTTCACGCATTTGGTGGCATATGAAGTTAGGCAGCTTGAAACGCCAGCTAGTTATTCTTCTTAATTAGGTGAATTTACTAAATCAGTTTGGCAGTACTATTACTCTTGTCCTTGAGAAATTAACCACTAGTTTCTCTTCTAATCTAATCCTTCCTATGTACGAAGCAGTGCTGTTACACCATTGGTGGCGCATTTTCCATGCCTCTTTTTTGTCTGTTTGAAAATATTATTAGATTGGCTGTAAATTCTTTGCCTTCTTGAATTACGTAAGTTTGCGGATGTGAAGGGACCGGAGCGATTTTTCTTTCTGTATAACAAGTTTAGCTACTTCATTTGAAGGAAATGAAGAGAAACTCTCTCTCTCTCTCTCAATCTGTCAATACCTTCCGTATCTAAACTAATCCACTTGCTTCACATGCCCAATTGTGTGCTGTTTGTATAAGTCAAATGACATCATATGAGTGGTGTTTGATTATTAAAATTTTGAGTGTTGGTTGGTGAAAAAATGAAGAGATAGATGATTTGAATGAATTTTGTAATTTTAATATTTATTTAGAATAAAAAATAATGATTTGATAAAGAAAGTAAGAATTTTGTAGAGTTATTTTATTAGATTATAAATTTTAGGAGTCTAAAGTCATATTCGCTTTGGTAAAATTTTAAAAATTTTAAGTATGGTGTGAATATTTAAATAATGTTAGAATTTTATTGGCATGCGTGTAGAAGTTGTTGAGTTGTATTGATGTTTGTAAAAAAAAATAATATTGAATTGTATTAATACACGTGTAGAAATAATATTGAAATTATAAATTTATAAAATTAGATTCAAATTTAAAATTTTCATACAAACGAATATAACCTAAAATTTTTGCTCTCAGATATTTACGTATCACCCAGCTGGCTAGTTTGTGGGTAGGGGACCGGGGCTATTCTCTCGAGTCTACGTAATGATGGAAGTGCGAAAAGACCTCCACCAAACAAATTAGATATATTAGGTTAATATAATTAACGGTTCCCGTGCTGTGCTTGAATACTTCAATTCCACGTACCTACGTGTAACTTCAACCGTTTGTGATTCCGTGGCTTGTACGTGAGGTCCTCGCGTTTCCTCTACTCACCGTTCTCATCTGAAAGCATTTTCTAAGTATTATATTATTATTATACGGGCGTGCCAGAGGATGTTCTTTTTTTCTGAATTTTTTTTTTTTTTTTTCTGAATGTGCCAGAGAATGTTCAGTTCATCAATAGGCAATATATACCCACGTGCGACAGAGGATGTCCCTCTGAGAATTATAGCAGATTCTAGGGACCCGTGTGTGGTTGGCATCCCGGTAGCTACATTGATTAGTTCTGTGACACTTTGTTGTTTTTATCAATATTGATATATCCTTTGCTTACTAAAAAAAAAATCCCTGACAGACCACTTACGGGTCAGAAAAATGCAATCATATATATATATATAGCGGAGTTAGGAATTTTTTTTAGGAAGGGCGAATTAATTTATTTTTATTATTATTTAAATAAAATAAAATATATATAATGTTACATATGAATTGTAATTTGTAACAAAAGAAAATTAAGCATAATATTTTATACCAACTTCAATTTGGATACATTATAAAATCAAACAAAATTTATAATTTTATAAATCTCCTATCATAATTGAGCTCGACGATGTTTTACAGAATAAAAGCTATCTATCAACAGTTCTATGTTAAAAGTTTGCTGCAATAAAATTTACGATGTGCCTTAAAATAGATAAAAGAACTGAGAGTACCAGAAAAGCAGTTTGCATTAAAAGAGAAGTTGTCTTTGAAAAAAAAATTTCAACTTCAAAAACTGTCTTTCAAAAGAAGCCCGAGATTATATATTTCCAAAACTCCAAGGCAATATATTTGCCTAGAAAAGCTAGAAGTTTAATTGGAATTTCAAATTTCAAAATTCTTGAGAGAATTTTTTAAACTCCAAGGCAACATATTACTGTTCAGTGTTCAAATCCTCTCACTTACTCGATAACGTACAAAAAAAAAACATAGCTTATATTGAAGGTTAAATATGCGTCGTCACAAATTCGCTCTAGGACATTAAATATTTGAATATTTCTCAATTTTGGACCAATATTAATATAAGAAGAATCTTGACTACAAAAATTCGTCGTGTCTTTATCTTTCTTACAATTATATTGGATTAGTTATTGCAATTTTGATACTTATAGCTTCCTTTCATGAAGAGGTATATATGACTGTAAAAAGTCTCTCTCTCAAACTATATAAAATAGTCAAACTTTTTATATGGGGCTGGTTTTCTTATAACTTGGAAAGGAAAAACTAAATGTAAGTGTCAGTGTGCCTCCACGTCAATGGGTCTGATGGTTGTTGGATTTGCATATCAATTGTGGAACCCTGAAACACATCAATCCGATAGAGTGTGTACTGAAAGTCATCTGAAACCTTATGAAGAAAAGTGAAAAAAAGAAAAGAAAAGAAGGTATCATCCCCAAATAAGCAATATGAGCATTTAGAACCATGATCGATATTATATAGTATAAAATACAAAGTCTTGCTATATATTACCATGCCGTTAAATGGAAAAATATCAGCATATAATAATGAATAAGAATGAAAAAGCTTCTCTGCGCATACTGTTTGTGACTAACATGATTCAGCAATATGTAGTGACAACTTTTTTTTTTGGAATCAATTTGTAGGTCCAATTAGTGCCTAAAGAAAAGGCCAAAAGAAAACTTCGGAAAAAAAGAATGCTGCGAAGGGCCCAACCGGGTTCGAACCGGTGACCTCTTGATCTGCAGTCAAATGCTCTACCACTGAGCTATGGACCCCTCAATATGCTTGAGACGACGCAGTTTATTTATTACTAATACTGTTAGAGAGCAACAAATCCCTTTGCCGCCTCCGCGCCTCTCTCTGGGTTTCACTCCCTCCTTTCGACTTTCGTGCTCTCACACAGCAACGAAGAAGAAGGAGAAGGATGGTGAGCCAGTACGGCATCAAGTTGGCCGTACACCTGATCAACAACCACTTCGGGAACCTTGTCGCTGTAACTCTCTGTCTCTCGGTGGACCAATGCATATAACCATTCCTGTATCTTACGCCTTCTAATATTGCAATTGAATTTTATACAGAAAGTATGTGAGAATCTTCTGCGAAGAGGACCCCTAACCCTCCAACTAATAGTTCGGTACACTGAGCTCACCCCTCAGCAGGTTAAGAACTCCCTGCTTATCTTGATCCAACACAATTGCGTTCAAGCTTTCTCTCTCGAACAAGAAGGTAATCTTCCCTAACAAATTCTTTGACTACGTGTTTCCTCGTTCTCCGCATAGTTTCCTATTTGGTTTTCGTGAATGTAGTTTGTTTTCTTTTAAGAAGAAAAGTTTGCATAACTTTGCTACCCCCAGCTATATTATGCTGCCTTTGCTGATTGGGATGAAAAAGAAGGGGAGTATTAATGGCATTAGACTTAGGGCGTGGTTTTTCATTTTCCTATCTTTATTCTGCACAATTTTGTGTTTTCTTTTTCTTCTCTCCTTAAAGTTTATGAATCTAACGGTAACGTCGCTCGTTGGTTCCGATGAAAAGGTTCAAAAAATCAATACATAGAAGTTGAGAATGGGGGTTTAGGGCTTTCCACTATCTGGATTGCTTGCGAGCCCTAATGTCTTTATGAAGATAGGTTTGGTTGGTCACTTTGCTGACGGATTTTAAAGTCTAGGACAATACATAGCGAAACGAGTTTGAATCAGAATCGGGGTTTTTGAATTCCTCAGAATGGGGATTTTCATAAAGTTCCATTTTGGAAATGCAGGTAGTTTGTGTCAATAACAATTTTTGGCTAAGGATGATGCAAATTATAAAATTTTTCTAGCAGCCAAGACCATGGTAAGACAATCTCCGAGTGATGTCCTGAATAATTGTTCTGCAGGTGGTTTGGAAGATGGGCCAAGATCTAATACCCAGTACATGGCATTGTTCAACAACATGCTCCACCGCATGAGGTTTTCCAAATTCTTAGAGATTGTGTCCCGTGAATTTGATGAAGAAGTTAGTTCTTTCAGTTTTGGTTCGTACTAAGTTTGTGAATCCAGGGGAGAATTGCATTATTGAGTTTGTTTCAATGTTTTTCAAGTGCAAAGGACTTCTCGAGGGTTTGCTTCAACATGGTAGGCTTACCTTGAAGCAAATGGTTGAACGAGCCAAGGATATGGCTGAAAGAGCAAAATCAACTAAAAAAGAAGGCAAGTCTTTTGTGAAAGTTTGAATTACTTTTTTTTTTTTGTATTATACTACCATCCTAGATTCAAATATAGTAGCCTAGTATAATTTTTTTTTCAGCTCTGTTTATCCTTATATTGTTTTTTGCTTCAGTGAAGCTGATGTTGAATCATATTTGTGATAAGGGAAGTTATGCTGTGTCCCTAGCCCCTAGATTCTCTAAAGATCAGATGTAGCTGTTCAGAGATTCTTGTTTCTATCTCATGGAATGGTATTCATCAGACTATGCCTTTTTTAGGACTGTGATCCACCAATCTTCATTGGATAGTATGCTTCGTTTGGCATCTATCTGATAAATTTCCTAGACACTCGCATCTATCTTAATAGTCAAAATCTATGATCTCTTCCAAGATGTCAATGTGGAAGGCCGTCTGGAGACTTGGTGAACAGTCCAAATATCCTAGAACGAAAACAACCATTTAACATTTGGAGGAAAAGACGAAGAATTGAGAGCTTTTTGAGGACTCTGAATTAACAGAAAACCGTTAATTGAGGACACTGAATTAACTGCCATGCTCTTGAGGACAGAGTTTGAACAGAGAGATTTTTATTAGGAGAAGAACTCAAACATCCACTGGAAAACCCATGCTATAGGTTGTACTTCCCCTGATATCAATGAGAAGGCATATATACTTACCTTTGATGTCCTGAGTTTTAATCGATACAAGAAGGAAGGTTCTTTCTTCTGGCATAAATTTGGAGAGTTCTTGGTCGAATTCTTCCATGCTTATTAGTCGGCATATTGTAAACCTGAGGTGCACCAGTGAAATTTGTCAGGTACTCTGATTTCTCCATTTTAGGCAGAGGTTCTAGTTAGTTCAGCGTTGGAAGAGTATTGTCCGCACATTCATCATTGTCACTGCAGGATATTGTTCCAAATTTAGGCCTAGATGGAAATATCAACCATTTAACGGGATTCTTTTGTTTGGCTACTTTGTATTTCCTTACTAGATTTGGTATGGGTTTCACCTAGCTATAAGAAATGTCTCTCAGCAGTTGCGCGGCTGTTTCATGTGGCTTATGCAAGATGATTCACTTGCCTATTGAGGTGATTTGGGGGAGCAGACAATAGGGAAATCAAGAAGATCATCCTTTACCTTGAAGAAGACATCCATAATAAGCTAGCTGTTCTATTTACGAATCGATATGTAATATATCTAGTTAAACAGGGTTAATTGGCTTGTGTAATGGTAGTATTCTGGAGTTCTCAAATCTCAAGGTCAAGTGCATGGGTCCGATTTTTGAGAATGGTTGCTTCATGCAAACATATTGAACGTTAGGTTATGTATATCCCCTAAGGAACTGGCTAGGTACTGTTTTCTCTATCCTGGAATAGTTCAAGCTGTAGACTATTCCTGCTGTATTTGCTGATGTGCTAAGTTGAATGGACCGTTGCTCTTCTAATAATCCTACATTTGGGTTGTTTAAACTGTTTATGATTCAAAATGGTGGAATTAGATCACTCCTAATACACACAGACATTACATTGGTGCATTGGTACACTTTTGAAATGTGCAGAACATTGTGCCTGAATATGTGATTCAGGTGAACAAAATGTACTACAAGTCTATTAAGTTTTCCCCATTGGTTTATAATTAATTTCAGGAATTTGTGAGGATGTTGTACAAGAAAGCCTTCTTAAACTTTTGACTGCCCGTTACATTGAACGCTGCCCAGCCCCTGAGCCAGTTCTTGCTGCACCAGTTAAAGAAGAAACTACTGCCAAGAAGCGAGGGCCTAAGTCTGCCAAGGTACTTGTTGTCCTTTGTCAAATTTTACTTGCTGATAACTCTGTTTACAGGATCAGGAATGACCATTGATTACTTCTGTGTTTGCATGCGCATTTGCATCTTCGATTTGTAGATGGAAAGCGTACATGCTATTGCTCCACAACTGTTATAGCAATTTTATAATTCAAAGTTATGATTCTTTCAACTGTTGGAATCTGTGCAACAGTTGTATCTAAGAGTTGCTGATTGGTGGTAATATTGCATATGAAATACAAAAATATTTGGATTCTACTTATTACAAAAGAGTACAACAAAATGTCAAACCCTCTAAATGTAGCTGTGGATAAATCTGCTCGCTATATAGCTTTAACCATTATACATTTTTGGATCGACTAGAATTGAGTGGCTGAGTTCCATACCAAACTTTATCAACTATATCAAATTAATCAAATGCTAGGTGACCAGTGGTGAATTAAAGTACGAATAAGTATTTGTATGACAGATTTCAGAGGGAAAAACACAATGACCTACACAGTGTCTTAACCTTTATTTAGGTTGCTAGGAGTCCCATGAATCAATATGTCTGAATTTTAGATGGCGTTTGGGTGCCAAAATTTTAGATTTTGGCCTAATAAAGTAACTACAAAATAATCTCTCTTTCTCCATCAAATCATCCCTTTCCATTATAATAAATATACAAAATTCATTCAAATCATCTCTCTCTTCACTTTTTCACCAACTTCCGTACCCCAAAATTTTAACACACAAACACCACCTAAAGTAACACAACATGGCAAATGCAAATGCATTGCTTTGTCTCCATTGCATTAATTGAGTTAGCTTACTCTGTTCATAATAACTCGTGTAATGATTTCAATGGTGCAGTCTCATCCCATGAACCATGAAACCTGTGAAAATATGTGAACTAGTAGTTATAGATCAAGTAGCTGCAAGGAATTCTCTCAAAAAAGGTTTTTATGTTAGTTTGAAAGTTGAAAGAGATACCTTTGATTTCCAGTTATTTGTTCTAAGAAGATGGATTACCAATTTAATGCTCTTACATAGTGATTGAAGTTGTACGGACTATTAAGTTCAAAACTATTTCCGTTTGCCACCAGCTGGAGAGTGGCATAGCTGCAATGTTGGATTAAAAAAAAAAAATTTGACTGTTACGATCGTGTGGCATATTTTTCGTCTATCTCAACAGTTAGATCTTAACCAAGGGTTCACATTGATAAACTCTGATAGTTTGATGGTACAAAAAGATGAACTTGGTAGTGTAGACCCTAGTTTGGCCTTAGCTTCATATTTTGAAGGCGCAAAATGGTTGTTCCCTAGAAATTGTATTGGATATCTGGTTTATTTTAATTTATCCATTTGTACTCAAGTTGAACCATGAATATTTTGTGTATGCCACTTACACCGTCCCAAAAAGAAGTACGCACGCGTTGTATCAGGAAAAGAATTAAAGAAATGTTCTTATCTATTCTTTAACAACATTCTCTTCTCATTAAATACCGACAGACAAACGAAGAGTCAGAGACCATAGGACAACGTGTTCTAGCAGCAGCAGCTCCTATGGAAGCACAGAGATTTTTATTTGTGACAAACGCTGAAGCTGCTGTCAGGGGAGAAAAAAGGATGGATGATTCCCCCAATGTGAGAGTTGGAGAAAAGGTTAGTCTGAGGCTCGTCATTTCAAGTTACCAGGGTTAATGATGCGCTAATTGTGTCTTCTAATTTTATAGCGCAAGTATGATGCTTCTGAATTAGATGGGGAATCTTCCGTGGAAGAAGATGAAGTAGTTCTTTGGCGTGCCAATTTTGAAGAATTTATACGCCGTCTTAGGCATAAGGTTGGTACATTTCTCTTTCTCCCTCTCTTTCCCTCTCTCCTTGTCAAGCACCTTGAGTTTTGCCTCTTGTAAGTCCTGTTATTTATGTTCTTCTTGCTTGTTCTTTTTTCCTTTCTTTTTTCAGATGGATCAAATTGTTTCTTTTACTGTCTATCTTCCATGTTTCTCAATGTCAAATGGATTTCCATTTTACTCCATTTACACTGAGAAGCTGTTATGTTTTTATTGTGAGATAAAATGTTTTAAGCTAATTTTCAACATTTTCATGTCTGGATATCCGTAATGAAATACTATACATTTTAGGCTTGCATTGAGAATGTGAGAGAACGCCTGGATGATGGAGCTGCAATCGTCCTAAGGGCGGTGCTGGAGGCAACAAGAAGTTCAGAGAAAAAAATGAAAACAGAAAAGTCAGGTAAAATGAACTTTTAGACGATTGCTTAGTGAATTTGAATAGCTATGACTCTTTTTACCTTATGATGTTAACATTATATTTTGATTGTCATTGATATATATATATATATATATATATATATATATATAGATTGATATGTATTTGCGTTGTGTGTTTGTATGTCTATGCGTGTGTGTTTTCCATTGGTATAATGTTGAAGCCCTCTGTGGCTTTTCTCCCAACCCTGAATGGAAATAAGAGTGTCTTTTCTACAAAAAATAAGTTTCTGTGCTAGATAAAAGGAGCAATTGTAAATAGTCTTTGCTTGGTCTTCTTATGTGTATGTGCCTTACATCATTGTATTGTAGATTGAATTTTAAGTCTTGCTAATCCTTAATTGTGCTAGTCTACTTTTAAACATCTGTGCTGTAATCCAGCATTAGTCATTTGGACTGAACTTATGAGATTGTGCTGCAATTAATGTGATTTATTTCTTCACTTGGTTGCTTGTCCTGAGCCAAGCGAATACTTAGATGTTTCTTCTTTGTTCATTATGGATTCTATTTTTGGGTCTTTTAGAGTGAATTTTCTAAAACATGTATTATTTTCAGAGAAGGCATAACATGAAAATGGGACCGAACATATATTATGGAAATGAGTAATTCCATAATCTTCCTTTCTGTTTTCATTTCTCTCCAATGATTTTTTCTCCTCCAGGTCAGATCATGAGTGAATAGAAAATCTAAAATGTACATAGCTGTTCCAGCTGAAATACTTGGAATAATTCTACCGCTTCTACTAGGCGTAGCCTTTTTAGTTGTAGTTGACCGCAAAGTAATGGGTTTTGTGCTATGTCGAAAGGGTCCTGATGTAGTGGGATTGTTCGGATTGTTACAACCTCTAGCAGAGGAATATGGAAACAAGTCATTCCATTAACTTTCTTTCTGTCTTCATTTTCTCTCCAATGATTTTTTCTCCTGTTAACTGACTATTGTGTTACATTTTGCAGTTCCCTTGTCACTAAATCACATTTTTGAAGAGGTAATGAAGAGTAAAGAAGGACGCGGTATGACATTAGACCGTGTCAGGGCTTCCCTTGGCCAGTTGGGGTGTTCAGCCTCTTTAAGAGGGACTGATGAGTCATATAGTATTGGTATCCTATTCCCTTTGTCCATAATCAATATTTATCTTCTTGTAACGTAGAACTGTCTCATATTAATGAGTTTGCTCAATCTTTGGATTTAGCTGATTTATTTTTTGTTGGTTTCTAATGCTGCATTCGTATTTCTTCTACAGATTTGAAGACAATTATCGAATTAGTGCAGAATGATGAGGTTGCATGACACGTGTTGTTTCTACGGATATGGAAATCCATCTTTGTGTTACAAAAAATCTCTTACATTTTCTATGCTGCAGGTGGAATCAATTGTGTTGAAAAGATACGGAAGGGATGCATACAGAATCTTCAGATTACTATCAAAAAATGGCCATCTTGTTGAGACAGATAAGGTAAAAGTGTGTATGCAAATTTGCTTTGATTTTTGCTATAGGTGGCCCAGAATTGAAAATAATGTTTATGTTAACTGTCAGTTCATATGAGTTCCTTTTTATAATCAAGAGTTTGTTATGATATTATAAACCATTTTGGAGAAGGTTGTGCTTTGGGAAAATAATTTTCTGCACTTGGGTTTTCCTTTTTAAAAAAGGGATCTTTGCTTACTGGTTGGATATTATAAATTGATGTCTACTTGAAAAGAACGGTGTGATGCGCATTTGTGTTTTCACCTCCATGCTGTCCAAGACTTCCGCCATATGATATTGAGATTGTGATAGCAGGAACACTATTGGAGTGGTTCATATTACTTGCTTAATGTGATCTCTATTCCATCTGGGGATTTAAAATCTTCTTTATTCTTCAGTAAAAAGATTTTTCTTTCCCAGTCATCTTTGTTTTTTCCATGGAATTTCTTGGAAGCAAATGCTCTTCAAAAGAAGTTGTTAGATGAATCAGAAAGAATGTGTTTTTGTGGTTATTTAGTTGAATCATCTCTTTGATTCAGATTTCAGATACCACATTTGTTGAAAAGAAAGACGCACCGAAGATTCTTTATAAGCTGTGGAAAGATGAGTACCTGCATATGGAGGTAAAAGCAAGCTATCATATGGCTAAGTATGATATATAAGTTAAATTACATAAAAGCAGGGATATGTTCTGGAAGTACCAATACTATCATCATGGTCTAAATGCTCCGACTTTTTTTCCTTTTAAACCTTAGATGCTTTTGTGAGTATTTCTGGTGGTTTATCATGCTCAGACATTTGAATTACTACTAGTTTTCTCCTGTTACTGGCATGATCAGTATTTTTTCCCCCTCTTAAATAAATGAGGAATTTTTCCTCTTGTTTTCATCTGATTGGTTGCTCTTATGGAGGGTTTGTTCTTTTTCCAACAGAGTCGTGCTTCTTGTCTATTTTAGTTTCTACTTTATTTTTTCTAAGTTACTCTCTCTCTGTGGCTCTGTCACTCCCCCCCCCCCCCCCCCTCTCCTCCCCACTGTTTTTCATTTCATACCAGAAAAATTCCATATTAATTTTTACATACAATCCTCTTTCCATAGATGGTTATGCGGATGGTACAGAAAAGGCTGGTATAAATGTGTATAGTTGTGGTTGCATACTTGCAAACAGGTATTTTCAGAGAATAGAAGAAAAATTAGGTATTTTTAGAAACTAAGCATGATGACTTATTGTTTATGAGCATTTACTCTTCTTTATGGTAATGTTGGATTCTCCTTGCAGAAATTAGTTGTAGCAGGAGCTAGACAATCACAGTTCTTGTTGTGGAAAGTAAAAAAGCCCACTCTATGGGAACATGTACTGGATGAAATGTTCCATGCTGCTTTAAATTTGAGCCAACGAGTGGCGTATGAGCTGGAAAAAGAAAAAGAGGTATGTTGAATATGGAGTGCTATTTATTCTCAAGTGCTTTCCTTTGAATGATTTTTTATCTATGTTCTTCTTGTTCTCTTTCTTGCCAAATTCTTTTGAAAGTGGTAATTATTTCCACGAATGGCTCATAGTACTTGTTTCATGGCAACATGCATATGAGGAAGAGTTGCTGACTTGCGTGTACAGGTCAATTGCCATTTAACAAACCCAATGGACCTGTGAGTCCAGTTGATTAAGCGTCATTCAAATGGGCCTGCCACGTTGCAGCTTCTGAATTGCTATTGATATTGTTGATAATGTAGTGTATGATTAATGGTTATTAGGTGTGTTGGTGGATCTCAAGATACATAAGCATAATCGTGTTTCAAGAATTCAGATCATGAATATATCATAACATAGTTTCTTTTGTGCAAGTATCTTGATTTCAGATGCTGATGCAAATGTTTGTTTGTTTGCTTAAATAAATCTGTCAGCAGGTGGTAAGAAAACACTTGCACAACAGTTCTCTTTGCTTTTCTATTTTAATGTCTTCTCCATATTTTGTTGTTTTTCACTTTCTGCTTTGATACAAAAAATGCAGAAGTGAGCATACCCCAAAGCTCTCCTTTCTCTCCTTTTTTTAGTCAACACCATCAACCCCGTTTTTAACCTTGAATTGGTCAAAGCCAAAAAAATATGATACGTAGAAGGAAAGGGGATCGGGAAAATTGGCAGACGACTTTACTATAGTATAGGTCAGAAGTTTCTGTGAGCAGTAAACACGGATATATCCTTATTTTGGAAAAGCTGGTAGCCTTGGGTGAACTCTTTCGAGGCAAGGGGCGGTCTGATTCGTCCTTTTTATTTACTCTGGTTGGGTCAAGGTGGTTTTGATTTACCTGTAAGTAGGTGGTCAAAACAAAATCTGCAGATAGTCAGTTTTAGTCTATCCAGTTTGTCAAAGGGTACTCGGATAATTGTAGTACTTGACTGCTGAAATTATAGCAGAACGAGACTGTGAACACCAAGGATAAGAGTCCTCGACTGAACATTGTAGTTCACCTTTTCCTGACAAAGAAGGGTCTCTGCATCTTGATTCTGTTGATTTTAGTTGTCCTTCCAAGTCTGAACAATCTGATCACTGTGTACGTACAGGTCAAAGAATGCTGCTTATTTCATTCCACACCCGAACTTAACGGTATGAATGCTAGGGTCTTTGTGTGCCTAAACTGATATTGAAGCGGATAAGGACCTTCTGAAGGGTGTTTGTACCATGTTTGTCAATGCCTGTTGAAAATTTTTCTCTTAAGCAGTTGGTATTGCAATTAAGTAATGATGGATCCAAAAGACCGTCTGAAGCTCCACATGAAGATATGCCCTTTTGAATAGCAATTTATGTTTTGCACGTTTTAGCATTTGTAATTTAAAAATCACTACACTGCATCTCTTTGGATGTTCATCACAAAATTTGGTTGTTGATCGCCTGCTCACGATTCTCCTTGTTGCAACCACTAATATTTTGCACTATTTATTTGATATTATTTGGGACTTGGAACTAACAATCTGCTATGCAAACACTTCCTCCAGTTTATAAACCTCCATGTAGACAAACAAGTTATGTCACGAGAAGAGAGACTTAATCGTCTGAGAAGTGTCAGGATTCTCCTGGAATCATCACTGCTGAAGCTTGACGATGCTCTCATGCTTTTCCATGACTTCCGAGAGTCATCGTTGCTGAAGCTTGATGATGCTCTCCTGCTCTCCCATGACTGATGAATATAAGTCCTATGGGATGTAAAATCCCCCAATATTTATTCAAATAAGGAAGGGATGTTGCATGGGTAATGGGTTGGTTGTCCCTCATCATGTTATCATTCTTACCACATAACTGAGCTCTCTTATTTCCTTCATCTGCACACGGGGCAAGTGTTTTATAGTGTTCTTTCTGTAACTTTTAAGTGTTTATAGAACTGATGAAGCGTGCTTGTTTCGCAAGAAGTGTTTGGGGGGTGTTGATCAAGGCTCTCCGGTCCCTGTGGGACAGTTTTGGTTTGTGATTTGTTGGTGAAATTGAACCTTGTCTGCTCGATTTTCATGTGTTGCCACTTATATTTTTCAATTCCATCTTCAAAGAAACTCGGACACTGTTGAATCTTTTTCTCGTTTGCGCTTAGTTTGTTTCCAGAGTCAGAAGTTCACAGATTTTGCTCCTTACAAACACGATGACACAGACATACAAACACCAAAATGAAGTATAGAGTGTGTTTGCTTAGAATATATATATATATATATATATATATATATTTATATCTAGAGAGAGAGAGAGAGAGAGAGAGAGAGTATGTTTTCCTAACGACCTAATGGTATCGGCTTGGATTTCTCCCGTAATAGCGATTTTTATTACTTTGTTGCTCGAGTAAATACTTATTATTAATACTTCTGTTTCCTCCAACCAAACCAAAAACTTTTTGTTCAGAAATTTCCGTCCAAGTTGTAGTCTTAGAGGAATAAAACAGATGAGAGCAAGAGATAATTTGAAGACACTGAAATGATAATGGAGGAAAGTTGTCATTGTGAATTAAAATTAAAAAAATAAAAACAAGATTTTGAGTTATTAGGAGTTTTTTGTGATCAAATTTGTGAGCCCAAAACTAATAAACTCTTTTAGTGTTTTTTTTAAAAAGTTTTGAGCTAAATCTTGAATTAAAAAAGAAGAAAAGCTTATTCCTAAAAGAACCCTCTGGATTGTTGTTCACTTTCTATGGCTATTGTGTTATTTCAATTGTTTTGTGAGTTGTGGAGAATAAATAGCTTTTAGAAAAGTGAAAAGTGGAGAGAGTTTTTAAGTTTTTTTTTTTCTTTTTCTTCTCTCGCGTGGATTAGACTCTACTTTTATTAAAAAGTTTAACATTTGTAATATTTAATTAAAATTAAGGTGAAGTAGTCATATCTCGAAATCAAAACTTTGACTTCAAGATCCTACCATATGAAGTTACCATTTATCTTAAAAACTTAAATAAAAAGATATATTTTATTCTTTAAATTATATTCTCTAATATTAATTAGGATTGAATCTCGTAATTTTTGCTTGAAAGAAACAAATGGATGTCATTGTAAGAGCCTCCGATCCTAACCCAAGATTTTGTAGCGCCATATTGGGCCCTTATCTGTCGGATCCAATTGCGACTTTAGTTGGGCTTTTTCAGAAGTTGTCAAAATATCAAACAAAGAAGCCCATCCCATTTTTTTACCCTATTGGTAACCTTGAGCCGTGTACTTCAACATGAAAAATGCTTTTTCACAGTGCAGACGAGAGGAGAAAAAGGGCACAATACTTTTCAAACCCTCATTAGACTTCAGCAAAACACAATTGAACCGGACCATTGAATCCATCTCACTCTCACTAATTACTTTTCACATCATGATATCTAGTTGGGATATTGCGGCGAGGGTCTCACATGAAAAATGTTGCGCCCCTTTTGCTGCAAAAACGCAGAGGTAGAGTACTCATGAGTTAAATACCTAACTTTTATTAAAAGAACATGCATTGTGCGTCTGAAATCTGAACCTTGCTTTCCACATGCCTCACCGAAAAGTTGGAATTTCCACCTCCTTTAGCATCATCGAGCATATGGTTTAGAGATTGAGGATGGAGGTATATTTCCACTTATGGGTGGATTCTTGTCGCCATAATAAAATATTTAGTTATTTCAATTTTTCTCCTTGGTTTTGATCTCTATCTATTTTGGTGTATAAAATAAAAAAAAATTTGTCGCAAGGGGTTTCTCTAGTAAAATCCACCCTTCATTACGTTGCTAAAAATAGCTGTTCCTTTGATATGACTACGAACTAATTCCATCAATATTATCACTTTTTTTCTTGGTCAATTATTCGCTAATTGCATGTATAAAAACCCACTAGTCCATATTTGAGAATTTAGTCATTTGAATAGACCAATTGTTGATAAGTATAATTAGCTCCGCTGGTCAAATAATTTTCACTTTACAAATAAGAACGTGATCCCCACAAGTTGGAAGTCAATGGCACAACTCTTCTGTGTCTTTGACGGATGAAAGGTCGAACTGGGAATGTCTGAACAGTTTGCGGGTCCAATAACGTCCTGTATGCATGCCGACCATTGATGTCTAATATATATATATATATATATCCACTGTGTAAATGCCTGAAGCAGCAATTAAACAATATGTGCTCTCTGACCATTAAATGAGGAAAGAAGGAATGAAGAACTTTGTCGACAAATAATCATTTGTTTATTTGGGAGGCCGATTTTTTCTGGAATTAAACCAATCTCTTTTGGGAGCTTAATTTGTTGGCTTCTCCGGAAGAACAACGCTTGCTATATTTATATTCTTCAAGCTGTGTTGGATATATAGTATTGGTCGGTATGGATATTAATTGGACCCGCAACTGCCCCTTCAAGGACCACCCACTGTGGATCAGACATTCCCAGTTCCACCTTTTATCCGTCAGGTCAAATACTCCAAAGAAACTTTATTCGGAAGAATGTTTGGGGTGGTCCAATTTCCCACGGACGAGAAGAATTCGGGGAAGCTGCAATCAGAGCTTCATTAATAATGTGCCAGTTCTACTTTTATAGATTCACTTACCCGCCACACGTTATCAGTGCATGGGAATTAATGCCTCAATCACTCCAAGGAGTCCGAGAGCTGCGCTGGCCGGTGGGTGTTAACTGTTAAGAGTGAGTACCCGAATTTAAAAGTTCATTTCGGTTCTATTTTGAAATGGAGTCGGAATTTTTTGGAAATGAAATTCAGAACTTTCGGTTTCATTAATGGAAATGAGGTTTTTTTTTTTCTTTTTTTTTGTTATGCATTTTCATAACACTATTTTTAAGCATATCATTCCATCAACAAAGGAATAAAAAATTGCAGATTGTATTCAATCATTTCATACGTTCATTCTGTCCAAAAACCACTATTATGAAGAGAGATTTCTTTATTTTAGAAATAGAAATACAACCTCCCCTCAACGTACAAAACATTAGAACCGGAATAGAGATTTCTTCATGCTTTTTGGGAAGTTGGGCTGCTGCAACTAATTGTAACTGTCCATAAACATATACAAACTACAAGAAAAGGACACAACCATCAAGACATAAGCAAAGAGCGACAATAATCTCGGAATAGAAGGTAGAACAGAGAAAAGGTGAGTAAAAAACAAAGGTAACAAGCAAATACAAATTACACTTCCAGAAAATACAGATTACACTTCCAGCAAATATCAATTCTATGACAAGGCAACAAGCAAATACATATTACACTTCCAGCAGCTCTACGCTACGAACTGCTCCAGATGACATTTTTGCTATCTTTGTGCCACAAGCAAATACAGATTTTTGCTATCTTCTGATTGTCTTATTCTCAAGTCACTTTTTTTCAAAAAAAAAACCGGGATTAATTTTTTAAAAAAAAATATTCGGAACTAAAAATACCGGAATTTTCAATTTCGAAAATTTTCAAATATAAAATATGATTTCGGTACCATCGAAATTTTCAGTTTCCACCGAATAAAATTCTCAACCTTACTCGGTGGTGTGGGAACTGGCAAGGGATAGCTAGTGTTCATGTTTTCTTCGATCGCTCCATGATCTGAGGGTAATTCAGTTGTCCTTTTGTCAGGGTACGAATTTCTCTTTAGGACTAAAACGTCCGTGATGCATGATGAAGAGAGAGAAGACCGTTGTGCTTGATAGATCTCATTTGCCATTTGGTACCGTCATTCTGACAGACGCCGTTAAACGTTCTTTTTCTGTCACTGGCCGTGTGTTTCATGCAGCGAAAAATTGTATATAGATATGGTTGAAAGTTGAAACTTTTGTTGACAAACATTAAGATTGCTTAAGCAGGTACCCCTGAGAAACATGTTGTGATATATTTTCAAAGTCTCACTGCATGAATTTAATTCCGGCATAAAATCAAGTCTAAGGTATTTTTTTTTTCTAATTAAAAGGGTGAAAGGAGGTGACCAATACATTCTTATTCTTTTTTAGTGTGATGATAGCAATCTCCACCTATTCCAGAATATGTATTTGGATTGAGTCATAACTAGCCACCCTAAGAAGAGGTGACCGTCATCACAGCTACAATAGTAGAATTGATTTTAAAGACAGGGAATTAAATCGTAGACCTCTTGTCCCACACCCGCTTTTAGCGGTCCCAATTTTCAGATGTCCAAACTATATATAATTGGACTACCACTACTGTAGTATAGCTAGGCATTTGCGTGTTACTTTTCTAATAAAAATATTGTGCAGGCATCAATGGTCGATCCTTTCAAGCCCCTAGAAATATACAATTAATGTATAGTCCAAGCACGTAGGAAGAAAATCTCCCTACGCAGCATGCAAATGGTCGTCTTTTCCACAAGCCTAAACGTCATCCATGAGCAACAACTCCATCTTACTTTATGGGTTAGTCCGAGATCGAGCAACAAATCCTTTACCATTGACTTTCTAAAAGCCATGCAGCGTGTAGTCTTGGTTCCTATCCAGTTAGAGAATAAAATATTAATGGTTTTTAATTATTGAAGGCTTGCCGGATTAACTCTAGTTCACTTTTGTAGGCGGAACAATTTCAGCTTTTGTTCGTATCGATCCCGGCACTGGGTGACTCTGAAAAAAGCCAAGCACGAATATATGAGATTTGAAGTTAGTACATGGATTTTTTTTTTTGGTGATCAAAGTTAGAACATGGATTTAGCGTGGTAGTGTTAACTCAATTGTGCCAGGATGACAGAGACCCAATAACACCCATTGAATTTTCTCATTAGCGTTCGATGTGATCACAATTTGATAAGATATTCATTGAACGGGTGAATGTATAATTTCGAGTCTATCCATTGCAACCCAAAAAGAAAAGTAAGAATTTCGTTACTTCGGAAACCTGCAGTTCCATCTTCCCTCCACGATCTCTACATTTTAATTCTCATTATGATGACAAATTTGTGAAAGAAATATGGTACCTAGAGGAAAAGTCCTTGCACAGCTTTTACCTGTTTCTCATGGATTTTATTTGGAGTCACGTTTTTGGAACATGGCTGCACAGTGGAATTAGGTGAAAACTCAAAAAGAGAACAAGTGCATCGATCCAACTCAAGGAAAAAGGCAGACACGTATCCAAGTTGGGTTTTAGTTGCCAGTTATAAACAGACCTTTCAAAATATTGGTGCAAGCCCTTGCTCCCATATATGTCCATTTCATTGATCCAACATTGCCAACACAATTCTAGAAACTGACCTAACTATGCTTGGAAACAAACCAACAACCCAACTTCCTCTTAAAAGCTATTCTTTAGTTTTTTTTTTGGTTTTTTTGGTTTTTTTCTCTTTGTGATCGAGGTCCAAAAGCTTTTCAATGTGGGATTCATGATAAAAATTTTAGGATCCAAAAAAGCAGAAATATCTGCTTTTTCACAGGGTGCAGTGGATAGCGCAGGGGATCCTAGATCTCCTTGGATTATTAGAAGAATATAGTTCTATATTCTTTTTTGTTTTAGTCTTTTACATGTGGGATGACAGATTGGATACATCGGACGACGTCATGAGAACCTTTAGTCATAATTTTTTGACATAAATCGGTACTGAAATATCAAATTTTTCTTGTCCAAGCAGATTCTACTACGTACGTATACAATAGAAACTTGCACCCCTAAAACTGAAAAGAGAATTAGAAGCATATAGGGATTCTTGTTTCCATTATTTCCCTTTAGCTTGGTTTTGAAGGAGATATTCTGCGGGCCTCCGAGAAACAGTCATTTATTTTCACATACCGCAGTGGTTGATCACAACATTGAACATTCCGAAGTGAGAAGGGTACTGGACAAAATGATGAGTGGTGAAAAAATTTATTATCTGATATAGAACTAATTGGCCACTATAGTCATTTCTTTGACTAGCTAAATATAGAGGGTAGTTGAACTGTTATATTTAAAATTAGGCTTAATTACTGATACAGTTCATATGGTATCGACTTTTGACAAATTAGTCATTATCATTATAGTACAATTTTAAATTAGAAGATGGGTATCCTAAGGACTGATTTATAAAAAGTTAATATCACATGAACCGTAAGGATAATTAAGCCTTAAAACCATAATAGCAATTAATGCGGACATACGAGTAATGCGAAATAATAAAAATATATATCACCGCTACCCGTGTATGTTAGCTCAAGCAGCATCTTGATGTAACATAATATTTAGGTAATTAAGAAGTTATTGCTAAGCGATTACCACATAGAGCTCTAAAAGTACTCAGTTTACAGTAAAATCGGTTGCAGAAGAGAAGTGGACTCGTGGAGTGCTAATTTTAAACTTGTAAAGGATGAGTTTATTATTGACGATGCACAGAATTAAGGAAGAGTTTGCTCTACTTAATGAAATTCAAGAAAGTATCTTGGACGACATGACAGGAAGATTAATGGAACCTTACGGCCTATATATACAAACAGTTCCAGAAGCCATCGATGCCGCTTCTAACAAAAGTTTAGGTCCTCTCCCCAATTCATGGCTCCAAATCGGAGAGTTTTTCGTGGTCTGTTTTGTTTTCTTGAAGAATTTGAGTCACTTTGCTGATGAACATCGTTACTGACTGAGCCGTATTTGCTCAATTAATAGCATCAAAATGCATTTCTGATAGTGAGAACACGTAAACTTGTACGCCAATTTATTTGGGTAGATGATCGATCGGTTTGCGTGCTAAGCTCTTCTTGTTTATATGGGATATAACATCTCATCTTGGACGGTTAAGTGATACTGTTGATTTTTTGATTCAATGGTACCTCTTCGATGCCCCATGCCTGCCTCCTAAATTTGCTTTAATTAAAAGAAAAAAAAAAACACGAACACCACGTGTGTTTCTGGAAAAGGTAAAACAAAGTTGCAATTTATGTGGATTGTGGTCCCCACACAAATATTTGTCGGACGGCCCATGCGTTAAGGCGCGTAAGTTGGCGTTGGCGGCGCATAGCACAACCATGTCCCAGCTGGGCAGCGCAATAGTAGCAACAGAGTAACACTTTTGTGGCCACCGCCAAAAGTATTTCCGGAGGGTGGGGGAAGACACGCGGCTTTTTCCTAATGGCCTGATACTTTGACTAGCAAAATCGGAACGATGGCATTCAAATTTTCAATGGTTGACCCGCCGTCCGTACTCACTCTATTACCCTATTACGGCTAACCGGCCAAAACTTTTTTGCACATTTTTCTTTTCTTTTATCAATAGAAGTTTCTAATTAGGCATATGTTTAATGAAAGCTTATAAACAATATTTGATTATAGAATGCATGCCGGTCTTCTGCTGCACAAGGAAACATTTTATATGGTTAAAAGAAATAAGAATCAAGCTGACTTTGATGTTAAAACTTCAGTCGGTTCCGAGAAGATGCATGTGTAGTGCTGTGCATTTCTTCTTATCCAAATTTTGGCGGAAGATTGCGGGTTGCGCGTGAAGAAGTAATTGGATGCATAATCTGGTACGTACAACTCTCATGTTCACCCAAAATAGACAAGTCTTGAGCTGGTAGCAGCCAACTCATGACAGTGCACCATGATCGAGCGAGGGAACGTCAACTTAGCGTTTATGGAAGTACTCGTGAGTTTGTAATCGCCAGTACTGCTACCGCCAAATTAATGCGCTGAGATAGATATCGACATTCACGTTGTTGTAATAAGTGTGGCGAAGTCCTTTTTTTTTTATTTTTCTTCCATTCTTTCTTGTCTTGGCTTAAGTTTGATTAGTGGGAACATTAACGTTTACTTTCCCAATTTTTGAGAACTGCATGCCGAGCCCACCAGCTTCAGAAAATGCTGATGCGTGTCGGAAAATGAATAAATATACTCGGTGCTGAATTTGCTTATTGCCAACTGCTTCGAACTTTTTGTGACATGAAAAAGATTCAATTTCTCCAAATAATTACGATCCTGATCATTTTATTTCATAACAATGAAGAATTCAAATAAAAAACCGATCAACCCTATGGGCAATTCGCTTCCAAGTCTTAGATCATGGCATATTCCTATAATTGGGCAGTATATGCCATCAGCACCCACAACTTTTAATCACAGGAAGCAAAATCTTACGGGAACGGATTCCATCCTAATGAGGGATTTTTAAAGGTGTCATAAAGGAGGGATTGCATTTCATTTAAAAAATCTAACGGTTTTAATTAACCCAAGTTATTTAATGAATAATATGACTTACACAAGTGTACTTAAATTAGTCTCAACTCATTAAATAATATGGGTTAATTAAGACCATTGGATTTTTTAGATGAAACGCAATCCATCCCTTAAGACATCTTTGGAAATCCTTTCTTAGGATAGAATCTTTACTCAAATCTTACCACCATATTGTAGAGAAACTCAACCTTTCGGAGTGTAGGTGATGAGTTGGTTGGAAGTCTCATTGGTTAGCTGGTCAATCTTAGTTTAACCGCTACTCGCGACTTAAATTATGCGCATGAAAAAGAGTCGCTGCACGTGTCCAAAGATTTTCTCTCAATTGTATGCAGCCATCAGCATCCACAACTAATTAGCATGACCCGTGGGATTCTAAGTCTTAGATATTTTTTCCCATTTGGGTTTTTCGTTTGATCGTTGCTCCATTTGATCGAATTCAAAAAGGTAACTCAAAAGTCGACGGTCAGCTCTTCCTTTCTTTCAGCTTTTGCGTCCTTTTCCTTGGGAGATAAACTGCTTAGAAGTCATGTGTGTATAGGGAAGATCATCATATGAACAAAACAGGGTTGATTCCCTAGTACTGCCGCAGTTTTCTTCTAACCTGATCATTTACATTCTAACCCTCTTTAGCATTTCCTTTTTTTGAAAACGAGGTCATTTTAGACTTCATGTACCAATGGTGAAGACGAAAATTTAAATGACCATGCATTTGGAATTAAATCAACTCGATCGGTAGATTATCATGCAACCACCTCTCAACTACTTTTTCATTCAATTTTTGTTTTATCTCCCATACGGGAAATGAGTAGCTCCTTTTGTTGGTTGATGATCACTGACATTTTCTGAGCAATTTCGTAATCCTAATTGTTAAATTAGTAGTTGGAATTAAATCAACTCGATCTGTAGATTATCATGCATCCACCTCTCAACTACTTTTTCATTCAATTTTTGTTTTATCTCCCATAAGGGAAATGAGTAGCTCCTTTTGCTGGTTGATGATCACTGACATTTTCTAAGCAATTTCGTAATCCCAATTGTTAAATTAGTAGTTGGAATTCCCGCCAGTTAAATGACGATCGATTTTCTTTGTCTGGTCAGCGCGTACGTAGCGTTGCCAAAATGCAAGGCCCAGTCAAACAAACTGACGTGGAAAATACTCATTGGTTGAGGCCATGGAATGGTAGGACGGGTTCTACACGGAATGACAACCCTTCTTTTTTCTTGACGGACGAGGAAGTAGGAACCAAAACAAAGATTGATAAGTCAAAATGAAAAGGCAACGTCGTATAAAAAAATTTGTAATCGAAAAATGTTCAAACCTGTTCACCAACGGGTCAAAGTTCCGACAATATTGAACCCCAATCTTTTTCTATAAATATACACCAGTTTCATTCTGATTCATATCCACAAACATTAACTAATCCAGTAGTGCTTTGAGAGAGAGAGAGAGAGCATTGAGAAAGCTATTAGTGCTTTCCTCGCACATAAAAGGAGAGATTGCTAGCTAGAGATCAGAGAGATGGAGTTTCTTGAGCTTTCTCGAGCTTTTAACCTAGCTATGGTGGCTCTTGTTCTCTTTCTCTTCCTCTCCCTGAGAATATTGTTTTCTTGTTGGATTTCACCAACTCGGGTGTATCAGAAGCTTCGGAGAAACGGGTTTGGAGGTCCAATTCCAAGTTTTCCCTTGGGTAATATCAGTGAGATGACGAAGAAGAAAGGAGGTTCCCCATTAGTGAACTCAAATTCCCCTCATGATATACACCCACTTGCTTTCCCGTACTTTGCACGATGGCAGAAGTCGTATGGTGAGCTCGCCTAGCTTTGCTAGATATCTGAGGAAATTTTGCAAATTCTTTGATCTGATCTGGTGTGAATGATTCTATATATATATCTTAGATAACCCCTCAATCTATTTTTCCTATCCAATACCGATAACCCCTCAATCCTATGTAGGAATGACTTCCTTTCATATTTCTTCTTTTTACGCCTCTGTGGTTTGACACAAACACACCTTACCACTTTTGGGATTCAGCAACTACACTGCAAGTGCCTTATTTTGACGATACTACCATACAATAATGCATGTGTACAACTTTTGTGGTCTAAGCAAATACCTATGTACATCTTTTCTTTTGTGGTGCAGGAAAGGTGTTCATCTACTGGCTGGGGGTGGAGCCATTTTTATATATAGCAGACCCCGAGTTCCTTAAGAAAATGTCTGCAGAGGTCCTGGCAAAGGGTTGGGGCAAGCCCACCGTGTTCAAAAATGATAGAGACCCCATGTTTGGCAATGGTTTGGTTATGGTTGAAGGTGAGAACTGGGCTCGCCACCGGCATGTGATCACTCCTGCATTCCACCCAACCAACTTGAAGGTAGATCGCTAGATCTCTCCCTCTCTCTCTCTCTCTCTCTCTCTCTCTCGCTTTCCCACTCTCTTTTGGTCATGCATCAATATGGACAATATCAACAAAGACATGGGAATACTCCCACAATTTTGAAAAATTGCGGCAGATCAAGTGTTACAATATCACATTAATACAAAAGGTAAAACATCTAGTTGATTTGAATTTCAAATTATTGTTGGTCTAACATATGTTAACGCAGCCATTATAAGCCAAACAATCTTTCACTTATTAATGCATGGCTGGAATCTTCTCTGTCGTAAGAGTCCTAAGCCAGCTGGATCGACCTATTTTCTTTCATAAGAGTTTAATTTTCAACCTGCACATTAGTCAAGCGCAGACTTACATCCGTTTGATTACTGTTACTTCTCAAATCTCCAAAGCTTTCTTTTCATCCAGTTTAAATTTTCGACTAAATGATATTTCTTGTTTTTCAGGTCATGGCAAACTTAATGGTGGAGTCCACCACAACAATGCTGGATAAGTGGACTAGCCTTATCAATTCCGGCAAACCGGAGATTGATGTTGAGACAGAAATTACGACAACGGCTGGAGAGATCATTGCTAAGACAAGCTTCGGAATAAGTTACCTAAGTGGACACAAGGTGGTCCAAAAATTAAGAGCCCTGCAAATGACTCTCTTCAAGTCTAACCGCTACGTGGGGGTCCCTTTCAACAAATTCTTCTGCCCTAAACAAACCCTCGATGCCAAAATACTCGGGAAAGAAATCGACCGACTGTTTTTATCAATCATAACTGAACGACAAAAATCGATCAAAAAGCAACCACCACAGGACTTGCTAGGGTTACTGCTTCAGGCGAGTCATTTAGACGGCCGGCTAGGGAAGAGCTTAACACCAAAGGAACTGGTCGACGAGTGCAAGACTTTCTTCTTCGGAGGCCATGAGACGACAGCATTGGCAATCACGTGGACATTGCTTCTTTTGGCAACACATTCAGAGTGGCAGAATCAGTTGAGAGATGAGATTAGAGAAGTTGTTAAAGACACAGAACAGCTCGATGCCAATATGCTTGCCGGATTAAAGAAGGTATGTTCATTTCCTCTCTGACATTAATTATATTTAATTGGCTGCGCTGTACTGTGTCATGTGAGTCTTCTAGATGCAAAGTTATTGTGCCTGGTATCGAATATATGGCTGTAACGCTATATGGAGGCGTAGTGATTCACGAAGAACATATATATATAGAGGCATATATATGGTCTTGGGGCCATAGAATTATTATACGTTTAAGCAGACTGAACAGTCATGATCTTCTAGTTGCATGATACGAGCTAGAGAGGAATTAGAAGTTATATGGGGACAGAATTAATGCTTGGAAGCTAGATATTCCCTGATAGGAATGAAAGCATTTATTGGTGGGTTCGACTTTGGAACTCTTGTTATTGTCCTCAAGTGGCAAAAACACACGAGATCTTAGTGTCGCTAATAAATTAATTTGGAAAACATTTGGAGATGGATTTTAATTTTAAGGATCATATTCGTGGAAAAAAGAATAAATTTTTGTAGGAATATATCAATCACTCAATTTCTAAAATAACTAAAATTAAATAGCTTTTTTTATATTATCCTTTAGTAATTTTTTTCTTTAAAATAGGACAAAGAATAAATTTTAATTTGCCTTAATTAGTCAGCAACTCCCTAGGGTCCTAGCTAGTTGCCGTCGAGTACCGACGTTTGAAAATAGGTCTTTCGTTGGTCAATGGTCACTTTAAAAAAGACTAAGCCCACGCGTTGAAGCGCGTGAGTCGGCAGCACATGATTGTAATGTCGTGGACTCTAGAAGGATGCCGGTGTCAGTGTCACATGTAATCATGTATTGCATCAGTGATCAGAGTACCACATGAGAGTTCTCAGAACGCCCTACCAGGACATTTGGCGACACCCCAATGGTTCACCGGCCAGATTTTGGCCACACTTAAGGCTCAGAAAGCTTTCCGTTCGTCCGTCCACGGTCAATGATATTGCTTCTAATCTGGTCTTGGAATATATATATACTTTTTTTTTTTTTCTAAGCCATGGTCTTGGAATTTTACAAGTGAATGTGTGTAAAAATGCAGATGGGATGGGTGTTGAACGAGGTTCTCCGACTTTACCCTTCAGCACCAAACGTACAGAGGCAAGCAAGAGGAGATATCCGAGTAAATGACGTAACAATTCCTAATGGAACCAACATGTGGATCGACGTAGTGGGCATGCACCACGACCCGGCTCTGTGGGGGGAGGATGTGAATGAGTTCAAGCCAGAGAGGTTCAAGGATGACCTGTACGGAGGGTGCAAGCACAAGATGGGGTATGTGCCTTTTGGGTTTGGAGGGAGAATGTGTGTGGGAAGGAACTTGACGTTCTTGGAGTATAGGATTGTCCTCACCCTGATTCTCTCTAGGTTTTCCTTTACCCTCTCCCCAAGCTATACTCATTCTCCTGCTATTTTGCTCTCTCTAAGGCCTCGGCATGGGCTGCCTCTCGTCTTTCAACCCCTGTAAACCAGCTAGCCAGCTAGCTAGACTCACCATCACAACAATCTGCTGTACTTTTATCAATTTTTTTGGGAGTTTATGAAGGATTCTTGTCTTTTCTTCTAACTTCATTGTATCCAATGAAAAATAGTTGGTCATTACTCTAAGGTTTGGCCAAAATCGCCTTCGATCATTAACTGCTTCGGGTTCTGTTCTTTGACCGATCGTATTTGAGAATTATGCGCGCGTTCGATCTTCCGAATAGGGCAAGCTTGTTACCTAAAGCCTACCCGCATAATAACAATTGTCAAAGAAGCACTCCAATACTAGTGTAGGGCCATTAATAGAGACAGTATATTCGTTACCAACCTCTATTAATGTGATCTTTAGGTGATTCTATACGGCATGGTATATATAACAAAAGCCATGCACCTTGTTGAGATCTCCAGTTCATTGGATTTGATACCTTAAATTTATCATGCAAAACCCAAAACATCGTAATCCAACCGAACCCAATATGTTATTAAATAGAATTTATTTTGGATGCTTATGCTTAATCAGTGGAGGTACTACTCCAAAACACCTGCTGCCGTCTTAATGATTTCAGAATCCTCATTATAGCACTCCAAAAGTGAAGCTCCCGGTTCCACCGCTAACAATTCGCTTTTCATCAACCTATGGTACCCATCAGAAGTTGGCCTCAATATAAAAACAAACTAATTTGAGGCACCGGAAACTCATCCCCACCCCTCTCTGCAAACGTCACTGTCATGACTAGTCCAAAAGGGTTGTGGAAGCAAAATGTGAGGTTGCAAATTAAATACTGAAATCACAGATCATGTTTTATTCGCTCACATGATAAGGGTTAGGTTACATGTATTCACTTTATTCCACCATTTGAACTCTCAAAGAGGACAAATTAAAACAAAGAACAAATTATGGACGAATATTTTTCAAAAGCAACTTTTCTAGTTTCCCTTACCTGCTCTTTTTTTATCATATTAAATCGAGGCGTTCTATGTTCAGATCAAGTTCCTGGAAATTACAAAACGAGCTGAGAGGCCAACCTGACTAATATTAAATTAATTATCACGTGCCATATGACTAAAAATGACCGATTATAATAAAGAGGATATAATAACCGGAGAGAAGTCGCGTTCCTTGCATGAAACGTAAACTTTGGATGCGTGTTTATTTACACTCAGAACTTCAAAGGGGTTTCTTTTGGCTTGTAGTAAATCGTATCAGGCATAACGAGTCGACCCACGACACTAAGAATTCGGCATTTGTGACGCCAGCACACGAGTTTAGAACTTTGAAGCACACGAGTTTAGAACTTAGAATTTGCGACCTGACCTGACTTTTACCCACTACGTGCGCGTATGGGTATTGGAACGCCACAGTCCACAGAATTGATCAATACACGCATTTCTCGGCTCGGTATTGGAGTGCTGGTTTTGCTCCTCCGATTGACTCTCTTTTATATTTGACTTGTGAGTTGTACTATTTTAGTTAAAGCAACCGAACATATTTTGGTTGTTCAAGTATGACACCCAAATGCAACTGGAGAAAAGGGCAAACATAGTGTAAAGCGAATGGTCATTTTATTAATGGAAATAACTCTGCGCACAGGAATCAAACTATTTGAATGGTACTGGCATAGTTGCTCAATCTGGAATGCAACTTACCGCCAAAAAAATAAAATAAAATCCGGAAACCTGATCCGAAATGGAGCAACTTTAGAAAAGTGGCAAATTTGGGGGAAAGCGCACATACATCCATTGTCTCTCGTATGTTGCTAGATGACCCCAGCCGATCTCATCAAGTAAAGAGAGCTTTAGTTCATAGAGCTTCTTCTTTGGAGGCTCCCCGTTATCTTGAAGGATGTCATTCAACGCCTGATCCAGGAAGCGATGAAGTTAGACAAATGATCAGTTCATTCCACAAATTCTTCCAATGTTATGTTTTTCTTGGGATAACATCGTAATATCCAGGGAAGCGGATGACACGTGAATGAACATGCAGAGAGTTGCACAGATCTTACGTTAGAAGTACTGTCAGCTACATTTATTTTTTTTTTATAAGTAAGCCAAAGTACTGTCAGCTACTTGAAACGAAACTTTATAGAATTTACAAAAAACGCTTGAAGATACTACGTACCAATCAGAAAAGTTTCAGGTGAACATCATTATTTTGAGGGACGAATCAGTCAATCGTTTTTTTATCAACATTATAGTGTTCTATGATCTACCTTTAAGGTTCATAGCTCACAAGCGCAGAAGTACATTAAAAACAACTGGAATGTACTGCACTAGCTCATCAGGTAAGATAACTTCTGGATTTTTCAGGCATGTTCAGCGAAAAATCTTCATAGTAAGCAGCAACATGCCTAGCTAAAGAACACATAAAACTGCACACAGGTATCTGTTTTCTAGCCAACTTCACCAGTTTCGTAGCATATGTGGTAGATGTGTTGGTGGGGGGGGGGGGGTATGTGTTTTCGGTAGAGCTGACAGAAAACAAACAGAAAAAAGAAGTGTGTGCATGCAATTATTATAAGACAATATTTACGTGTCTGCAGAGGCCGACTACTTGTGTCAGAGAGTTTACTGAGTGACTCCTTGTTGTCCAAAATAACACATCAACACCATGAAAATAAATAAATAAAAGCCTGTGGTTCATGCGTAAAATGAGTGGGAGGAATGGTGGAGAAAAATTACCTTTAAGGCTGTTCCAAGCCTTCCGCTCCGTCTCTCATGTAGCACTAGGAGGGTGCCATATCTAGGGGACTTCACATCTACCCATTTCTTCAATTCTTTGAAGTTCTCTTCAAATAATTCTGGCTGAGTAACAGAATCTGAGTGAGATTGCTCTCGAGTCTTGTCCACAAGTTCTGCACCTTCAGATGAAGCCAAGGCCGTTGCCTTCTCGCCCTGAGATAATACAAGGATCATGATGATGATTGTTCCACTACCATATCAATGAAATCTTGCTCTAGTTTTATTTGAATTGTTTAGCAGTAAATTAGACATACTAGGTGGGTCTTAGATCCATGACGTTAACCCCAATCCAATTCTTAGGGAGCTAGGGAGGAAATGCCATTCAAGCTAGAGCTAATTGGCATATTGCTTCCGCCTTTTTAGTGGCACCCAAATCTGTTCGTTCACTTGCTTTTCAGGATAGAAGTTATAAAAGCTAAACTTGCTATTAGAACTGAAAACCTTAGTTGTCCCAAAGAAATGGATCTGAAAAGCAATTTTCTTGATTCATTTAAGTGTACTTTTTATAAGTCTTTCGCATTTCTCTACTTTAGCAATGAGTTTACACTTTACATTGTCCCAAAAAAAATGAGGCCAGCCTTACAGAATATTAGATTATCAGGTGCACATGTTATAATACTCATCTTAAAAAGGGTCAAAACATAAAAATATTTTACTTCGTAACATAATTACAGAATTACTCAGAAACAGAAATGACACCTTGACCTCCAAAGATTCGATATCTGCTAGAGCCATTCCTTTTTGGTACAATGCCTCTGATAATTGATCACGAGTTATCTCCATCTTCTTCTTGATTTTCTGGATTAGAAGAAGGAAGTCTGAATTAGATCTCATCCAGGACAGCAAAGGGGATGTGTGGCAAAGATAAGCAACAATGTAAAACACATAGTTCAAAGGGGAGGAGTGGCTAAAGGTGAGCCTCCGAGGATTTTAATCCAGAAAGGGAAACAAGCAGAAGGAAACAAAGAAAGAAAAATTATAATATTACAACAAGATAAGATACACACCTCTGCCTCCTCGTCATCTGGGTCACTTTTGAGCGAGAAAAATTGTGACAACTGATCTTTGTCAATACTATCAATCACCTCGTTTGCAGCATCAATAACCTGCCAGGTGGCACATGGGTGCAATTAAACCTATATTTCATATGAGCTCTCTCATTTAGGAATGTATACACTTTAGAGAACGCCTCTAAAGTCTATGCTTACTCGTCACACTCTTAAGGAGAAACAAATAAATTAGAAGCAAATTAACCAAAACCAGCACACAAGGAAATCAATACATACTCCTACTGACAAATTGCAAATAAAATTTTTGACCATATGTGAAACACCTAGTTTCTTTCAAGACATTCTACAAAACATTTGACACGACTAATAAAATCCAACAGTGTAACTTGGATACTATATCCCATCACTCGTTATAATGCAGTCAACATTGCCTATTAAAATAAAAACGAAATTACATTTCTAATGGCTACATGCTTGTTTTACTACTTGCCTCTTCATCAAGGCGAATTTTGTCCTCAACATTACTCTGAGAAAGCACCCCTTCCAAAATCTTCGCAAGCAATGGTGTATACTTTGGATATTCACACTGCCAAAGAATAGATGACACACATTGGAGTTTAGCAACTTGGATATAATTCGACAGTCGAGTACCAGTTGTTCCAAAAGACACAAATGCAGATTATTTAATCATCTATCAAACAAACTGTATGTTCTCCGTGTTAGTTAACCTAGGCCACGCCATTATTGCTAAGGTGGGCCTTTCAAAGGGGGAACGGTCAATAAGAAGAATTGTCCTCAAAAGTTGGACAAGTCACTTTAATCACTAAACCATAAACGCAGAACTAAAATACAGTCTGTGTCCTAAAGAATCCCCAAAAATTAGAATAAAAAATGTTGGAAATCCAGAGAGAGAGAGAAGGAAAAACATCCAACTATGACGACGTGTGATTGCAATTCCCTAAATAGCACTACATTGGAAGAAAATAAGCTCTCTCTTTTTTTTCTGAGGGGAAGAAAATAAGCTTAAATGTTTTAGTTGACAGGAATATCAACTTGCCCATCTAGCCATTGGCTTCACAAATCCTAAAGCATTTAGAAAGCTGATGAAGAAGTATAAATGTAGCTGCTGCTTAATGTCAACAAATAACATAAGTTGTAGATCTAAAAACATAAAAATTGCTCGAAACATATCCACAAGATAAGCTTTAACCTTTAGTGACGAAGATAATTTTTTCCATTCCAAACGGTCTTCCTCATTGTCTTGCTTTAGGCTTGAAAGAACTTTTATCTTTGCATCTTGAACCTGATTGTCAAGTGAGTAACAGCATCATGAATCTTAAAACTCAGATAACCAAAACAGGCTGGAACCTTAAAATCTAACAAGCTGGAATTTTTTTTTGAAAAATCCAAGAGCGTACACACATCATACAGAAGTGCAAGACCTCACAACCAAAATCTGCTATCAGTTTCAAGAGTAACAATATGAGTCATCGTCAGATGTATGTACGCTGTCCGGGAAAACGTATATTATAGATAATAGCTTACTGCACATTCTAGTGACACAATGACTCCAGTAGGAAAGATGAATTATAGACTTCTTCATGCTATAACCTAATTTTTTGATATGTACACAAAAAGAATGCATTTCAAGTCACTCTTTCTGCCTTTAGGCCTTTTGTATGGAAAATAGTCTCCATGGTGTTCGTTCCTTTTTTTTTCTTTTTTTCTTTTTTGATAAGTGTCTCCATGGTGTTCATTCTATAGTCAATTATTCAAAGAAATGCTTTTGTACGTAACCCGCAATGAAGATTGTGACTAAAGTACTTTTTCTGATAGGCAATAATGGACAAAAATAGCATGGAAAACAGTTAGAGCTCCCTGAGAGGTTGGTATGAAACCCCAAAGATCTGCTGGAGAATGTGTTAATTTTACATATTATATGAAGAACAAAATGGAAGAAAACTAGTTAATTTTATAGAAATACGTTTACTTGCTACTTGAAGCAAAGCAATGGAATATCAAATTGGAAAACAATCATTCATTGGAAGTATCAAACATAATGAGTCCAAAAATTTACGGGCATTGAATGAGGGGCACGTGTTTAAAGAATAAATCTTTCCTACTTCTTTGCATATTTCAGCATGTGTTTCAATTGCAGTGTACATGGTGATGCATGACCAAACTGCAAACTGAAGAAAACACTAAATGATACAGAGTTGATAACTATTGATACCACATGTGCGAAAACAGCAAACTAATTGCTATGAAACAGTGGTACACCCACATCACATGCAAAGATTGCACTCTCATGCTCATGTACCTCTTCTTCTAAACGTTCAGAAACAGTCTTGGCAGTAGTTGCTGAAGAACCTTTGCCCTTGTCCTCATCAACCTGTCAAATGTAGTCGACGAAATGATGTGGATAGATGTTAGGACTTTACATTACAAGAACTACGTGACATTTTATTGAAGCCAGATGGTAAATTGCATAAATCAAACTTAAGATCCTGTCTTAGATCATTACAAAAACTGACAAGAAACTGAAAAAAATTCATCACATGTTCTTCGACCTTATTTGGTGGCACTATATAAGAAAGCTGATATGATGCAGGGTTCTTTTGGGGAACTTTCTCATCATCTCGACCAGCAAACGTTGGCTTGCCATATGAGATCGCTCCTAGCAATACAGATCCTTGGAGACAATTCTGCGCAAATATTTTTTTTTAATGAATTAAAATTTTTAGGATAAATGGTCATTTCACATGGTAATTCTGCGCAAATATTACAATCACCACTGACACCTTATGCACTTGTATTTAAGTGGAAAGCTAAAATGGAGAATGTAATACCTTGGGGAGCTTGTCTTTAGATGGTGGCCCCAAATAAATGGCTTCTTTTTTTCTACCAAGAATCATTGAGTTAAATAACTAGCTTGGAAAGCAAAACACACAATCATACATATGAATAAATCATTTAAGGGCATACCCTGGAACTAAAACTGAGGATTTAAAGCTACCATTTCCCATGACAGGGCCATCTGGTTGAGAGAAAAAGCTCAATCGAATGACATCCTGGATTAGAAACAAACCACCAAAACAGTAAATAGATAACCAAGATATGCAGTATTAAGAAACATGGCCCTTTCATAAGATTATTGCAATAAGTAGATTTGAAAAGGGTTTAGGTGACAATAATATTAGTGCAATGAAGACATATACCCGTCCACCAAACTATGCACATATGTAGCATATAACCAACTAGATACTTTAAAAAAAAAAAAGAAGGATGGTAGATCAATTTTGATGATCCAATTTCCTAATCATTTTAGAATAGCAAAGCATGAGAGAGAGAGAGAGAGATGAGAGGCAATAAAAAGGAGAGAAAACCATCCCCCAATAATTAAGCAACCAAAACATAGCCAATAACTAGGGGGAACGCAGTGTGAGGTAGAAAAGCAGGCCAAACATAATTAACCAAAATGTATAGGATATATTGATGCAGCAAAACGCTATTTGATGCATTAAAGGAAAGCACTCATTGACTCTGACAGCAATTTAACGGCATGCAAAACTCAACCTTCTCTTCCAAATTTCTTTCGATGAACAAGACCAACTGCTTCAATTTCTCCAGATACTGCACATTGTCATGCCTGCAATAAGATAATTGCCATGAGAAAAAGGAACTTCAGGTGGCAGGACCTCTGATCAAATAAAATTTGAAATTCTTCCAAAGTTCTTCCATTGTAAAATAGATCTAATTTTAACCATTGCAGCTTCCCAGGATACAAAAATATCCAAAATTGGTTTAAACCAGGCAACAGCAGGGTACTCAGATTAAGACAATCGGACAGTGCTACAGTACCACTTTCTAACTACAAATACTCGGACCAAATTCAAGTAGCAAGTGGCTGTGCATTTGTGGTGGCGGTTTCCACACCAACCATCACTGCCACCACTATTGGTGGTTGCCCAAAAATGGCAACCACCCCCGCCAGGAGTGGTAAACGGGTATTTGGGGAGGGGGGGGGTTCAGTGGTGGCTGTGGGCAGTTACCGCCACCCTTACGGCAGGCCAAATGCCGATTGAGAGAGAGAGAGAGAGAGCAAAGAGAAGAGAATCGGGGAAAAGGGTGCGGGGGCCGTTTTGAAGCTGCAGTTTTATAAAAATGAAACCCCAGTTCCGCTAAACAGACGAAAAAAGAGAATCCATGCAGGTTATGTACTGCCTTCACGAGGTCCCTACCTTAGATACAGTCGTAGATTATATTCGCCCTTGGGAAGCTTTGAAGAGTTTGGATAGACATCACCCATTGCATATACACGCTACAGGCAAAAAATATTTAGCAAAAAAGGGTAGAGGGGGGATTGCCTACAGGAGAGTGAACATAACAACGAAAATGAACAGGAAAATAAAACTACCTCTAAAATGGGAAAAGGAGGGGGGGTGGAGGGAAAGGCCGCTAGAATATAAAAGGGTCAACTTCACCAATTGGGATGGCACACAAATTTCAGGACATGCATTCATGAAATGAAATGTAAAAGGTACCTTGTTTGCATCGGAAATCATATAAAATTGAGACTCAAATTGAGTGTCATATATGCGATTATTAAGTAATGGTATTTGAGGTTTTACTTCAGCTGTGTCTTCCAATTTGAACTTGTAACTGTAAAATTATACGAAGAAATGAGTTAAAATAATCTCAAAGTGCAGCCAAATGAAACACACAAATGAACAAAATTACCCTATAACTCACACTAAAGTCAATGCTAGAATCTGTTTGCCTGAGTGTAGTTTGTCACGATTCGTTGCAAGAGCACTGAGTTTAGACTCAATGGGACGATATGGAGTTCTTATCTGGAAGAAAGCACAGTAAAAGACATTCCAGTACAACTCACAGCATTAAAACGAAATTAGATAACTAATAAAAGAAGATGTATGATAATCTATGCAAGGGGACCAACTTCACCTTGTTGAGAAGAGCAGCAGGGGCAAGTTTCTCAGATGCCAGTAGAGCTTCAGCATCAATTCTGGTAGGCGCATCACTTCCATCGAGTACTACTTCCCCTTTGTTGAGGTTAATCCCATGAAACACAACCTAGGTATTTTATTTGAAGTCACACGTATTGTGATAAAATAATATTTTTCCTCCTCTTGAGGAAATCACAGAAGACATGGTAACCCTAAATTCACCAGAATGATGCATGTCTATGCAAAGTGTTCTCATTTAGAAACAATTTGCAATAAAAAAGTGCACGTCAGATGGAATAGATAAAATGGTACAACATCAATCTCAAGCAAGAGAGCCACAGAAAGAATGAAGAGAAGAGAGAGGGGGGGGGGGGAGTAGGAAGCGAAAGGCATCCAGAGGCAGCAAATGATGGCATGGCAGAAACTCATTAAAAAACTACCTAATTGATAAAATATCCAGACTTTGTCTAGAAGCATGCTACCTCAAATTCTACTATAGTGGTTTCTTGACTTCCTCTGCCGCTGGACCAAAACTGTGCTATAGCTAATTCCATTGTCTGCCCACCCACAACAGGAAAGGCGAAGCTTTTGGCAGCAGGAGAGGAAAATGTTACGACGCTTTCCCATTTTTTAGGCCTTTGTAAGGGACAAATCTGGAAATTTCAAAAATGTTAAAGCAGGTCTAGCCGGCCTGATATAAGTTCTCATTAAATAATGTACCTGAACAGCGTCAACAAAGAATCTACGGCTTGTATCAAATCCTGACGTCTGCATCATCGCTTCAACCCAACTAGCACCAATGGGCACTTCTATATATCTCCTTTCAATATGGCCTAACGGACCAGAACATCCAAGAAACAGAAAAAGAATTGAGTTTAGGTGATTAACAGTTGATCAGACACTAGATGGACCACTTCTTGACTTTGGCTGCCCTTCACTGAACAAAAGTTCAGGACAAGCCAGTTGAAATTATACCTGGCTGAAACTGCATCCTTGAAAATGAAACTACAGGTGGCCGATTCACTACAGCCATAGGCTTTGTTATAGTAACTGGGATTCTGAATAGAGGGCCACGCCAAGGTGCCTTGCAATCAATCCCAAAGACTTCAAAATAGTGCAGACCATCCCCAAGATTGGTAGGATCCACAACCATACTGAAGGAAGACGAGAAAACTTGAGATTAAACAGTAGAAGCAATGCTCAGCTCTAAGAACTAAAGTTACAAACAAACTTCAATGAAAGAATTTCCAAATTACAAAATAAGACAACAATAGCCATAAAGCAGCAATAGGGCCTATTTCTGAGGCCCCTTAAGAAAACAAGACCACCGTAGAAAGAGTTTTGTCTAACTAATGTATACTGCCATGTGGCAGTAATTAATTACTTCAAAGAGAAGAGAGGAGGCAATATCTAGATGTTTTTTTTTTTCTCTCTTTATAAGTTTTCACAAAAACTTGTAACAAAATAGTCACAGAGAATTCCCCATTTCAGTGATGTACGAGAACCTGGTAACAATTGGCATCTTAAAGAATTCCTACCCTATAAAACCATCCTACTTTCAACCATTTGAACTAAAGGTTTCTCATCGACAACCTCAGGGAAATGCTAATAGAACCCACATCTACCAAACTCTATTCCTAAGCTAGATGCAAGAACTAGTAAAGTAGCTCAACCACAGCCTATTGGCCAGCTTCGAGGAATTTAGCTTCCCAAGTAGTGGAATATAGCTTCTAATGCGTGCAATACCACCTGCAATAAATTCAAACCCAAAAAGAAAAAAATGGGGAAAAAAACTAACTAGCAGAAACATCACCCACATACTTGATGCCAACAGAGACACGCATGAATGCTCATACAATACTATGTCTACATCCTTTGCAACCATGGATATTGAGGCATACATTCCAGCAGAAATTGTTTAATAAAGGAAAAAGAGAATGTTGAGCAATAGAAAGAAATAACATATACAAATTAACGTAGTTATCAATACTTAGAAAAGGACAGGAAAAGTGAAGTGCTAACTGACTTGAAGCTTCGCCCATTATGAGTAAGAAGAAGATACTCAGGAGCCCTCACAACTGCCTTTTCACTGCAGTGCAACTCGATACACTCCTCAAAAGGAACCAAGTCGTCTAGATTACTTGCATCTTCATGAAATTTTGGAGCAACTTGCACAGTCCACTGTTATAAGGGTAGTGCTTAAGATGCAGAATAAATGAGAAAATGCAGTGGGAAATATGAACATGAGCACAGCAAGATTATTGCCAAGAGATAGCATTATACCTAATTCGATGAATAGAACAGAAGTAATATGAACACATCTTATACAAGAAAAGCAAGCAATATAAAAAATACTTAGATCAACATATTACAAAAATCCACGTAGCAAAACGAAATTGGATACACTCATAGAGTGATAATTTACAAGTATCAGATATCATTAAAAATACTAATAGATGTGTGGGGAAGGCCCAAGCCCAATGCTTACTTTGTAAAAGGCTCCCCACTAGCTAAGTATTAAGACTATGTTGCATGGACAACAACACAGAACAGTTTTGTGATGAACACAAATGTTATAGTACTGGAGCTTTAAGAAAAGAGGAACTGAGATAAAACACAAAGGCACAAGATTTTAAATATACTTTTTCTCTATTGGAAAAGAGGAAAAAGTGGACTAGAAACAGTGAAAATAATGACAGAGCTTAATATTCCATCAAACTGGAAACGACAAAAAAATGACCATCTCTGTGAATTTTTATTAAGCAACGAAGATAACATATAAGCCACCCTTAAGCCGAAAACCTCTTCATCCTGTTGATTGTGGGTAAGTCAAAGCATTTGGCACAAAAATACAAAACCAGACGGATGCATAGCCAAAGTCAAAAAGAGACCATATAAAGGTTTCAGTAGGCAGAAGATACTTTTATGTTTGAAAATAGAGGAGAATTTGGAATTGAATATCATGGGATAGAAGATAACTAACGTGGTAATTCACATTGAACCAATAACAGTATTGGAGCATAACCATGGAGATACCACTTGAGAGAAATGAGTGAAGCATTTGTTGGAAAATAGGTAAGAACCCAAACTCTAACACTAGATCATCTCCTAAAGAGAAACTAATTTCTCCTCTAACCGTTAAAAAAAAAGGCTTGATCTTCAACAAACCAATAAATATATAACACTCTCTATGTCCACCCAGTCCATCAATACTCTCACCTCAGTGGATTGTTGGCAAGCACTAGCCTCCCTCAGGTAGATGCCTCGACAGATAGGAGCTGCAGTAAATTCACATAACAAAAAACAATTAACTTCATTTCACAATCTAAAGTATAAAATTAAAAAAAATTTAAATATTGGCGCGAGTGGGAGAAGCAGTGGTCCGTAGTTGGAAAATTGCAGATAGCTTTATTAAGAAAGCAAAGGCCCCATCTTAAGTGGTCAGTAGTTGGAAAATTGCTGATAGCTTTATTAAGCAAGAGAATGCCCCATAAAAGACGTCATCTTATACTCGGGTATAGGCAGAAACAAAATTGTCTTCACGTCTAAAAGCCAAAAAGAAAAAAACAAACTCATACTATTGATAAATGCAATGCCATGAGTAAACAAATATCAAGTATGACACATATTGTGCAAAAAATCTTTCAAAAGCACATAAAGATTCGGCAGCAGGGGGGCAGAGAACCTAAACTTACTGGATTTTCCAGATTGATTAATCTTCACTTGATATGCTACACAAGGGACATCACGGGACTTCTGTAGATATTCGTACGCCCTGCCACAACGAAACGAGTTGGACGAATAACAAAACATACAAAAGACGAACTATGTCTGGAGTAAGGAATGAGCAAAGGTCGAGCATAAAATCTAACTTGTCAACTTGCATAAGCCCTTGTCCAGTGGTTAATTTATCTTCGGGCAAACTACCTACAGGCACAGCTGTATTCTCAAGAGCCTTGTGTACACTATAGGGACTCACGGGAATGCCCTCAGCCTGCATAAAAACCAATCATATCAGAAGTTTCTGCATAAAGAGCAAGATAACACAGACAAAAAACATGAATTAAAAGTAAGGCAGATCAAAAGACCTTCATTGCACTTATGAGTAACGCAACTCCCCCACAAGCAGATGGAGATGCCATTGACGTTCCATTCATAAGCATTCGTCGTTGCAGAGTCCATGTAGGAACAGGGGCAATAGCCCCACCAGGAGCACTTACACAGACACCAAGATCTCCATCAGCCGTTGGACCCCGACTGGACCTACAAGTAATTTGAGCCAATTATGCTTCATTCAAATACAAGCCAGAATGGAGACCTTAAGTCAGCAAAAGTGGGGATCTCAGAGCGAAACAAAATAAGTTTCCCTACCAAGTGTATTCAAGCCCTTCACTGGGAGGTTCAACAACACAATGAGCCCCAGAAGCCATTGCAGGAGAGACATAAGCACCAACTCCTATAATTCCTGACGTGGTACCACCAGGGGCACCAACAGTGCTCAATGCTGGCCCACTATTGCCAGCACTACTCACAAATATCAGACGATGCTTATCCACCACCTAAATTCAAAGCCAACAGTAACAGTTATAGCATATTAGAGAGGATGAAAGACAACACAAAGGAAAAAGAATACACAAAAATAACCATCCCAGTGAGTTCACATAGTTAAGAATTGATACTTCATTAACAAGGTCAACAAATCGACCGTAATCTGGCAACAGTGTAGATTCTCCATAACTCATGTTGATGAGATCACACCTATGCTGCAAGAAAACATCCGCCATGGTTAAGATGTCTCCATTATAATCCTGTTGAAATGCATTACTAGAATATAAACGAACACACAAATTATCCCTGTTATATTTCTTGACTAAGCATAATACATTGTGAATGTTATTTATTTTAGAGATAAATTAGTCAGTACAATAAACTATAACGCACCTCCACAGCAGCGATTAGAGCCCGAGTCAAGCCAGTCCCCGTCTCCATTGAACCCAAGCGTGAATCTCCAATTTTACAAGAGATTAATTGTGCTCCAGGTGCAATACCATTCAACAAGGGCTCCTAACCACAATCACATCATAGATCAGAAAGCATGATGGTTTACTTATTTGTTTTTTGGGGGGTGGTGGGTGGTTGTTGTGTGTGTGTGTGGTGTGGGGCAGGGGGGGAGTCACAATTGTTGGATGAACTTAAGATTGTAATACCTTTGGGTGGAAAGCAGTGGCTATACCGGCAACATGAGTGCCATGAGGGGAGCAATCTGTCACAATACTTAAGATTTTTCCCTCATCATAGACATTAGCAACAAATGTACAGGCATCTAATTTGCTGAACACACCAAACTTCTGTTCGACCCTGTGAGTTGAATGCAATAGAGTTAACATTCAAATAGTAGGATCTATAAACTCTGTCATCGCCAACTACAGAAATTGATCAAATGAAAGACCAAATTAGGAAAAAGTTAACAAATGCTACAATAGAGAAGCCCTCAAACTTCCAAAGATGATAAATTTGTTCACTCAAATTTAACATTCGGCAGAGAGCATGACTGTCACACAGACTGACATATGCATTTCAAATTTCCAGGAGAGAGCATGCTGAGGATTCACAATAGGATGTCTTTTCCAGAGTGCCATTGCACGGAATTTGAAACACAGTTTCATTCAGTGATTTCACATAAATGCTATTACTATAACTTCTATGCCAGGCCTTCCGTACTGTACCTCGGCTTCAAATCAGAAGAACATTAGACATTCCGAGTTTTGGACTTTCTTCAAATAACTTAATACAGAAATAAAAATATAATGGTATCCTACAGAATGTGCATATGATTAACATAAATATACTGAAAGATAAAACAACCTATCAGATTACAGCCAGCAGGAATAGTGCAGTAAATGATCCGGCATTTTGAGAGATCATTAGAACTTTAAAACACATCAACACTTTTTTCTTTTGTTGTTGCTTGATAAATTTATTCACGAACTTAGGAAACTTACACTCCTAACCTCACCCACCACCCCATACCTATAATGGGACGAACAGGAAAGAAAACTAGAGAAACAATCTCACACCCACTAAACAGTTACATTTAGACTTGCCCGATTGCACAGATAGTTAAATGGTTGTTTCTATGAGTTTCCAGTCTCCACTAACAATTGCCTCTGGGTTGAAATTGTCTTATGGGCAGAACACTCATGTACAATGGATTGACAACTGATTGCTCCCCACTTTGGGCAGAATCACCACTGCTCATCCTGTTTCGCTTCTATATAATGCTAGGTTTCTAAAAACTTACTGAGGAGACCTATCCCATTCTAGTGAAGGGTTCTATGGGTGAAGAGAAAGCAGGTATAATAACTAGGCCATCAGTTGGTCATTTCAAGTTCCCAAGGAAACTCAAAATGCAAAAAGCAGTTTCCACACAGCATCAGTAGCCAATTCACTAAACATTTTGACTAGTCCGGTTACTAGTTTCTTCAGACTGGAAGGTTTACCACACACCATCGCACAAACCTAAAGGAAACCTTTCCATTGTGCTCCTCCCATACAATAATCAGCCAACAGCCCCCGCTCCCTTGTCTTTTGACCATTTTTCCAGTGACAGATTAGAAAAGGAATGTTCAGGTGCTCTACTCAAAGAAAAGAAACGGAGAAGAAGAAAGGATTGAATTATTTATGCACAATGACCATATCCCTCAGGAAATTTATTAACTGTTAGATATGCTGAAATGCAAGATACAGAGGTTTTTATATTTGACTCTTTTCCTTCTATGTCATCCTACTTAATTGAAAAAAGAATTTGTTGAACCCAACCAATAATCACAAGTGACCAAACATACCTATAATTAGTTAGCGGTATAAACTTAGCAAGTTTCCCACAATCAGGATCATCTTCAAGACTCTGCGTGTCAAAAGCAGCCCTCCATACTTCTCCATCATGCCACACAACAGCATCAATGACAGGTCCCTTGTCATCAAAGCTCTAAAACAGAAAAGATCACAAATCAGCAACAAAAGAAAGTCGGGAAAAAATGTAAAAAAAGTAAAATACCTAGAACTCACTTCAGCTTGCTTTTGTAGAATATCAATTCTGTTTTGAAGGTCTTCACGAGACCTCTTCAGGCTTGCGTCCTCCACTTTAGCATGTTTCTAGCAAGATGATATCAAGCAATATAAACAAGAGCACATTCGAACCTATTTAGAGACATGACAGCTCAAGAGTTGGCAACTACACTTGGACTAAGTTTCTCATTATGCATTTACAGTTTCAGATATTCCATTATTCTATGTCATCTGCAGAATAAACTACCAACATGTGAAATCAACTATAGTAAAATTTATATAGCCTATCTGAGCAAAACTAATGTTTCCAATCTAGAAAGACTGGATAAAGGGTACAAAATGTGAAATGAACCAGCAGTCCACAAGAAAAAACTCAAATATGTGAAGGTACAAGCAACCCAAGTCCACTGAAAAACAAAAAGGTAGTGCTTCTTAATCATACATTCAAAGATGCAACAATGAGTTATACAAGATTCATTTAAATTTCCAGTAAATAGAATCTGCTTCTTCTTTTTTCCTAAGTGAACGTAATCTGCTTAATTACTCCACTAGTCCTTGGGATTTTCACGATTCCCAGATCAGTCCCTATGGTAAGTTTTTTCCTACGGCCTCTCTATAGTTTAGACCAATTCCTAATTTAGTCCCTCCATCCACTCGGATGACATAAATTGCCCACATGGCTAATGGCTACCACGTCACGCCCAATGAAAAACCGACACATGAAGCATGGACACTGACTCGACTTCAACTTGAAAAAGCCCACGTGGATTAAGTACAATAGAGAAGCCCTCAAACTTCCAAAGATGATAAATTTGTTCACTCAAATTTAACATTCGGCAGAGAGCATGACTGTCACACAGACTGACATATGCATTTCAAATTTCCAGGAGAGAGCATGCTGAGGATTCACAATAGGATGTCTTTTCCAGAGTGCCATTGCACGGAATTTGAAACACAGTTTCATTCAGTGATTTCACATAAATGCTATTACTATAACTTCTATGCCAGGCCTTCCGTACTGTACCTCGGCTTCAAATCAGAAGAACATTAGACATTCCGAGTTTTGGACTTTCTTCAAATAACTTAATACAGAAATAAAAATATAATGGTATCCTACAGAATGTGCATATGATTAACATAAATATACTGAAAGATAAAACAACCTATCAGATTACAGCCAGCAGGAATAGTGCAGTAAATGATCCGGCATTTTGAGAGATCATTAGAACTTTAAAACACATCAACACTTTTTTCTTTTGTTGTTGCTTGATAAATTTATTCACGAACTTAGGAAACTTACACTCCTAACCTCACCCACCACCCCATACCTATAATGGGACGAACAGGAAAGAAAACTAGAGAAACAATCTCACACCCACTAAACAGTTACATTTAGACTTGCCCGATTGCACAGATAGTTAAATGGTTGTTTCTATGAGTTTCCAGTCTCCACTAACAATTGCCTCTGGGTTGAAATTGTCTTATGGGCAGAACACTCATGTACAATGGATTGACAACTGATTGCTCCCCACTTTGGGCAGAATCACCACTGCTCATCCTGTTTCGCTTCTATATAATGCTAGGTTTCTAAAAACTTACTGAGGAGACCTATCCCATTCTAGTGAAGGGTTCTATGGGTGAAGAGAAAGCAGGTATAATAACCCATCCCTGGGTTTGGACTACAGGGAGGCCGGTAGCAAAAAAATTACCATTTTAGTGAGACTAATCAGGGAATTCTGCGAAATGCAGATACCGGACGTTACGGATAGTTAATTTAGCCTAATAAAAAGCATCACAATCAGTGTATAAATGGGAGAAACCTAGAACTGTACCAATCTTCAAACCTAAATCCATGTCTGTAAAAAAATAACAAGCAGGACTAAATTATGCAACAACCATTATTCTATGTCATCTGCAGAATAAACTACCAACATGTGAAATCAACTATAGTAAAATTTATATAGCCTATCTGAGCAAAACTAATGTTTCCAATCTAGAAAGACTGGATAAAGGGTACAAAATGTGAAATGAACCAGCAGTCCACAAGAAAAAACTCAAATATGTGAAGGTACAAGCAACCCAAGTCCACTGAAAAACAAAAAGGTAGTGCTTCTTAATCATACATTCAAAGATGCAACAATGAGTTATACAAGATTCATTTAAATTTCCAGTAAATAGAATCTGCTTCTTCTTTTTTCCTAAGTGAACGTAATCTGCTTAATTACTCCACTAGTCCTTGGGATTTTCACGATTCCCAGATCAGTCCCTATGGTAAGTTTTTTCCTACGGCCTCTGTTTAGACCAATTCCTAATTTAGTCCCTCCATCCACTCGGATGACATAAATTGCCCACATGGCTAATGGCTACCACGTCACGCCCAATGAAAAACCGACACATGAAGCATGGACACTGACTCGACTCCCCAACTTGAAAAAGTGGACCCACGTGTTAAATGGATATTGTCATCTAGTGACTAGAGGGACCTATCCATTTGGCACGTGGGACCCACTTTTTCAAGTTGGGGGAGTCGAGTCAGTGTCCATGTTTCGTATGTCTGTTTTTCATTCGGCGTTACGTGATAGCCGTTAGCCACGTTCGCAATTTCCATCATCCAAGTGAATGGAAGAACTAAACTGGGAATTGGTCCAAACCTCCCTGTAGTTTGGACTACAGGGAGGCCGGTAGCAAAAAAATTACCATAGAGACTAATCAGGGAATTGCGAAAACCCCAAAGACTAGCGGAGTAATTTAGCCTAATAAAAAGCAACAATAGTGTATAATGAGAAACCCTGTACCAATAAACTAAATCCATGTCTGTAAAAAAATAACAAGCAGGAAAAGCAACAACCTGGTCGAATTCATTAAGATGCTTAACAGCCTTAGCAATTTCTTCCTGGTTCTTTCCATCCCATTTTTTCCTTCTTTCTTTCTGTCAGTTGGTAGAGAGGAAAGGGAATGTGGTGCAACTTCAGTAAAAGAGGCAGACCGTGGAATCCACCAAATGAATCATAATAGGCAACAGCCAATGCTTACCTTCAACCGTGAAGTCAATGTTTCCGTAAATAGCTCATAAACCAACTTAGATCCCACATGCCAGTCCCCAGAAGGGTTTTTCCACAAAGAATTGACAACCAGAGTAGCCCCTACACAAGATATGTTGGTTACAGCAGAGCATGATAACCTTCAGGAATAGAACCTGGCTCAATCTTTAGATATCAATCTTACACTCAAAATTATTCAGCAGGTAAAGATGCTTCATGAGATGACAGCAAAGTAATAAAATAATGGTGTAATTTATTATTTCTTGCCATTTATTGCAGGGAATCCTCTCAGTGGATAGAGTAAGCTTCAGATACGAAATGTGATGGAGGCAAGTAACCGATAAAAAAACTTGTGCCATGCATTTGGGGGAACACTTCACATATTGTGCATGTTATGTGAGTGGAGCTACCATATAAGTTAGTCGCACATAACAGATTTTGTTGCCAAAATTACCCTACTAAGCATAAGATGTGCTTCCCCTCAACCATTTGCTTATATTCCTCACAGGAACCAAAAGTACAGAAAACCCCTAAACTGCATATTCCAATGATTGTTCAACAGAGTCTCAAAGTTCCTTAAAGAAATATCGTAATAAGACCCTTGTTGGCACAGCCTTAAACATCCTACATAGCAGTTCCAATTAGTTAAAAACATTTTTGGTAAGAACATCTCTTCAGTGGAAAAAGTAGTAACTTTTCAGTAATGATCTGAAAACCTTTTCCACTGTTTGGCTTGCACCGGTCCATCATCCGAAAGAATATCACGACCCTATGAGCCATACACCAGGCCACCGCCACAACTTATTGGAGTTTCCAAGCCATGAAGAACGACCAAACCACATTTGTGGTTGCTTACAGAAGGATCAATGCGGAGGGCAGGGCATGGGCCCTGCAAAATGCTGGGAATGTCGAGGATACATAACCCCTGGACAAATAAGGCAATGGCATAGGGTTGCGTGGTTAGTCCATGCAGTCATCAAAGGTCAGTGGCATAGCCTATAGGAAGGTGGTGGCGGTGAAGTGGAAGTAGCAGAGGCTGTGTGAACCACGAGAGGTGCAGCAGTTCTCATGGTATTCGACCAAAGCCACCAATATTGATACGTTCTAAGACGTGATGTTTATTGTTACGCGGGGAAAATATTTTAGGTTGATTTCTATTTTCAGCTGCACCAACTGCCGAAAAATATCATAAAAAAGTTACCAAGCAAAACAAGCACCCCAAGTTATCAATTTAACAAAATAATGAAGAGAGCAGCAGAAGCAGCTACAGGCACAATTTCGTGCTTAGTGATCATGAGGTATCTGGTAAATAGTAAGACACTAACCTGAAGCTCCGCAAATACAACCCTCCGCATCGGCTTTGACCACCTTTGACGTATCTACATCTCCACTCCCAGTGCTGAAACAAATACCAAAAGTAAATATGAAGTAAAACATTGTCAAGAAATAACTCAAAAAGACACTCATACTCAAGTAGCTTTATAAATACCAATCGAGGATATCGAGGATTTTCGGCTTCCCATCCGAGGTCACTTGCAAACCAGCCGCAGCGGGGTCAACTCCAGTATCTGGATACACGTAATTTTTATAATTTTAGTACCTATGATAGATACATGGACCAGTATGGCTGTTTATATTGTTTCGGGGGATAGCACAATAAACTGCACTTTAAGGTGCAGAAAATTTGAATTTTATCGTTGAAGGTGATACTTTCTACTGAAGTTGCATTTCACTTGAAATTTTCCTGGATTTGAATCTTCTCATTTCTTTTATTTTGCACCAAACAGAAATCCAACCGATGCCTCACCGAAAATCGCGATGAGAACGCCGCGGCCATCGTACTCCGGGTGAGCCTCGATGAAGCGATCGGCGCCAGTCTCTTTCTTGGGCATGAGGGAGGCCAAGAAGGTGGACTCGCTCAGCTTGAAATTACCTAAACGCCCATTATCGTCACCGCCGGTATGCCCAAAGGAAGAGCAAGGCATTGCCTTAACCCCACGAGTACCAGTAGTTCCACTCCACTCTCCCGTTCTGGATCTTCTTGCTTTGCTGGCTCTCCTTTTAACGTGGGAGAGAAATGGTGGGGGAGAGAGCGAAAGTGGAGACGAGTGTAAAACCGGGAGTCTAAACAGTACCGGGTTTTGCATAGTTTGTCTTTTCGGTGGAGGGTGTTTTGGTAATATGATAGGGTATTAAGTGGATGTGCGTCACGGTGGAAAGAATGGAGAATGGCTGCAGAGGACAGGTGGTGGAGAACTAGAAGGGGTGGCTTTGCCTTTGATTGGATGTGGTATGGGTGGCATCGTGGCGTGGTCCTTGTTTGGGTCGAAATTCCGGAGTTTGTATGGGCGTGGAATGTTATGACATCCATGTCCCGACAACGATGAACGACCTGAGTAAAGTTTGATTCTTATTCCAAGTCACTCAACTCACAAGCCCAATAAAATTCACTTACCCAAAACGCCTATCTAAAAATTCTTTTGTGGTCCCCAGTTTGTGAGCTGCCGGAACCTTCTCTCTAATCAGGTAGCTGTACGGTAATCTGTAGTGTTTGGTGGGTTGAGTTTTTTTTTTTAATTTTAATCCGGATAAATTCAACTCGGTAGTTTCACTCGAGTAAACTCATTTAACCAATCGTTATAATTGCTCGAAAAAAAAAAAAAACCAATCGTTATAATTTCCAAACCACATAGATCAGATCGGTCAGACTCTTTGTTGTATTTACGAGTCTAGCCCGAACAGTTTCAGTTTAGTTGGAGAATATCGATGACTAATTTACCAAAGAGAATACTTTAGGAATGAGCTTGGCGTTAACTTCAATCTTTATATCTTTTTGAAGTGGAGCTTTTTTCTTTTTTTTTTTTTTTTTTTTTTAAGGCAAGTGATTTGTACGGCTATAAAAGAGATTAAAGCAAAATGTGCACATATTACAGGGAATCTCCCCCAACGCCAGCCGAAAGAACCATGTTCGTTTATTGATTTGTCCACCTAAGCAAGCTAAAGAAATAATGTCGACAGAAGAGAGAAATATTATCATTTTTATTCTTCAATTTGGAATTTTATGTACGAGGATTCGAGGAAGAATACCATCCCAATGCGTCGTGGTCCCAAGATCCGCATCCAAAGCGAAGCGCCTTTCGAGGCCTTACAGGTGATCCTATAATTTTTATTAAAATTGACTCGAGTTTGTCTGTACCATGACTAAGCCCAGTTAGAGGTGGTTAACGGTAGTGTAGGTGACAGTTTGACGAAAATTGTCACCGTCATCGTAATTAACGGAATCACATAATTAACACCGCTAAGCACAATAACCGCCCTTATTGGTAACGGTATTAACGGTAACGATTATATGATAATCGCTTAAATCGTTAAGCCAAAAAAATTAATAATTTTTTTTTTGCTTTTCATTTTTTTTTATTGTTTTGGGCTGTTTTCCTTGGAATTTTTTTTGGACCTTTAAGACCATTTGATGCCTATATATAAGCAACAAATATAATCATTCAAATATCATAACCTGTTTAAATTTCCAACATAATATCATAATCAATAATCATATCAAATGGACAAATATCATAACCTATTCAAACATAATATCATAATCATTAATAATAATAACAATATAATAAGTTGTCTAAAAGTCCAACATAATATCATATTCAAGCATAAAAGACTAAAGTCCAATAAAAGTGTCCAACAATGTGACATAAACCAACTAAAATATTCCAACAAAAGCCCAACAAAAGCTCAACAAAAGTATGTCACATAATTAATAATCATCTTAAGTCTCAACTAGGGGGCTTAATGGTAGTGTAGGTGACAATTGGCGAAAACCGTCACCGTCACCGCAATTGACGGAATCACATATTTGACACGCCACTGCCACCGCACCGCTAAGGCACAATAACCGCCCTTACCGGTTACGGTACCGGTAGCGGTGGCGGTTTTAGCGGTTAAAACCGCTACCACTGGTGAAAATGAACACCCTTAAGCCCAAGGCCTAAGGCATGTTCGTTTGCCTAAAAATTTAAAAATTTAAATCCAACTTTCTAAATTTATACTCATAATATTATTTCTCCATGCATACTAATACAACTCATTATTACCTTTTTTACATACATCAATATAACTTTAACAACTTTTACATGCATGCCAATAAAACTCAAACATCACCTAAATATTCACACTATTTTTAAAATTTTCTCAAAACGAACATGCCCCCTAAATGCCTGCTAAAAAGAAAAAATGGTTAAATAATAGCCTGCTTTTGTATTATGCGTTGTTTTATTATTTTCTCTTGTTTATTAGTGAATATTTTCCAGACGCTTAGAAGATAAAAGGTTAAATAATGGCATTTTTGTATTATCCCATTAAGCGAGTAAGAGTCCCAAAAGCCTCTATTCACATTCAAACTGGTATCTAAGTCAAGAAATGACCAACATAATTCAACCCAAATTTGTCAAAAGATCTTAAATTTAAGAATAATAATCTCTTTAAAACACAAATTTGTAATTAAGGAATAGACTCGTTAAGGAACAGAGGTTGGGGGGCTATTGAGACAGAAACTGATCAACAGCAGCCTGAAAAGGCATGAATCAAGGCTACAACAGACAGAACAGAGGCCGAGATTAGAAGAGGATGGAGATGAGAACAGGGATAGTTCTTAGCGGATAGTGTTTGATAAGATCTTGTACCTTCACAAAAGAGAACACTTCGATGAATATCAATATATTCCCAACAAAATGCGAACAGGGGCTCTTCGTTGTTCTCCTTGGGTAAGGTTAATTGGACAGTCACTGTCAACATTACGACGATCTTCACGAGATACAATTTTTGTGAATCTGTAATTTTCTGAAACGATATGCGTAAGGTCTTAATCCCCCATGGATACGTTTGCTCATATCCACTATCTAGGAATTTTCGTCATCCACAACGAGGTGCTGCAACATTTGTCTTGACTAGGATGTTTATTACCCCCTATCCCCGTTCAAGGATAAGATGACGCAGAATAATGTATAAGGATGTTTATTGCTGACAGAATCAACCCAACAATGCAAAATTTGCATACTATGCACTTGATCAACTGAAAAGAATTACATTACATGCTTATTGCTTAAATGATATATAATCAATTCAAGAATCAAAGCCTTTAAAAGTCTCTGTGGGAGTCTGCAGAAGAATACCAATCGACAAATTTTATCGATCGATTCAAAGAATGTGGAACACGAAAACTATTTTTCTCCTTTTTTACCCATTTGCTCTTTCTGTACAGCCCGTATAATCATGATCGTGTACGAATAGTTCCTTTCATTTTCCCTTCCTTGGAAAGCTACCAAACTGAAATAGTGAAGTTCGTGAAAACTAACTTCACGTTTCCAGCTAAAACTTTGAATCTCCTATGGAACCTGCGATATGCTGTTTGGGTCAGATTAGTTTAAGTAAGAGTACGAAACCGTCCAATAAAGGATAAGGACCTGGACATCACCTAATGTTATGGTATAAGGTTGTGGCAGGTGCTGTCACAAGGATATGCACAGTCAATCTCTTCAGTCACCATTCTGCTGAAGTACCAATCTCCAACTGCTTCTGCGATGGTCTGCGGAAGGTCATTCTAGAGTTACACAAATTCTGATTTTCAAAGGCAGAACCAGCACACTTTTTTCTATAGAATCCAAGCCAGACGCATGTCCAAGTGATCTAAACTAATAGCCAAAAGGAAAAAAGTGAACGAAGGAAAAGGAGAGTATCTATGGCTGCTAATCCGAGCAGATCTCACACCAAACCATGATAAGTACCTTATTGTGAATTCTTGGGGAGTCAACTCCAAACCATGTATCTTGAGACTCACTCTGGCAATGAGCAAAGCATGAATTTATGAACATGCCCCCTCTTCTTGAATATCTGTAGAACACTCTCAATGCCATAAGCATATCGCGCCTGAAACCTAAATTTGGTGGGGGGAGGCAAGTGTAAAGCAATCAAATTCAACAAATCAGCTAGTTAGAAAATTAGTGAAGCTAATACTTGCATGGCTGAAATTATCACGACACTTAATCAAGCTAGGTTTGTACTTGTTTAAGGGATAAGTTGGCGAACAACCTTGCAATGTTTCCATCTGGTATTCATCACATGCCTCTGGATTCAGCTTGCAGTGATTCCAGTGTCCATTCAAATCAGCAGAAGGTGGCACCAGTATATGATGAAACTGTTAACATTAAAAATGCTACTCATTGCTCAATCTAAAGCAACTAGAAGTACAAAACTGATGCTATCTTATCTAAAACCCTTTAAGGCAGAAGAAAACTTTTTACTTGGAATACATCATATGCTGAGTTCAGGATGAAAAATGGCGCAGTAATGTATTTGAGTGCATACTGTGGGAAGAAGCACTGCATGCAAGATCACAGTAGTTATGAGGAATATGTCACATATAGAACAAAGCCAGAAAAAGAGGCCAAAACACGAGGACATCTGCAAGGATCGTACCAAATAAGGCAATTTGAGGGAGCTGGTGCAATTTTTCTCTAGATTCTGCTCTACACCCTGTCATACATGCACAGTTCTTATAAGTCAGTGTCCATTAAAGGACACAAAAATTTCAAAGTAGATGGAATTTAATTATTGTTGTCAATGGAAACACAGTAGCTTCTGGATTTCTGCACCACATCTAAGAATGAAACTATTTCAATGTATTTATTTCTGATATTTGAGCATTTGTTCCATAATAATTTGCATTACTTATTTTCATCTAATGCATATGAGGCACATATCTATGTTTGAGAATAAAATCCTTTCCCCCACCCCGGAGCAAAGTAGAAGTACCAAGAAAAAGTAATGCTTTATGCTTATAGAGATTGCACACATTTGCACAACCTCATATCTAATTCAGGCCACAAACTATGCGTCTGATGTCTAAAATTTTACACTTTCTAAAATTTTAACACAATAAAATAATTATAACATAATCCCTCTCCTCCCATCAAATCATTACTTTTCACTATAAAAATTTATAAAAAATTCATTCAAACCTTATCTCTCTTCACTTTTTCATCAATTTCAATACCCTAAAATTTTAACCTCCTCAAAATTTTAACACTCAAACACAAAAAAAGAGCCATTTAAAATGCTATGTGCAACATCTAGAATGTTTTAAGTAACTTACGTTTACAAAGAATGAAGTTTTATGCAACATCAGCAAGTGCTTCGTAATGTAACTCAAGAATAGAAAGTGGTACCTGTAGAGAAACAAGATCTTTGTAGAATGACCTCATAGTATAGTTCAAACTTATATCTCTTCTGTGGAAAAGCATAAATATTAAACATATGTCAAGCAAAAGATCAAACAGATGAAAAATTGCGGTTCTTCTAGATTTAAGAATGACCAGACTTACTCATCAAGGAAAAATCCAGCGTCACTTAAGCACTTAACAATGGCATTCTCTGGTAAGTAGTTGGTGAAATTGTTACAATGCAAAAAGGATGCTAAACCTCCAGCGGAGCAACCTGAAAGCAAAGCCTTAAAGAAGGAGAACAAAGAGTTAATCATTTAGACTGTTGTTCAAGTTCATCGACCATAGCAGGAAATCTAGACATGAACATTACAGAGGAGAGAATAATAAATCCACCTAGGTTTCATTTTTACCTTCCGCGCATGCCCCAATCCTTTTGGTAGAAGGTCCAGAATGATCGCTTCCCAAATCTTTTGCCCTCTGAAATAAAGCAATGACGTCTGTCATTTGTTTTACAAGACAACACGCACAAAAGGAGTCGAGTTAATCACTTAATTCGGTATAATGCAAAAAGCCACAACAAAAATAAGAAGGTTTTGCTTTCAACTGTATATGCCTCTCGAACATGCTGCAACCAGTGATGCCAACATGAAGTATAAAATCATTTAGTTCCCCGTTTCTTGTATCTCTTATCTCCCAGGAGAAGTAGATATGAATGGAACAACAAAAAGGTCCAACAAGCTCCCAATTCTCAAGGAATAAAGGAGTTGGCTGAGGGTTTTTTTTTTTGAACAAGCTAAAGTTGATTGGTTGGACGAAGGGGAGTGAGAAGCAGCGTGCAACAATTGTTCAACAAAAAGGAAATGTTTGTTACGAGAATTACCCCATTGTCGAACACGGCATCTCCGGCAAATGAGGCTCCATCACAATATCTAAGCTTCACGCGGTTCCAATTGTAAAAATCTGGTCCACATTCAGTAGACAAGGATTATTTTTCTAAAGCCACATAAGTGACGCCAAGTATCTTGAGAGAAATGTTCCAAAACCAGGAAATAAATAAATTAACTCATATGACTTAGAAAAAAAAAAATAATTAACTCATATGACCGAAGTACCGGGGGCCCTAGGGCCTGGATGATGGATTGGACGTATCCGAAAACGAGTTGCCCTGCTAAAGACGCAAAGAGCTATCGTCCCTACTCCCTAGTATGATGCAAGACGTGATTCCCAGGAGGTGAATTCAGCATCGTTGTACCGAGTGTTTAACATTTTTCTTTCGTTTGTGAGGCAAATCTATGGTCGGATGCTTACCGACTAGTTACATGTTGTATAGCAAGTCAGAAATAGGGAGGTATCACTGTTGGACTGTCAACCGCAAGTAAAACTGTAGTGTTTCTTTCCTACAATATGTTTGTCGTTGTGTAGACGAGTCAAGAGTCACGGACAACCGACAAAATTTGCCAGACTTATTAGGCTGAAGCGTCAGAAGATTGTCAAAAGCTAGAGAACTTTGCTAAAAAGAGCTTTCAGGACTTGTCAGCTTTTTCTCACGTGAAAGGGCGGACAGCGCGGTATGTGATCCATCGAAGAACATGGCATTATATGATGGATCTTCTGTAGATTCTCAGATTTTTCCATCCCGTTGAAGAAACAAGAATCGCGCGAATCCGGATTCCAATTTTAAATTTCGGCTCTAGGGAACGATGACATAAGTCTCTGGAAAAAGGAGTTTTTTTTTAGGACAAAAACAAAAAACAAAAAAAAACGTGGAAGTAGCTACCAGCTTAGCTTATTCCCGCGAACTTGACCGTGTAAATTTGTAATAGCCTTTAGAATGTCTTGATTGAACTATAATTACATAGCTACCTATGTAGGAAGGAGTTGTATGTCTAGATTAGATCATTACAACATGCTTAAGAAGAAGATGTCTTCACTAAAGCCTCACAAAAATACAATTAATTTTGAAGGCGGAGAATTTAATAAGCAGACTCTTACCCTAACACTCGCTCATGAATGTCCTATTTTCATACCTCCGAACCAAGTTAGCTAACACTCTCGCCCATGGATTATAGCAATTATTATATCTTTTAAATGTAAAAATATTGCTTAAAAATAATTATTGACCTTATGAGATACGTAAGTTTTCATATTTGTGACCTTATGAGATGTAAAATTAGTAAGCAATTTGTTTTTTTCAGATTTCTTAATATATCGTTCTAATAGATAATTATTACGGTTATTTATAAGGAGCGTTCGCATTAAAAAGAGAACCTAAACTTCCTTATGCATTCGCAATTTACACTTGCTTTGTCTTTTAACATTTTAAATGCCAGCTCAGATTTTTTTTTTAAAAAAAATATTCTCTACCAATCTGCCAGCACTGTTTTCTTCTCGTTCTATTGTTTGAATGTTATCTTAGCTAGTTTTTCTTTTTCTCTTCTTTCACTCTCTTACGAGAGGAGAAGGGGTAAAATTAGGTGCATTCAACACAAATACGACTCCTTTACTGCCTCTCTTTTTGGTGGGTGGATTTGGTGTCTCCTTTCCCTCTCTTTCTGAGCCATTAGAGCCCTATGTAAACACTTATCTTGTCTAGCCTTAAAGCCATCCTCCCTAGGGAATTCTGGGTACACGTACCCTTTTGCGAGTTGGTGGGGGGAGGTTAAGCTAGTAGGCTATTATCAGCGCTAAAGTAGCGGGGGCAGTTAGAGAAAGAGACATGCATGCCTGGATTCAGAGACGCATTGTTGCCTAGAATTCCAGAAAAGACTTCCAACTTGGTCATGAGTCGCGTTGATCCTCTGCGCGTTTCAGCCCGCTCCAAGCATGAAGCGATATCATTACACCAGCCACCTCCCTGAAAAGAGTGCCACCATCAATAAACAGAACTAAAGAACCCATAAAAGATGAGTAGAAAACATTGGAGTATTGGACCCACTCAGCAAACCCCTAGCTACTAAATTACTGATTGTTGCCTTGCGGATCCAACGACCCGTGTGTATGATCACTGGGGCCCTTCAATTTCTTGGGTTTAAAGCTTCGTTTGGTCTAGTTAGTGATAGTTCTTCCTACAGATCATATTATTGGGTTTTGGGACATGCCAGTGGGTAACCTGTGCGTGCGCGCCTTCTGTAAAACCTTTCTTCATGGACCATATAATGTGCAGTTTTCAGTTATCAATCGTGTTTTGAGTGTCGGTCTGATTAAAAAAAATTATAAAATAACCATCACTTCTCATTAAATTATTATTTTTTTATTATAATATTCATTCATTTAAATCTTTTCTTTTTTTATTTTATTTTATTATTAACTCCCATAAATTATCTTTACTTCTTCGCTAACTTTCATATCTCAAAATTTTTCATAATAAATCTTAGACATGTGCATCCATATCTCACTCCACATGTTATTTTAAGTCACGAAAATTATTGTGTAAAGAGTTCAATTATAGTTGATGAGCTGATCGATTGTATGCTTGACTAACTCGTCCACTACCGGGGGCCAATCTAATCTGCCTTGACATTATGTCCGAGACAGATGCACAGAAAATGCAGGGCCCGCCATCTGGCTTACAGCCGTCACGAAAAAAGAAAAACTTCTAGATTATATCCAACTCATTATTTTCCAGCATATGCAGCACCATGTTCTACCCAACATGAAACAAAAGCATCTATGGGTATGCAAAAGATGGTTGAAGTTGTGACTGAGTGCGAATAATACATTGCCGGTGCACATCGGCAAAGCCATTTGTCGCACACGATTCACAGATGACAAGCAAGTTGCCTCGGAGACATGCACAGAACACTAGATAACACACAAAAGCCTGTCGTATGTGTTTATTTTCTGGAAGAACCATCCAATGATCCAAAAGCACTGTTCCACTGGATGTCAGGATCAAATCTTTGCCAAACCAATCGCTCAGTATTTATAGGCTTGTGTTTTTCTTATTGTTAGTGATATTTTTTAAGAAAAAGAATAATTACCTCGAACTGTAAAAGCCAGTTGTCTGTTCCAGCACCGAATCCTCTGTGCAGATGATACGCCGGTAAACTCCCATCCAAGCAAACTATTCCACGCAATTTCCAAGAAAAGATGTGCTCTTTTATCAGACCTTAAACAAAACTAACTGAGAAGGAAAAGATCTTCTCGCGGGCGCTGAGAAGTTAGAAAACAGAACGAAAAGGCAATGAGTTTCTTACAAGCACCAAGAGCGGAAGCGTTTCGAACCAGAGTCATGGGCACGAGAAGTCGCTCCTGCGAGTAAATGCGCCAGGGCGCGCACGTCAATAGAGCCAGCACAACCGCAACGACTCCATTCAAATCCATCTTTCACGGATTTTTCAGATTCTCATTGGAATTAGGAAACAAGAATTGCTGATGTGAATACGCATATACCCTCTGTGCTGTTATGTATTGCTCAGTCGAGTAAACCGGGGACCGAAATCTATAATAAGACACAGATCCGATGGATTTCCGAGTCCTTGGGATGAGTGAAACGAAGATGCGTCGTACGTAAATTGCTGGTTCCCATATGAGGTACCATCGGTTTTGTGACGTGAGCAATTTAATGCAGTCTGGTAATTCTCCAAACGGAAAATCTACGACATTAAAAACGAGGAAAATCCGAGACAAGAATCTGAAGAAAACAAATCAATATTTTGGCCAAAACGAAGGGAAAAAATTATTTCAAGAGTGAATCTTTTTGGTTAACTTTAGGAGAAATACTTCAAAAGAAAAGGATGATAAAAGGAGAAGCTAGCTTGCAGACTGCAGTTGCAGAGGGATGATCCGCGGTTGTGCAAGTGTGATGGAAATTAGGTGGCTTGTCTTATTGGTGTGGTCAGAGACTGGACTGGAGAGTCCCACAAGCCAATAATTCGTAGGGAAGAAAGGATGTCGACTTTAGATTGGGTTAAGGGACCCACGTCCATACACTAAAGCACATGCATGGTGTCTTGTGGTCAGGGCCTGGGCTTGAATGGGGAAGAGATCACGGAGATGGTGGTTGCCAACTTGCCAACGGTTAATGGGTCTGACTGGGCTTTGGTGCTTACCGATCTTGAAAGGACTGGGTCCAATCCTTTTTTCAAAAGAAATCTATGGGCCCTTGAAAACATGTCCAGTTCAGAACTGGCCCATAGCATCGTCTAACGGGCCCAAACAGAGATAAATGGTATGGGCTTAATAAGGTCCATTAAGAGTGAGTTTGCACTTGTTAACGGAATTTCATAGTTTTCCCCCAGGGAAAAAGAAAAAAAAGACGCGTGTCCGAGATTTGTCCTATGCGTTTATTTTCATTAGATTTTTTTGTTAATCTAAGCTATCGATCATTAAATATTTGTTCGCGAGTAACAAAAGCCATCTTGTTATAACGAGATGTGATTGGTGTCTGCCAGTAAACGAAATACGCGGTACTTTATTTATCCTCCTAAAGACCACTTTCACACGCATTGCTTGAATCCAATTGGATAATTCTGTGAAATCTAAACCTTAACGCGTCACATTGAAGAAGATGTTATTCGGCGTTCGCAGTCTGCAGATACACAAGTTACTGTAGCTGTAAAAGATTGGAAAGAGCGGGACCACTCTTGCCACTTTTGGGGGTTAGGAGAAGGCAAAAAAGTAACAATCTTCTCTCTCAGAAGAAACAGCCGAGTTGGGAGACAGAGAGAGGGGTGGTTTTTTCCAACTCTTCCAAGAGTCCAAGGTTAGTCCTTCCGGAACTTTTCCTGTAATCACCTCCCAAGACCTTAGTTTCCGAACTCCAACCTCTTCTTCTTTCCGATCTTCAGCTTTATATACTGTGCATGTGTTTTCTTTCATCTGTTTAAACTGTACTCCCGCACCTACACCAGTTTTGTTTCTCTATTCTGTCCGACCTAGAATTTTGCATATGAAATTTTTTCTTTGTTTGGTGATGGGGAAAGGTTGGAAAAAAAAAATGTGACACTTTGCATTTTGGATCTTATCCTTTTGGTTGGTTGCTGGGAACACAAAATCAGGAAGTTTGACTCTGTTCTCTGTACCTTTGGTTTAATTTTCAAGAATTAGTGAATTGTCAGCTCAGGTAAGGGCGGTAGGATTTCTAGGCCCAGTTTAGAGGGGGAGGGGTTCTTTTTGGGTCTCTTGGATCCTTGGGAAAGAACCAGAAAGTTTTGGAACTTGGATCATTTGAATTTCTGTTATTTCCTCGACGGTAAATTGAGGGATAAAATTTGGGGCTTGATGTTGTTTAAGGCGACTTGAATTTCTTCTCGGTTGACGTTGTCTGGGGTTGCGTAGGCAAAGGAAAGGAAGAATGCATTAAAGAGTTACGTATTCTATGCTTCACTTGTGTAATTTGCGTTTTTTTTTTTCTCCTTGGCGAGCAAAAGATGCATATTTGGATACATTTGGTGAAATGACCTTCCACTTCTGAAATGAAAATGAGAAAGGACATGGAACAGAAGAACTTCTGAAAGTTTACTCGGGAAAACATGTTTGCCCCTCTGTGCGTGTGTCCAGGGTTCTTCTTTTGCATTCTCATATTCATGTTTCATCTGTGAGTTGAAATTGTTGAAATCTTAGTTGCTAGTTGAGTTAGCTTATAATATTTCCTGTTCTATTAGTTTCACTTGCTCTTACCTGTTTCCATTTAAAAATGACTGTTTTTTCAGGTTGCATGGGTTTCTCTGGTCAAGTCTTTAAGTGAGAGACAATGCAACTTTGGTTGGCCGACATCTTAGTTGCGACTTTCCTCTGCTGATATTTTATTTATGCAAGAGCAAAAGCTTGAGATTGTCAATTAGAGAGCACTGGTGTTGCGTAAATTATGGAGTCCCTGTGGAAGCTTTTATATTTGCTGGAGCCAGCACCTGTTACGCTCATCGTGACTGCAGTAGCTGTGACATTTGGATCTGCATTTCGGGCTCTAAATTATGGGAAGGAAATGGAGCGAAACCGTGACTTGTCTGAAGCGTCAATTACATTAGATAGGTCACAAGCACTAATGATCCCAATAATGAGCTCTTGCAGTTTGCTTTTGATGTTCTATCTGTTCTCTTCTGTCTCACAACTCCTTACTGCATTTACAGCCGTCGCCTCTGTTTCATCCCTCTTCTTTTGCCTATCTCCTTATGCTGCCTATATGAAGTCACAGTTCGGTTTAACTGACCCATTTGTGTCACGATGCTGCTCAAAGTCGTTCACGCGAATTCAAGGGTTATTATTGCTGGCATGCTTTGGTATTGTTGCAGCTTGGCTTGTTTCTGGCCATTGGATATTAAATAACCTATTGGGCATCTCCATCTGTATTGCATTTGTGAGCCATGTGCGTTTGCCAAACATCAAAATATGTGCAATGCTCCTTGTTTGTTTGTTTGTCTATGACATATTTTGGGTTTTCTTCTCTGAGAGGTTTTTTGGGGCAAATGTGATGGTATCTGTGGCAACACAACAAGCATCAAATCCTGTTCACACAGTTGCTAATAGTTTGAGTCTACCTGGGTTGCAATTGATAACGAAGAAACTGGAGTTACCTGTGAAGATTGTGTTTCCTAGGAGTTTGTTTGGTGGAGTGGATCCTGGAGGTAATGCTGCAGACTTCATGATGCTTGGGCTTGGCGACATGGTACAACATCTTTCTCTCTATTGGTACTAGATATTTTACTTTGTGAGGTCTGTTGCATTTGATCACCATCATATTTCTGCCACTGTCTTGTTGCAGCTAGTTTTTTCTGCTCACACTTGTCATAGAATTTACTAAATTACTACCGATCAGACTCTAGCATTTTATTGGGGAAGTTACACGTTAAAGCATATCCCTGTGGTTTAATTTGTGTTTTTTGGGCTCGAACACTACATTATGGGAGATCCAATATGTTTATGATGCTTTTTAGATTGATTAAAAATACAAGTGTGGTTATGTCAAATATTATTTTAGTGATCTTGTTTGTGTGCACGTCACATCAGGACATCATAAGCGCATCGATTTTGTCTTCTATGATGTCCTAGTTCAGTGCCAAACTTCTTTTCCTTACTTTTTCCACTCTACGGTTGGGGTGAGGGTCTACCTGCATCTGTGGATTCACACACACTCACACACAGACACCAACACACTCACTCACTCACTCTTTGGACGAGTAAATTATTAAGTTGTTATCTTTGATCACTTGTTATGTGAGTAGAACTGGATATGACAACATATGTAGGATTTATTGGTTGGAATTTCATTATTAGAGTATTGGTTAGAATTCCTTATTCGAAATTAGCCAAGATCTTCTGAATTGGTTGCACCCTTTATACTATCTTTCCCTCTCTAATGCGGGCCTTAGCTGATGTAAACTGCTTTGGCCCTGCTGACATTTTACGTGATGGTTTTGAACTGAAATATATGCCATAAAACTATGGTAAGCTTTGAGATCAAAATGGATATTAGTTACCTTGTGCATGGATCCCTGAGCTCTCTATAGATTGATAGCTATTTTCTCTTACTTTTTGCACAGTATCAAGATTTAAATTGTATATAAAAACCCATTCGAAAATTCTTCATCGTAGACTGCTTGACATGCCATTGGCCCCATGCCAATAGAGCATGATATGTGAATTCTTTTTAAGCTAGCCTTGATCTCATCTCTAGCCAGGGAGTTCTAGTTCCAGTTCACTTGACCAGCAATCAGCAAGCTGACAAACAGCTTGAGCTTAGCTGTTGGAACCTGTTCTAAAAGTTAAAAGCTTATACGTGTTCTGGAAAAATTTCAAGCTGCCATATGCTTGTCAACTGAAAACGTGAAAGAAGTTGGATTGGATGTAAAGCGACTTCTTTTTTATTTACTCTCTATACATGCATGTGACACAAGCAGACAAGACTAATATATATAAAATGCTCAGGAACGTCTTGAAAAACTGCAACAGTCCCACCTATTATAGCTGGGAGAACGACCAAATGACTTCGTATGCCAGTTGGCTGTGAGCCCAAAGGACTGAGCTTACAGCAGCTTGGTGATTGAGAATGCTTTAATGACTGTGATGGTTAGTCTTATACTTCCTTGGGGAGAGGCTGCATAATGCAATTGGCATACTGTGATCATGCCAAAATGAGACAAAAAAAGAACAAAAACTGGTTTTTGATTGCTAAATCTTCTCTATCGTTCTTCTTTTGAGGAGCATGTTAGCAGGACACAGCCAATGATAGTTGTGGTGGATGTCAGGGCCACAAATTGTACAGGGCACCCTTTTAAGATATGCTCCAACAGAAGTCTTACAATGAAAACTTGTCCTTATGCTTATCCACCCCATCCCTCCCTTTGACTGCTTCCTATTTTCCAGACACCAATCAGATCAAAGCCAGGTGTCTATCCAAGATTTCCCATTGTTTATCTTTGGTCCGAAGTACCATCAAGGACCCTGGCCTCTCTACAATTCTCAACCTCTAGACCAAACGTCATGATTACTTGCAAATGCAGTAAGCCAACAGAAACCCAAGATCAAGGAGCTGAACATCTCTTCATGCTCTCTGCCATGACACCAGCAAGTCCCCTCCCAGCATGACCCGGATACCCTTGTCTTTGGGACTTGACATTCGCGCTGGTAGGCTAGCACCGCAGCCTCCTCAACTGGATCCATTTCTTCATTAGAGGCGATGATGTACATGGCCTCTATTATGGCTCACAACTCCGTTGTCTCGATACTTGCTGCATCATCTTTACCTGCAACATCATTTTTCCAAACCAAACATTTATTATGCCAAGAGGTCTCCCGTTGCTGCCATCTTGGGGGACTGGGGTTGGTATTATGATCATGGTGTTTTGGGCGTCAAGAAGGGTGGACTTGGTGGTGGAGAGAGAGAGAGAGAGAGAGAGTCAAAGATGCGATAAACAAACCCTAGACAATTAAAGATTTGTGTGTGGATAAGTATATCACTACGTATGTATTGTACTTGTTATGGTCAAAATCCTTCCTCACCTAGAAGGCAGGATGGATTTCAGTAAAATGCCATAGTGCCCTTGTCTATTGACAGGATGTGGAAAATCCATCTTACTGAGGCAAGCAGGAGGAATTCACCTCCTAATATCAAAACCATCCTGAGCCTGGTAAGGTTTTACCTATCCTTTCCTAAAATGGGTTCAAGCCCTATAAAACCTTCCTGTTCATGTTGTGATGGATTAGATTGCCCAATTGAGCTAATCAATTGGTAGTGCAAGTGGCGAAAATTTTTCCTTACATTTTGAAGCTATTAAATAGAATGAATGTAATGAACTTCTTGAACTACTTTGAACCCTTTTGACATAGAGCCAGAAGTTTTACTTCAATTGGAGTTCTTGTCTGCAAGAAGGCATTTCATTGATGAGTATCCAGGACCCTTTTAGAAACTGAGTTTTTCTCTCAGGCGTTTAACTATTTAGTATCTCTGAGATATGTTGCATCCAAAATTCTCACGTCAAGAAAGAAACATTCTATTAGACATATTTTGCTTACCACTTTTCTTTTTTGAATTTCAAATCTGTATTTCCTTTGTGCATGTAATTATATTTTTGCTATATGTGAGAATCTTGAAAGAGAGGTAATTTTTTCTTTTCATCATGTTCTTGTTGCAGGCTATTCCTTCCATGCTTTTGGCTTTAGTCCTCTGCTTTGATCATCGAAAGAGTAGGGATTCAGTAAATCTGGTAGAACTAAATTCTTCAAAGGGGCAGAAATACATATGGTATGCCCTTGGTGGGTACGCAATCGGACTAGTAACTGCTTTAGCTGCTGGGGTTTTGACTCACTCACCTCAACCTGCTCTTCTTTATCTGGTATTTCCTCCTCTTTGTTTTGTTTTTAATGTTGCTATCCTTATGTCGTTTTTGGGATCAGTTAATGGTTATGCGATTGTGAAAGTCAATGCAAATTCTTATTTCTCTTTTCTTGATAGTAATTAATTGTAGATTTATACAGACCTAAGCCACTATTCATAAGCTTCTCTTTGGGTGTGATGCAATCATTGTATTCAATCCAATTATCGGTGTCAATACTACTCTGATGCTAGTGTAAATGTTGCAAATGGTTTTGAGCATCCTTAAATCTCTTATTTTGTGCCTTCCACCACACGTGCTGAATTTCAATGAGAAGGCTGGTTTTTCTCACCTGATGCATCTTTGTGGTGAAAATTTTCCAAGTAGCATTGCTGCATCACAGTTACAAGGGGTCCATGCCTCGTCCTGTAATGGTGTAGTTTTATGTCAAGATATTTTTAACCTTCCCCCCATTTTGGTGGATGTAGGTGCCATCTACACTGGGACCTATTATTGTGATCTCTTGGATAAGGAAGGAGCTAATGGAGTTGTGGGAAGGAAATATGCCAAACCCAAGTGATAAAGCTCGCCAAGTAGACGTTTGAGACGTTTATGGTCTGAGACAACGTCATGGCTGCCAGCGCCAATTTAAAGTTGTAGATTCACTTGAAAGCTCTATCTTGTTAAACTTCAATAGAAAATCAACAATTACACATGTTTATTGTGGTACCATGGCATTTGGAATCAGATGTTTCTCTTTAATTCCACAGCAATTAAAGTAGAAAATTCACCCGAGCCTTGCCTTGCCTTTCCCTGTCACGAGTTTTCTTATGAGACGAGATATATGTCCATTTGCCACTGTCAGATCCTGACATACGGCCTTGAGAATGTTCAAGCTTCTTGGTGCACGAGTAAGATCATTCATGGCATGGTTACAATCAGGAAGAGTTGTTAGGCCGGTCGCCTCGTTCCTCCCTTTAGCTTAGAAAAAAAAAAAAGCCCATTCTTCGCATCATTGGCATGGGTAGTTGACAGCCCTGCAGCTGCCCGATGCGTTTGAGACATTTGCTTTTTCGGGTAAGCTAGAGAGAATATTGTTGGTCTGAAGACGCGCCGTTAAGCAAGACACAGATACTAATGGGCCATCTGAGGGGTAGAGTTTGCCGTGTGCGAAACTCTGTCCGTGTCAAAACCTTTTCCAAGTGACAGATCGTACCAAATAAACCTGCAAACAGTAGAGGCTACTACATCCACACGACTGTCCTTTTCATAGTACGTTTGTTTGTAAAATTGTATGTTTGTGTTAAAAAATAGTTGGTATTATGTTTGTGTTAAAAAACAGTTAGTATTAACATTGGTAAATGAGTAATAAAAATAAAAGTAATATTTTAAAGTGTGTTTATACGAGTAAATTTTTATTAAAATTTTGTTAAGGTTAAATAAGACGCGTCCCTTTAATCGCAAGATAGCTAAAATTCTCATATTCAATGCATAAAATAGGGGAGGCTTGTTTTTTAAAATATGCCGTAAAACCTTTTCCATGACAGCTAACCAAAAAAACAACAATCTGTCCTTTCCATCACGGCTTTTTTTATAACTGTTCAAGGCCTCTTCGGAATGTCTACTCTTCTCCTCAACCCCTTTCCTATCAGTTCATGCTCCGAGCAAAACATTTAATGCGCAGAAACGCTCAAGGAACATGCAGGGGTATGACAATTAAAGCACAGAAACGAGGCCGTACGAAAACTAGTTTCGTTTGACGAATATTTAATCAACATACTCTGGTATTTCAAATTGCTCTTGAAACGACGCCGCCCATCTGCTTGCCCGCCGGCCGGCTTATATAAGTTCGAGAGCTGCAGAGACAGAGCGAAAGCGAGACGGAGAGTGATGGGGACCTCAGTGCAGGTGACTCCGCTGTGCGGAGTGTTCAACGAGAACCCTCTGTCGTACTTGGTCTCTATCGACGGCTTCAACTTCCTCATAGACTGTGGCTGGAATGACCTCTTCGACCCTACTCTTCTCCAACCCCTTTCCAAGTACTCTCTTGCTCCCTGCGATCATTTTTGCTCACTTAAGTTCTTTTTTCCTTTCAAAATTTTGTTGGAGGGTTCTGCAGTGAAAATTGTTTAGCCTCATTTCACAATTTAAAATGGTAATTGCTTGAGAGAGAAACCCTTAAGCTTCTCCCTTTGATGTCATGTATGCAATATGGCCATTTCTTATATTCAATTTAACAATGTGAAATAGTTGCTGAAGTGTGGAAGCAGTTGACACGTAATTGTATACATTGTAACTGTTAATAGTTGTTTTCTGAGTATCCTCCCAGTCTTTTGTTTTTTTACGGATAAAATGGCAGAAACATAAATAGAATTTGACAGAAGCATTGGATTGATATTCTGGACAAAGTTGTCTGTTGTACTTCTCTCCTTTTCTCCCTCCATCTTTAAAATAAGTTCGGACTGGTGTGCAGGGTAGCAGCAACAATTGATGCTGTGTTGCTGTCATATTCGGATACACTTCACCTTGGTGCCTTGCCGTACGCCATGAAACAGTTTGGGCTCTCTGCTCCAGTTTATGCCACAGAGCCTGTTTACAGATTAGGCCTCCTCACAATGTATGATCAGTATCTCTCGCGAAAGGTGACGTTTTCAGCCTGGGGTTTCAAAGTTCTCTTTATCGATTTCATTGAGTTGATATTGTTGGGTGACCTGGCGTGCCTTTTCTTTCCTGGCCTAAACAGGTCAAAATTCATGGGGGTTATTTTTCTTATAAGGATTTCATTGAATTGTTAGCTCAGCAGCAAAAGCATTGGGGATCATTTTTCCTGTAAAGATTTCACTGACTTATTATCACACTGGTTTTTTGGACTCCACTCCTGATGTTCAAGAAAATTTGATTCCATTTTTTTGCTAGGTATGGCCTAGGATCGTTTAAGCTAAGTCGTACATTTTTGTTTATGAGTTTTTGACAGTGGTTGGCATTTCATTTGTCTTCATCATAAACAAATTAGAATTTGGGCTGTAGATGTTGTGTATTGAGTAGATTTAGCTAGACTAGGAGTTGAATCTTTGCAAAGACAGATTTTCTTTGGCTTGACTTTACTATGCTAAACCAACCCGAAGTACTCATGTTTGTCTCAAATTTCTAAGCACACTCTGAACCTGGTTATAAACTTCTGAATCTCATCTTAATTTGACCTGTGCCATTTGGTTCTTTACATCTCCACCCATCATGTGAACCACTGTTTAGACTTAAAGCTGGATAGTAGAGAATTCTGACTTAAAAACTGGAATCTCAGAGGCGATAGAGAGAGAGGGATGGAGGGAGGGAGAGGGGGACAGAAAGATTTGTACTCAACTATGGTCTTCATGGAATGATATGATGGGAACAAAGCAACTTATCTGATTGTTTATATTGTTCTTTTCTTCTTGTCATTTGAGCCTCCAAACTGTCAGTTCCTTGAAATTCTTGCTTTTTAGAAAGCTTTTTTGGTGAACTTCATCTGCTTTCGTCTTGAGCAATCTCCTCATCAATCTTTTTCCTTTGGTTCCTGTGTTCTGATTGTTCTTCTTGGGATCTTCTGTTGATTCCTTTTGGCTGTTGGATTATCTCACTGTTCGTTCAAAGTATCTCTGGTAGTTTGTGATAAGTTAAGATTGACACGATATTCTCCGTCTCTTTTTTTTGCAGCAAGTATCAGAATTTGATCTGTTTACTTTGGATGATATTGATTCTGCTTTTCAAAAAGTGACCAGTCTAACCTACTCTCAGAACCATCATCTGTCTGGTATGCGATTTCACCAATGATGATAACTTTCTTGGAAACCTGGCAAAAGCCTTTCTTTTTTCTTCTTTGTTTTTTTGGGTAGGGTTGGGGGTTGTGGAGGAATTGAGGGGATTAAGGGATGATGTGTAAGTTTTCGCTGGCTGTTCTGCATAGCTTTCGAGGTTCATGTGGTAGACAAGGCATGAAATTGGTATGTGACCTATTACACAAGGCATTATGTGTTTTTGTGTTTCGTGCGTACCAATGTTTGACATGTTTGTAATTCAAGAGGAGCTTCTGCTCCACTCATCAATTTTTATATTGGTCAAGACAATCATCTGCCGAGTCATGTTGACAAATGTTAGTGGGATGTGAATATGACATATTCTTAATGCAGTAATAATCTTATAAGATATTACTATGATAAATGTTGTGACTCCTTTGGGAACTTTATAACTTATTATAGGCAAAGGGGAGGGAATTGTGATTGCTCCTCATGTGGCCGGGCATCTATTGGGAGGTACTGTGTGGAAGATAACAAAGGATGGTGAGGATGTTATATATGCTGTGGATTTAAACCATCGGAAAGAAAGGTAATCATCCTTCCAATTACCTGCACATTAGTTGCCATAATACAGTATTACCCCAAAGATCAGCATGTCAACAATTTGCTCCAAAACATTGTACATACTGTTCAAATACATAAGTCTATCCCTGTCACACCATGTTGGCGGAAGTTTGGAGCCACATTCTCATATCTATTGTAGGTTGTACAACAACAATTCTCTTCATAAGATTGACTTTACTTCTATACATTTCTATAAGAGATATGAAATACTACTGATTTTATTGTTATGGTTTTTATCAGACATTTAAATGGAACTGTTCTATCATCTTTTGTGCGGCCTGCTGTTCTGATAACAGATGCGTACAATGCTCTAAACAATCAACCTTCTAGACGTGGTGATAAGGAGAAAGAATTTGGAGGTACTAAATTCTTCTAGTCTTGAAACTTGTCATGTTGTTTAAATCCATGCTTGTGCCATCTATGTGTTCAGTTTTGCTCTTTCCTGTGGGAAAATCATACATGCATGTGTAAACCGCTAGCGCATAGTCACTTGTTAAAAATGAAAAAGAAAAGAGAAATTTTTTACTGCCTAGTCATCGATAAGTTGATGACATAGAAGGTTTTCATCAATTGATGTTATGTAATGATTGTTATGCTGCGTTTTATCAATGAACTGGTCCTGTATCTTTCAGCCTGCTGTTCTAATTCGGCAGCTGACAATCCTCAAGACAATCAACCTTACAGATCCAAAAAGAACGACGAATTTGGGGGAATGTGTTTTTTAAGGACCTAATCCGTGTTGTTGCTCCTGTTTTTGAATATTTGTTCCTCCCATTTTGAGATCATATATGCATGCATCACTACGCAGCATATAGTCATAGATTGTGACAATGGATTTCTAGACTGCCAATAACCTTGGTTTTTAATGCTTAAAGTTACTTATTTTGTTGATTTAGAAACTTTAAAGAAAACTCTGGGCGCTGGTGGAAATGTATTACTACCTGTTGACACAGCTGGGCGAGTTTTGGAGCTCATCTTAATATTAGAACAGGTTAGTAGGAGGAATCTTACTTTTCTTGTTCTGGTTTAACTGTATATTCTTGGTCTGGTTGACAATTCACAATCATGACTTTCAGTATTGGCCTGATAAAAGTTGCAATTTTTGATGTTGGATCTTGGTGGTTGTTGCAGTATTGGTCTGATAAAAGTTTGAACTATCCCATCTTCTTTCTTACTTATGTGGCATCTAGCATGATCGATTATGTGAAGAGTTTCCTTGAGTGGATGAGTGATTCCATTGCAAAGTCATTTGAACAAAATCGTGAAAATCCTTTTCTTCTGAAGTAAGTGGTGCTTTCTTGATGTAGATTTTGCTATGAGTATCTCCCACATTTTTTATATTGCTTTGCACTTTCGTGCCTTAGATGTCTAATATTGTATGTCTCTGTTTAGATATACAAAATGTCAGAGTGCAAAGTCATGCTCTTGGGTTATGCTGCTTACCGGGCATTTTTCACTTGCAGGCATGTCACATTTTTTATCAACAAGAGTGAGCTTGATAATGCTCCAGATGGTCCAAAGGTAAGATCACCTGTGTATAGATCAGCTTCACTATTGTCCAACATTATGGAATTGACTTAGATATCTTATATAGGTTGTCATTACATCCATGGCCAGTTTGGAAGTCGGTTTTTCTCACGATATTTTTGTTGAATGGGCATCCGATCCCAGGAATCTTGTGCTCTTTACTGAAAGAGGCCAGGTATATCTCATACGATCTTGGTTATTGACTTTTCCAGGACGAGCATTTTACGCTGTGTTATACTTGTGAAGATGCACTCTTGGCAATGTTTCCTAAACTTTGTCCATTTCTCACTAATTTTGATGGCCGAGTGTTCCTTGAAGCAACTGTTGTGATTGACTTAGTGGTCTGGAATGTGCAATGTTTAAATCTGGAATCAGAGAAGCAACTCTCCTCTGTAATTGCAGCTGTGAAATTTTTTTAGTTTTGCAACTACTTTGAAGGTTGTGTTTGAATTCATTTTGCATTTCATCTTTGCTACACCCAAAAGAAATTAGCAGCGTCTTGAGGGTTCTTGTTTCTTAATGAAAGTGTATACGTGAATGAAGAATCCATGTTCTTAAGCTTTACTGGGACTTATCTTTGAGCTTTCTGTAAGCAAGCAAGATAACCTGTTATTTTTTGGCCAATATCTTTTAGTTATTTCTTTTCTTTCAACTTAAGTACATGTGTATAATCTTTTCCCATTCTTTACTAACTGTAACGTTAGTAAAGAATGCATTTTTTTACTTTTGGCCTCATGTTATAGGTGCATTGTGGTATATGACTACCCTTCATTTGCCCAACCCCGTTGCAAATTTTATCTGGTATATGTTATAAAATAGGATTGTGCTGACACCTTACATTGAAACTGTAGTTTGCCACATTAGCTCGGATACTCCAGGCGGATCCACCTCCAAAAGCTGTTAAAGTCACCATGTCCAAGAGGGTTCCTTTGGTTGGGGAGGAGCTAATTGCTTATGAAGAAGAGCAAAACCGGCTAAAAAAGGAAGAAGCTTTAAAAGCTGCTCTCATCAAGGAGGAGGAGGAGTCAAAAGCATTGCATGGGGCGGATATTAATGCGAGTGATCCAATGGTCATTGACGTTAGTAAAACTCATGCTTCACATGATGGTAGGATTCTGTTCCCAGGAGCTAATGCTTTGAGAGGTTATCCTGATCATCCAAGATAATCCCCTTCCTGGAAGGGGCATGCGTAGTAGAAAACAAATAACCAATGTATTGTTGCGGTTGTTGTGTTTTTATGTATTGTATACATTTTTCTGTATGCAGATCTGCATGTATGTATTTATCTATATGTTACTTCCGTAGCTTGATTCAAGCATGCAAAACTTCCGCTCCATTCTTCTCTTTTAGATTTCCCATGCAGTATGTTATTCCCTTTAAATCCAATGCAGTATCAGCTCTCTGTACTCTTAATTCACGATTTTTCTGGTGTATATACTGAGCCTTTCTGACTGTTTTTGCAGTGGCTGGTACACGTGGTGGTGGATACCGAGACATATTAATGGATGGATTTTCTCCTTCATCAACCAGTGTTGCCCCTATGTTTCCCTTCTATGACAATACTTCTGAGTGGGATGATTTTGGTGAAGTCATAAATCCTGATAATTATGTAATCAAGGATCAAGACATGGACGAAACAGGAATGCTTGTGAGTTCAGTTTGTGAGACATCCCTCTTTGGTTGCCATGACGTTGAGTAGCTTCTGTTTATAAATGTGCTTTTTGGTCATATGCTAATTTGGTTTTCTGGGATATGGCTTTGCTTGAAGAATTGCCTCATCCTCATCTTGAACACTGCGAGTTATGCTTTTTACACTTTATCATCTGAATGGGGAAATAATATTCTTGACTATTGGTGCCACTAATCAAAATATTGAGATATATAGACGAAAGACTTAAACTTATGTTTCTACATGCTGAATATTTAATTGATCGGTGATTTTGAAGAACAGCTGCTTGTGACTGTGTGTCCAACTTTAGTATTCGGTTTTAAGCAAACTTGCAACTTTGCAAGTAAAGTGAGGTTACCATGTGCATTGGAAAAAAAAAAAAAACGAAGGGAGAATAGATTGTGGAATTCTTCTCTAGTCACAAAATATAGAAGGTGGGCTGTATGAGTACTGAATGTCTGGATAGTCTAGAAGAAATGAGGAGCTGAAACATGTTGAGGTTTGCAGAAAGAGGAGGCAAAAGACATGGACAATCACATAGAAAAGGAAAAAATGAAGCATTTGAATACTGTGGTTCTTTGGAAGTTTTAAGAAAGTGGGGTGGAGGTGTCTGCAGTTTGACCTGAGCATTAGTGCTGTCCAATGTATAGAGAAGGTAGCAGAAAATAACAGTATCTGCTATTTTGTGTGTGATTGTATAGATGATTTTGCAGTTTAACTGGAACATGTTCTCCACTGTTTGCTTCTCTCTTTTATGGAAATATGTGTGTCATCTTCTCTGCATTATCACATCAATATTTCAAAATGATGGATGGAGAATTTGTTTTTGTGCTCATATGGATGTTCCCTGCATTTTTCATCTATCCCAGGTTGGTGGTAATTTCGATGGAAAATTTGATGAAGGCTCTGCCAGTTTGATACTAGATACAAAGCCTTCAAAAGTCGTGCAGAATGAGTTGACAGTAAGTTGAACTCTGGCTTAGGGTAAACAAGGGGTTATGTTTTTCATTGGTCATAATAAGTTTACATATTTCATGGATTCCACTAATAGCCGTATAATGTTTTTGCAATTTTTGACAGGATGACGAGGGAATATAAGATTTTTTTTTCTTTCCTAATTGGCATTATACTATATTTTGCATCATTCCTACCTTAATTTAGTTGCAATAGAGTCTCATGTGTGGAAAGTGATATATCATGTTGATGGAAATGTTTTGTGGCTATTTCGTATCCTTGTGTTACTTGCAATAATTATTATGGCAGATGTGCTTTCCTTCTGATGTTGCATTTTATTTCCTGTAATTTGTATTTCCTTTCTTTTTGGGAGGATGGTGTAACAACCTGGGTTTTTTCTTTTTTCTAAACTGTCGTTCTTCCCTGTAGATGTTTGTCTAGATAGACATAAAGTAATGGTGTACTTGGTTTTAGCGAGTAAATTCATCGATATTTGGATACATATCTGGCGCCTTTGTTTGAGCAAGAATAACTTGTTTTGATTAAATTTTCACTTAATATGGAAACATCTGAACTCAATTGTCAGACCTCATTTTAGGTATTAGTGTTGCTATGTATTTTACCAGTGCTTCTTAATAATGTGGCTCTAAAACTGGAAATTATGGATGCCGTTGCTTTTGGTGTAAGGCTACTTAGACTTCTTCGATGTGAATCTGTTTTGTTGTCATGGTCTCATGAAGAGCTATTCATTAAAGCTATGTGCCTATATGGACTTTGAGGTGACACTGTTCTCAATTTCAGGTGCAAGTGAAGTGTTCATTGATTTATATGGACTTTGAGGGCCGTTCTGATGGGCGTTCCATTAAAACAATTCTCTCCCATGTGGCTCCCCTGAAGCTTGTAAGAACGCACTTTTATGCTCATCATTTTACTATTTTCTCAATATATATTCAACTTTTGGTGCTAAAGGTCAAGATTTTGAAGTCTACGTGGCTTGACATCACCTGTTCCTCGACATGGTGCCATGTCTCAACACTATTTTCTGACCATATACTCTCTACTTTAATTATAAATTTTGGATAGCAACTAATCACCATGAAGTCTCCTGGTCCTATGGTTAAAAATAGGGAACTATTGTGGTCGTTAATAGCATTTAACTGAGCAGGCAACTATATCTTGCAATCCATTACCGATGGCACCCTATGAATAAATAACCGAAAAATGAGAAATTGGTTAGGGAGATGCTTCTTTTCACATAATTATGTGTCATTGAGACTCATAACTAGCAAGTTTGCAAGTTACCATCTTGTTTGAGAGCATAATGCTTTCCAGGTGGATGTTTCGTGTACAATTAGAACTTTTCCCTATGGGGTGGTGAGTTGTCTAAAGGGGGAGTGGCTAAAGAGATGGAAAGCTCTAGAATTGTAGGAATGGAGAGATGTCCTTTGTTAGTGTTTTTACTGTCAACCAGGGAAAAGGAAAAAATGTTATTACTGTTAGGGGGCTTTAGCCTGCTTTATTACTGTTTGAGTTAGTACTGGTTTTCGTTTTCAGCACTTTCATGTGGAGGATTGATAAATTTTACTTACTATTCATCTACTTTCTGTCTTGGAGGTACTGGTGCATGGATCAGCTGAGGCCACGGAGCATTTGAAGCAACACTGCCTGAAACATGTTTGCCCTCATGTATATGCTCCTCATATTGAGGAAACAATTGATGTTACCTCTGATTTGTGTGCTTATAAGGTGTGATTAGGCAAATATCTTACTTATCAAAAAAAGAAAGATTAGGCAGATATCGATTTTCTGTGTGGACTGTTGATTTCACACACGAAATTTCATTATATTCTTCTTACATGAAATATAGGTACAACTTTCTGAGAAATTGATGAGTAATGTACACTTTAAGAAGGTAAGCATTTTGTCTCTTAACTGTATCATGCCATTTATATCTTATCTCCCTGAACATGTCTCATTCAAGTGCAATTACAGCTCGGCGATTATGAAGTTGCTTGGGTTGATGCTGAAGTAGGGAAGACAGACAGTGGCATGCTGTCATTACTTCCCTGTTCAGCTGCAGCGCCAATGCATAAATCTGTTCTTGTTGGTGATCTAAAAATGGCAGATTTCAAGCAGTTTCTCGGCAGTAAGGGCATTCAGGTACAGTTTCTCTTTTATGCTTAAAATCTCCACTCCGGTGTCATTTATCATCCCATATTTCTCCCAGGGTATATGTCATGAATGCGAGCTACTTTATGATCAAGACATGCCAATTGCTTGGCAGTGTTTGGTCCCTTCGTATAGAGTTATGGACAGTATGCTTATCTTATGTCCTAGAGCCCGGCTTCAAAACTGTTGGGCCAGTATCAGATGTGCTTCTTAGAGAAAAGATCATGACTTGCTAAACATTTTCAGGTTGAATTTGCCGGTGGGGCTTTGCGATGTGGCGAGTATGTGACAATACGCAAGGTTGGGGATGCGAGCCAAAAAGTAAGTTATGAACTAAGACAATTGCAGGGCCAATCCACTTTTCCAGTCTATGGATAAAAAAATACTCACTACCAACCATTTTTTGCAGGGTGGTGCTTCTGGTCCTCAGCAAATTCTCATTGAAGGCCCCTTGTGTGAGGATTACTATAAGATCCGTGATTATCTCTATTCACAATTTTTTTTGCTGTAAATCTACATTTATCCTGCCCGTTTGGTTAATGATTAAGACGGGGAATTAGAAATACTTCCTCTAGGTGGAGAACAAAAACTTCTTAGTAATTAGGCAAGCGTAGTTTAAGCGCTCTTTTTGTAAACGTTTGTGTTTGTTTGGCAATCGTAAACATGTAAAATTATGCACATGAGTATAGTTGGACTGAACAGATAGGCGTTCAGTTCTTTGTTTGACTAGGGGAAAGAAAGGGAGGCTGTAAGGCAACTAGGCCCACTACAATTTTCCTATTCTGCTCTCCGTGCAGTTTGGTCTCGCCTTGGTAAAGAATTACCATTACGGTTTGGATATGTGCTACTACGGAGGGGGTTTTCTGTTATTTCCTTCTTTTACTTAAAAAAAAGGGAAGAACAGGTAAAGAAAGGGGAATGGTGTGTCTTCTTGAAATTCGAAGGGTTTCCTGAATATTTTGGACTAAAAGACAGAAAATTACCCTTTTTTGCTATCAAAATAATATTTCATTTGCAATTTGATCATAGACTAATCTTCTTGTTAATTAACCCTTTTAAACTAATTTTTTTTGTGTCCCTCGGTGAAAATCTAATCCTTAAATTTGTCAAATGTAGCTATTTTTTTTTGTCTGTTTTTTATTCACCTTTAAGTTAAGAACTTAACTAGGAGGTAAATTAGAAAGAAAAAAAAATAGTTTGAAATATTAAGAAGGCTAGTTTAGGAACCATTGGAAATTATAATATTAAATGCAATATTTAATATTTTATTTAATGCCTAATCCGAATTATTTAATGTTTTATTTTGATGTCATCTTCGAAGTATGGTTCCCTCCGTAGCTCCCAAAAGTAGTATTCTTTCACACTGAAACACAATTTGCAATTCCAAAAAAGGAGATAATTTGCAATTTTTCTATTCCAGCAGGATAAAAAAGGGGGGGGGGGGAGTTGCTGACTAAAAACTCCGTCAACTTTCACGGATTTCCAGTTTCGAATCAACTCGTAACCGCATCACATTAAGCACCTAACTCACGGATAGAGATTTTTCTAATTTACTATTTTATTTAGAGTGAGACACAAAATGCATAGACTTTATTGTCTAGTAATTAATATAACTAATATTAAATTTTATATATGAATATTGTATTTTTTTAATCTCTATATTGGATAGTAATAAGTACATTGCAAAGCATTTTGTTCAAAAGAAAAAAATCCCCTGCCAACAAAGAAAACAAAATATTTGTTGGGTCGTATTTTGTTTTTTCTTCCTTTTATTATGAGCATGAGATAAAAATATGAGAAATGAGAAAAATATACCGCGCGGACAGGGAATCGCACTCTCCGTATTACTCTTCAGTGCACAACAAACAAAGACCCTAGAAAACCCCTACCATTTCCTCCAATTTTCAATTCTCTTCCTGCCTAGCGCATTCGAACTCTTATTAATTTTGCCCAGCTCATTTCCTCAGTCAAAACTGTTTCCGTCAAATGTAGCTATTTTTTTTTGTCTGTATTTTATTCACCTTTAAGTTAAGAACTTAACTTGGAGGTAAATTAGAAAAAAAAAAAGCAGTTTGAAACATTAAGAAGGCTAGTTTAGGAACCACTGGAAATGAAAATATTAAATGCAATATTTAATCTTTTATTTAATGCCTAATCCGAATTATGTAATGTTTTATTTTGATGTCTATATCGTCGAAGTATGGTTCCCTCCTTAGCTTCCAAAAGTAGTATTTTTTCACACTAGAAACACAATTTGCAATTCCAATTATAAAAAGAAAAAAAAAGGAGATAATTTGCAATTATTCTATTAAAGGGAAAAATTGCTGACTGAAAACTCCGTCAACTTTCACGGATTTTCAGTTTCGAATGAACTCGAAACCGCATCACATTTACATTTAAGCACCTAACTCACGGATAGATATTTTTCTAATTTGCTATTTTATTTGGAGAGACGGAGAGAAAGACACAAAATGCATACACTTTTATTGTCTAAAAATTAATATAACTAATATTAAATATTAGTATAAATATTGTAACATACGTAATAAAAGTCTTTGCTGTTGGGTCGTCTGTCCAACAAAGCAAAGCCAGAACAGAATATTTGTTGGGTGTATGTTTTTTTTTTTCTTCTTTTATTTTGAGCATGTGATAAAATATTAGAAATGAGAAAAACACACCGCGCGGACAGGGAATAGCACTCTCCTGATTACTCTTCAGTGCACAACAAACAAAGACCCTAGAAAACCCCTACCATTTCCTCCAATTCAATTCTCTTCCTGCCTAGCGCATTCGAACTCTTATTAATTTTGCCCAGCTCATTTCCTCAGTCAAAACTGTTTCCGTCGTTCAAAGTTGGGATTTTCCTATGGCTTCTGCGACTGCCACATGGTCCCCGGGTTCTCTCCAGCTCCGACTGGCTCTGAATTGCAGGACATCCCCTGAAATTCTCGTCCGGATGCGGGTGGCGAAGTTGAGTCGTCGATTTCGATTGCTTTATGTAGCTCAAGATGAAGCGAGAAGTGGGAATGGATTGGGACGGCGTCGTGATGGGGCTTTGCGGGTCAGGTCGGATTCGACTGTTGATGGGTTCTCCGGATGGTCCGAGACTGATGGTAAGGAGGAGCCTGTTGAGTCGCAGAGGAAGAAATGGTTTGAAGGTAACGATAGTTTTGGATGTGTTTTCGCTTTTAATCTGATCATCTCCGTTTGACTCCTCTGGAAGTCGGCATATTGATCCGAAAAATAAAGAAAAGTGGTTAAAGCATATGCTATACGCTTTTGAGTTTTGAGGTTTGCTTTCTGGAATCCAAATTGTGAAAAGCTTTGGATTTTTAATTTTTAATTTTTTGTTTTGGTTAATTTCCTGATGGTGTAATTGCTCTTGATCTGCTTTGACATTTTTGGTTATTATCGGCAGTTTGTGTGATCTACTGCTTGTCTCTTCGATTATGGAAACGGCAGAAAATACTTCCTTGTATCGCTGCTTCTATTGTCTCTATGATCTATTTGTATGGATTGGAGATGATGTGGGTTTGGTAATCCAATGGTCAGTATTCTGAAAGTAGTGGTTAGAATATATCGATGATGGAGTTTATATTTTTTAATCTTTTCCTGCTTTCGGAAATCTTTGGTTTCCTATTATGGGCTAATTTAACACTTCAGAATAGCTTTCTTTCAGGGTTTTGTGGGAGCAGGAGTGGCTGGAGTCCTCCTTGTTTCAGGTCTAACATTTGCGGCATTGTCTTTGAGTAAACGATCAACAGTTCGAGTAAGGTTTCATGGTCCAGCTCTTCTAGTCTCAGTCACGATTGGCAGCTTTCATTTTTTTTCCCTGAATGATTGCCTTTTTATATTATTTACATCTGTATCACTCTTGGTGAAGAGAATCTTAGGTTTATAGGTGCTAGTGTCATTGCTGAGTCATGTCTGGGCTATTACTTTTTCCTGCCACAAGTCAATATCTCCATAGTGCAATGCCCAGAAAGAATGACCATTCTTTTAGTCTCGCTGGTCTCTGATGAACAGGATGACAACATAAAAGGTGGGAATGCTGATGGCAATGCGAAGCTGGAAGATAGTAGTCTTGAAGGTAGGACAGGTACAAATAAGGATTGTTCTTCATCTCCTGAATTTGATGAAACTCCCAGTGAAAGTGGAGTTGATAATGATTCTGATTGTGGGGCATCAGCAGTACAAGATGTTGAATACACATCTAAGGGTACTGATGCCGTTAAGGTTGCTTCCATTCAAGAAGGTTTACAACATGAACCAGCTTTTGATAACACGTCAGTTTCCCCTGAGACAGGCACAGTGTCACTTAATTCCCCTGAATCTGAGAATTTTGATGATACTTTTGAAGCTTCTAGATTTAACGATGTTGACAGTGACTCTCCCATTGGTAAACCAGATTTAAGTTCTGAACTTATAGAGAACCCGTTCAATGTCAAATCAACCAATTTGTTAGATTCTGAACCTAATCCTTCAGAGTTTAACTCTGACCCTCAGGATGAAATGCATGGTTCAAGTGGGCATCAAAATTCTAATCTTTCTTTGGATTCTGCTATACACATTGACAATGAGCCTGTGGCTCTGAAAATTTCCATTGATTCACAGCCAAAGGCAACTTTGGAGAATCAAGATTCACCTAATAATGATATAGAGCCTGTAGCCCCATCTTCAGCCAAAGAAAATCTTGACCTGAATGAGACACCACAGGTATTAGCTGAGAAGAATAATACATCCCCGTATGTTCTTAACTATAGTGAAAAGGCATCATTTGCAACTTCTCTGTCAGTGTCAGCCTATCTGTCTGCAAATGAGAAAAATGAAAACCATCACGATGAGGTGAATAGAAGCAGATCAGAATTACCGAAACCTGGGAATTTGTTCTCCTCCGCTGGTATTCCTGCCCCATCTGTAGTTTCTGCAGCTCTACAGGTGCTTCCTGGAAAGGTTTTGGTTCCAGCAGTTGTTGATCAGACTCAGGGTCAGGCATTGGCTGCACTACAAGTTCTAAAGGTACCTTTGTGCCCTCATTACATGTGCATACGATTGCATTATTTCGAAGCATCCACAAGGCTTTCATGCATTTCAAAAGTTGAATTCCTTAGTTATCTTTTCTCTTGTTAGCGGTTTTTGATCCTGTTCTCTTCATTGCCCATAGACTTGCATTTTCATGCCTCTAGTTGATTTTCCTTGTCTCTAATGGTTTTATCAGAACTCTGTATCACTGTTTTTGCAGTGGAGAGAATGTCTTCCTCTTTGCATAGTGTTGTCTTTGCATAGTGTTGTTTTATTTAGAAAAGGAATGGAACTTGAACTTTTTCTGTTTGCCACAAGTCTAATATCCCTATGTGCAATGTGCTTTGAAATGAAAGAATACATAGGATTAACTTTTAGCATCCAGCTAGATGCAGTGGCTTTAATTTGGACCTTACTTCTATATGCTGATAAGGACTGGAGCTGTCATGCTTTCTCAGTGCATGGAGTGTGAACTTTATAGCTATTAGGACTGCCTAAAATTTTTAACATCGTTGTGCTTTTCAGGTCATTGAGGCTGATGTTCAACCTAGTGATCTATGCACCCGTCGTGAATATGCTCGTTGGTTGGTCTCTGCAAGCAGTTCTCTTTCAAGGTATAAAGTTCTCTCTGATTACTGTGATTGTAGTATGTATATAGTGGAGAATCAGCATCTCACTAGCAATTACGATTGCTTATTTTTCTACAACTGTAAAATGAATGATTTTTCCATTCCCTGTAGGAATTCAATTTCTAAAGTATATCCTGCAATGTATATAGAGAACGTTTCTGAGCTTGCTTTTGATGACATCACACCCAATGACCCTGATTTTGCATCCATTCAAGGTGAGAGTTTGATATTAAATTTGGTGCAATAATAGTCGTATAAGTCCTCCTGCCAATGACTTGAGCTTTCTTCATTGCTCATCATTTGCAATTACTATGGATTTTACAGGTTTGGCAGAAGCTGGACTTATTGCGAGCAAGCTTTCAAGACGAGATATGCTTTCTTCTTTAGATGAAGACAAGAGTCCATTCTACTTCTCACCAGAAAGGTGCTTACTGAGTTCCCATGTAACAGATCTGGGTCCTAGTTTTTCTAGATCATTTTTTGGATTGGAATGCTAACTGGCTTCTGAAGTATGGCATCTCCTGGTGGCATTATTTGGGATCTGTAATAAGGGGAATATTAACTTTTAACAGACCCTTTAGGCCGTTTTTTCCCAAGTAATTTCTTACACACAATGTTTGATAACCCAAACAGATGAATATGCTAGGTGTTTCAGATTGTGGGGAAGGTACATGTTTCAATTATTTTATATTTACCTTTGTTTTCTTCTATTTCCCTCTTGCAGGCCTCTATCGCGTCAAGATCTTGTGAGTTGGAAAATGGCCTTAGAAAAAAGACAGCTCCCAGAGGCTGACCGAAAGGTAGCTTGAATTGAAATTTGGGTGGATATTATTTCAACATATGCTGTTTCTAGTAGTAGGGAATATATTGTATTCATTAAAACTCTGTGTATGGACAGATGCTGCACCAAATTTCTGGTTTCATTGACATTGATAAGATAAACCCAGATGCTTGTCCTGCACTCGTAGCTGACATATCTGCTGGAGAACATGGAATCATAGCTCTTTCATTTGGTGAGGTGTAGTCCCTTGCTACTGCTTTCGCAAAACTTTTATCTTCAATTTCATAAACAGTATGGTTTTTCTTATATTGGGATAGGTTACACGCGACTCTTTCAGCCTGATAAACCAGTCACAAAAGCCCAGGCTGCTATTGCGCTTGCAACAGGTGAGGCTTCTGACATTGTAAGCGAGGAGCTGGCACGAATCGAAGCAGAATTAATGGCAGAAAATGCTGTTGCTGCGCATAGTGCTTTAGTGTCTGAAGTTGAGAAGGATATCAATGCAAGTTTTGAAAAGGAGCTTTCTCTGGAGAGGGAAAAGATTGATGCTGTGGAGAAAATGGCTGAAGAGACAAAACGCGAATTGGAAAGATTAAGAGCTGTGAGAGAGGAAGATAATATTGCCTTAATGAAGGAACGCGCTTCTGTTGAATCAGAAATGGAAATTCTGTCAAGATTAAGGCATGATGTGGAGGAGCAGTTGCAGAGCCTAATGAGTAGCAAGGCTGAGATGTTGTTTGAAAAGGAAAGAACCAGCCAACTCCGAAAAGAGGCAGAAAATGAACACCAGGAGATTGCCCGCATACAATATGAGCTGGAGGTTGAGCGGAAAGCCTTATCTATGGCCAGGTACGAGAGCAATGTTCTATTTCTAAGGCGCAAGTATGTGTTGTTACATTCCAATGTTGACACCATACTTTGAAAGATAGTTTCTCATAGATCGGGCAAGTATTTGGTAGCTATGCTAATTCATGTAGCTAGAGAATATGTCCGTCAATCAACTTAAATGTGGAGATCAGCATAAAAATTGAAGTTTTCCATGCAGCATCAATTGTAAAGATACTTTTATGTTACTAGGGATGTGACAGACTTAGTCGTTATCTATTTGTTTAGTTTCTTTATGAATTTGTTAGCTTCATCATCCAGGGCTTGGGCTGAAGACGAGGCAAAAAGAGCAAGAGAACAAGCAAAAGCCCTGGAAGATGCTAGATATCGCTGGGAGAGGCAGGGCATCAAAGTAGTTGTTGACGATGATCTTCGGGAAGAGACCACTGCTGGAGTTTCGTGGCTTAATGCTGGAGAGAAGTTCTCAGTTGAAGGAACTGTTAGCAGGGCCGAGAACTTGATGGACAAGCTCAAGACCATGGCAATGGATTTAAGAGGGAAATCTAGAGATGTAGTTGATAAGATCATCCAGAAGATAGCCTTGTTAATATCAAGTTTGAGAGAATTTGCGGCCAAGGCTAGAAAACAAGCTGAAGAGGTACAGCATGCTGCCATTTCAAGGGCAACCAGATCAGCAAAAGAATTGCAACTGAGCACCGCAGAATTTAGCTTGGCCCTTAGGGAAGGGGCAAAGAGAGTTGCTGGGGATTGTAGGGAAGGAGTCGAGAAAATCACCCAGAGGTTCAAGACATGATCTCTTTCTCTCTTCAATAATTTTTTTGTTTTTTTGAAGTGATTGGCTGCTGAGAACTGCATGTAATTGTTTTTTTTCTTTCTTTCCCGTTGTCCTCTCTTTTTCCCATGTTTGTATAAATGGGGGGATTTGGTCTTGTGCCTGAATTCTGGGATGTAGAAGAAACACCAGTAACAATAATTGATTGTGTCCAATTAGGAACATGGAAAAGCAAACAAGCAGAATGCTATTTCACTTTCATGATCATCATGCCATCGTGCTTGCTAGCAACAGCTTTTCGTCCCTTCTTCCATATTTGTATTATATTTTTGGTTTTTTCTTTTTTTCTAAGTCACGTTTCCATTAAGAAACCGAATAGAGTACAGGCCAAAGGTAGTAATGTTCACGTTTCCATGTTTATAATTTATATTTGCCCGTCGGAGGCTGATGCTTAAGCAAAGAGTCAGGTGGCTGGTAAAACATTCTGTCTGACACATGAGCCCTCACTTCCCACTGATTTTTATTATTCTGTAACTCTCCGAGAGTGCTAAACTTAGAAATTGCTTGTTTTTTCGTGATTTCAGTACCTTCCTCGTATATTGTTTGCTCCTACAGTTTCTCCCCTCTCTCTTTTTCCTTTCCCCAGAGAGTTGTGTACAAACCAAGAATGATCGAAGTAGCTCCAATAATACTGGATGCTTTCTCCAAGAAGTATTGCTAATTTATGATAAATCGCGTCAGTGATCACAATCGAAGAGTCTCCTTCTACGACCAGGTTCTAAAGCCCAAGTGTGGTTGCTCCTGCAATGTCGTCTTGGAGATCACAGCTTTAGCTTTGGGCTTTGGCTTTGCCAATGCAGCTTCTTCTCTGCCTTCTTGGACAAAGAGGAGTCTTCTAATTAGTTCTTCTGCAACCCTACTTGTATAGTATAATTAAATACTTTTATAAAATTTGCTTAGGGCAAAAAAAAGGTACTTCAGAAAATTCATAACATCCCCGTGCGAAGTGCCGTTGGTTGAGTGTCAAAACGACAAGGTCAGACCATCAAAACTTGACAGAAAGAGAAATCGAAGGAACTAATGTCCGTCGTACTACGCCACCGCAGTAGAACTCTCAGTCGCCACCTTTACTACTACTCCGCCTCCTCCTCCTCCTCGTCCACCAAAGTTCCCATTTTGTACAAACCAGAAGACAGTGAGAACGTCGCCGTGACTCTCCAGCTCCTTTCGTGGGGCAGAGGCGCCTCGGGCCAACTAGGCGGCGGCATCGAAGAGAACCGACTTTACCCAACTCCGGTGGCCAACCTCGTCGTCCCCCGATCATCCTTCGCTTTCTCCCCAACCCCAGGCCGCCTCCACTCCAACCCGGCAGACCCGAAGCCGTTTCTTAATGATGGAAAAGGACCTGTGGTGGAGGTGCAGGTGGGTGTTTCGTGCGGGCTCTTCCATTCGTCGTTGCTCGTCGATGGCAAGCTCTGGATTTGGGGCAAAGGCGATGGCGGCCGCCTCGGCTTCGGCCACGAGAATCCGGTGTTTGTGCCCACATTGAACCCTCATTTGGATTCTGTTAGGTCTGTTGCCCTTGGAGGACTGCATTCGGTTGCGCTCACCTCTGAAGGAGAGGTCTTCACCTGGTCTGTCCTAGTTCTACATTTATCTCTCAAAAAAAGCACACTCATTTGCTCAGAATCACTGTTGTCTTCAATTATTATTTTACTAATTTTCCATTTGCATTTGGGCTGTTGGATCTAACATGCTTCACTGATAAGCCAATAAAACATGGTGATCAGTCCACTTGACATGGTTATGCATCCAATCTCACTAGAAGGAATTGAAATTGAGTAACTAGATAATGTTACAACGCAATGGCTGACAATTATTTGGAATAGGAAAGTTGCCTCTCATATTTAGTCAACCGGTTTAATTTTTTGAAATTATTTTAAAAGTACTTTATGATGCATCTACCTTATGGATCTATTCAAATTCGGAATGGCTGCATCCTGAAAGGGTCTGAAGTCCTATTACAATGGTGGTTGCTTAGGAATTGCAAAAGACTGTATAAGCTAATATAGAGGCATCTCGAATCATCAATCTCAAATTGGATATTATTGAAGTTTGTTTTCTAATTATAGGTCAACTAAATATGGTAAGCTAGAAAGTATAGGACTGGAATCTGCATTTTTGTTTATCTGACTGGGGGAGATAGGATATAGCATTATATTAGGTGAAATTGCTCTGGTTGGGACATTGGAGATGCTTTGAGCTTGAGATTGACGAATTACCAGTAGGGTGACGGAGTGGTAAAGGGAAGTATATTGTTACATACTGTAATCTGACTTTCTTTTCTTCTTGTTCACTGGCCCAAGTGGCAATACATTTAAAGCGGGGACCAGCCCTACAAGCTTATCCATAAAGTCCATATGAAAAACAGAATTTCTTTAGGTACATTTATGCATGTTCTATCTCTTGGTTTTTTCTGCCCCAATATTATTATGTTCTTGTCAAAAAAATTTGAAATGTAGCATCCCTGCTAGATGTACTACAAAGTTTATGTGCTTGTTGATTGTTCTTAAATACTTGCAACAAAGATTTTGGTCAATGAAACTCAAAGAGAACATCTGATTCCAAATATTGTTGGTGGAGCAGTAATATAGATTACTGACTCTCTTGTTGCTTGATCATTGAGTGATAGCTCATTGATATCTTCTTTTTATAAAGTAAATCGACTCTGGCTCAGGATGAATGCTGGCGGCATGCTTAACACATTGTTAATGGTTCAAATTTGTCCAGAATTTTGGTAGAAAAGGAAAGGAATAATGTCAATTTTGTATCCTTCTGTTCAAGGATCTATGAATGCTTCATTTTAGTGCTGTAAATGTATGTGTTGCAGCACTGCAACTGATTTGAATATATTGTGCTTCAACTGGCTACTATTAAATTTGCACTCTCTGTTGGTCATAGCTGCATTTGGTTACTCAATTCATATGTTCATTTGGTCTTCATAACTTGATGGTTTACATTAAAATTGAAGTTTGCAGGGGTTATGGTGGTTTTGGTGCTCTTGGACATTCTGTTTATCATAGGGAACTATACCCTCGATTGGTGGAAGGTTCCTGGAGTGGCAAAATACGTCATATTGCGACTAGTGGGACGCATACTGCTGCTATCACAGAATCAGGTTTTTTAAAACTTCCTTTGGTTTCCTACCAGTAGCTATTGGATATGTGTGTCTCCATTCAGTTTTAGTGTTTGTGGTTTTGGCGTGATGTAAGGGGGGGATTACCAATTTTTTATTTTTTCATGGGTGAGAACTTTGCCTTATAACTATTTGTCATTTAATATGTCTAACTTTTCATTTCTCTGTATTATACTCATTGGACTTAGGTGAACTTTATACTTGGGGTAGAGATGAAGGGGATGGTAGATTGGGCCTTGGTCCTGGCAAGGGCCCAAATGAAGGAGGCGGACTCAGTATACCTTCCAAAGTTAAAGAACTACCTATGTCTGTGGCTGCTGTTTCCTGTGGAGGATTTTTCACAATGGTGTTGACGGAGCAGGGGCAACTTTGGAATTGGGGAGGTAAGAATATCAGTTTTTTTTTTTTTTTAGCATAGTTTCATTTTCCGATGGCAATTCTATTGTTTTGTTATAGAAGTAGTGAAATAGTAAACTGAAAAGGAGTGATCTCATGTCCCAACCATAGTCATTGCTAGATAGCATTTGTACAATATTGTCATCCTTAAAAGTTTACATTTTCTGGACCTGCTTTCTGACAACCCCACTATTTTTTTAATCTTCTAGTTTTGCCAAAGATGAAAAAATAATGGTATGCAAGACTGAAAAGAACTGATCTGATTATGAAATGACTAGATAGAAACTGCAAAAAATTATGCCAGCCTTAATTAGTTGTGGCAAAAGAGTGGTAGGTAATGATGAAATCTTACATTCGTCTCTTTTTTTTTGGTGATAAATACATTTTTCACTCATAAACTATATTGGAGTTTGACACATTGCACCTTAAACTACCCACTTCGACTCATTGCAACATCTAACTACCAATCTTATACATTTTTCACCCTCCATAAAATTTTTCGTTAAATTTGACTGAAATGAAAATAATGCTCCTGACTCACTTTGCGTAGGTTCATATTTGATTGAGGGCATTGTTGTCAATGCACTAAGTCATCAGGGGTATTATCTTCATTTTAGGTGTAAAAAAAAAAACTCAATTTCCATCCTATTTGACCGAAAAAATTGAAAGAGGTTATAAAGTGTCTAACCTAGTTGAAGGGTGCAATTTGTCAAAACTGGTAGTTTATAGTGCAATGTGTCAAACCTTTATAGTTGATGGGTGAAAAGTGTATTTATTCCTATTTTTTTGTTCTTTCGTTTGGAAAAGTAGGCATGGACAGGTTTTTGAATTTGCTAATTTAGTGAATGATCAAAATGGGTGGGTAGTTCAGTATCAAATTTTAGAGTAAGCTATTACATGTTGTCTTCAATTATAAACTCCTTTAAAGAGCACAATTACAGTTGCTTCACAAGCTTCGGAATTCTGATCTCAACCTGACAAATTAGTTCCTACAACATTGGTTCTCAAATATATCCTCGAGTCGCAATTTAGTTTTATCAACAAACAAGTACAATGTGTTCAGGAAAACCTTTACAAAATTGTTAATAATATATTTCAATTATTTATTTATTGTTACATATAGTCTACTATACCTTTGTCGCAGTTGCCTTGACTATTGCTACTTGATTGTTTTACTGGATTGTATTGATTGATATGTTGATGCGTTGAAATTGGGAGAGGACTTGAGTTCAGTGGAGATTTCTTTTCTGTTCTCATAAATGCACTGCTCTGTTATTGTAGTTCTTTATCGTAATGCGTTAGTTTTAGAGGTATAACTTGTAACAGTAGGCTTTGCATTAGGTTGCTGCCCACAGCCGACCCATTTAATTTGCACAATTCATACAATTTTTTAAGAAAACAATGAAGCTGATGCCACAAGAGCATCATATCAGTCAAAGCAAGCAAGTTGTATGTTTGTGATGTTGTGCAGAGCATAATTATATGCAAAAGGACTAGTCGAATTGATTTCTCTTCTGGGATTCACTAATTGTTTGTCACAAAGTTCTTCATTTTGGGACTTCCAATTTTTATCATTTATCTATTTTCTAGTTTATCATCTCTACAAACCAAAAAGCGTGCCCTTAAGTATTAAGAAAGAGAGGGAGAGAGACAAGTGAGATAGGATGAAGAAGACTGCATAAGTTTAGTTCTTCATTTGTACGAATAAGAATTGTTCAGTTAAATGTCATCTTTTGTTGTTCTGTCAGCAAACTCCAACTATGAGCTTGGAAGAGGGGATAAGGTTGGTGGTTGGAAACCGAAGCCTATTCCTAGCCTCGAAGATATTCGTGTTGTTCAGATTGCTAGTGGTGGATATCACGCTCTTGCATTAACAGGTAAACTAATTGCATCACCATTCCAGTAGAGAATATATATTTTTTCTAGGCTATACACAATTGTTAGTGATTTATTTTTGGCTTATGACTTCAGATGATGGTAAAGTACTTTCTTGGGGCCATGGTGGACATGGTCAGTTGGGCCATTCTTCTATTGAAAATCAAAAATTACCTCTACAGATTGAGGCTTTATCACAACAGAATGTTGTGTATATTGCTTGTGGAGGTTCATCTTCAGCAGCTATAACTGGTAAGACGAGTCTTGACTTCTTTGGTACCAAAGATTCTTTCTTTTGAGAAGCATAGGATTTTTTAACAGGCGCCAAAGGGGGCCAACCCAACTACATAGAGACGGAGAAAATGTTGTCTTGATTAACTCAGTAAAATCCAACTAATAGATATTTCTCTCTAAAAAAAGTGGAGAAAGAAGAATAAAATGACAAATCAAGCCCTAAAACTGAGTCAAGCAGTAAAATCCGAAAATATATGAGTGTACAGATTCTTAGCTGCTATATTCCGGCCCAAAGCTGCGGTTCACACAAAAATTACATCCTCTGAGGGAGCTCTGGTATGGCAAATGAGTATGCCATATCTGGACATTTGTCATCCATGACACAGAGAGAGAGAGAGAGAGGCCCAAAGATGTGTAATTTTCTATAACTTCTTTGCTATGTCATTGTTTGTTTGAACAGATGAAGGGAAGTTGTACATGTGGGGAAATGCTTCTCAATTAGGAGTTCCCGGGCTGCCAGAGGTACAACGTCCTGTCGAAGTTAAGTTTCTAATGGAGGACGATGGCTTGGGACTGCACAATGTCATATCTGTTGCAGTAGGCGCATCACATGCCATGTGTTTGGTTTCGAGGTGAGGTTGATAAAAAAAGGTCTCAGGATTTGAAGGATCTCTGACTCTGACCATACAAAGGCTCAACATACATTGGATAAATTTTCTGTGGCAAAGCTGAAGCATGTTGGAATAATTCTGAGTGTTGCAAATGAGAGACGCGGGTAACAACATTTCGGAGCTGGATGGTTTTGTGGTGCATGAGGTTGTGGCGACCGATTTTCTGATGCACCCATTACCGGATCTGGAACTCATCTCTGCCGAAATATGCCATAAGCGGCACATGTAGAGTTACAAATACAGTACTCTTTCATTTCTCCTGTTTTATTGCTCTTGACCTTAGAAGTATGGAAATTCTGAGGTGACGTACTGTTCTACAATCTTGTGGTTTCTCAACTTTCTTGTATCAGGATTCCACAGCAGAACTTTGCTGTTATGCATCTTAGAGTAGCCGGCGCTTAAAAGGTATTGTTAGTCTTCCACTTGATTCGGGATTTGGTATTTGAACGAAATTGCATAATTATAAAAACAAGGAATATAGTATTTATTCATTTGTGATCAGTAAGGCGGGATATATTTCCTTGGTCTGTGCTAGTGGACCATATTGGATTAGTTTTATTTGATGGACATGCCCGAGAATGATTTGCAAGAAGCAATGTTAGTGGGTGGAAAGGCTTCCGTGCTATACCAAGCTTTGTTTACCGTAAAGTTTAAAGGTTCCTCCATTTTTGCACTGTTGAGGGTACCCCATAATCTTCCTTCTCTCTCTCTCTCTCTGAGCCTATGTGGGGAAGAGAAGCCATACCCCAACTTTCCGCCTTTTCCATGTTCTCCACAACCAGCAAAGATGGTCGAAACCAACAATTTTTTAAAACAAATCTAGTCACTTCACGTAAAGGGGGAGAATGAGAAACTAATTTTATTCTTTGGTTTCTTGATTTTCATATACTTGCGCATCAAAGTTTGTTCTCATCACTATAGAGGTCCCACTTGAGAAACCTCGTGCCACGGAACTTGTAAATTCTTCTTTAGTTTCCCTGTAGAGGTACTCTCACCGCAAAAAATTTCCTTTGCAGTCCAAAATACCGGAAGTAGAATCTCTCTTCAAATTGATGAATATAATTTACAAGGACAACTGCTAAATGCATGGCTGGGCGCTTCTGCAGAAGGGAGGCTATATAGGTAAACTAACTTGGTGGGATAGGCCTTTGGCGAACAGTAAAAATGACGCCGCAGAAATCTTCTTTCGATTGGTTACCATTTACCAATGATAGTTTTTAACTTTGCGGCGGTGGATTCCAACGATCACGTGCTTGTGGTCTGTGTTTTCTTGTGCACTGTCAGAAAAATAGGAGTTCGAGTTTCGAGTGACTTGAGCATTGGGTCAGAAATGGAACTTTGATGGCATTAACTCTACAATTTTTTTTCCTTTCTGTAGGAAGGCATTTCAACGTTTATATAACTTAACGTGTTACATTCCTAAGACATAATCAATATTTCATAACGATGCATACTGTCCCGGCTGCAGCATGACATTTATAATCTTTCCTCTTTTTTATATGGCACTTAGAGAATGAATGAAGCTATCACATCATGTATAAAAGCATACGACCAAAACAAAAACAAAAAGTTCCACTTTAGAGTATTGCTACTTCACCTTACCTCATTTGTTGTGCAGAACCAAAAAATGGAAAACACATGAAACAAAAATTAATGGTCCTCCGTTGCACAAGTTTCTCAACTATGGAGCCATGACGTGTTACTTCCAATCGTTGATGTTTAATACAGAGCTGATTAATTTAGTATTATTGAGTTTGCTTTGAATTTTACTGTGCGGGCCTCAAGATGTTATGTATAGAGTAACAAATTGAAGGATTCTTGTTTTATCTAAGTTCTCCGACCAATGCTTCTACATGTAAATGTCCGTGGATTTACCTCACTTCGACGGAACCACGTTAAAATTTTGATATTTTTTATGAACTCTGTGTTTGTTTTTCTGTAATTTACCGTGCGTGACCCATGTGGTCAATTTCACAAGAGTTATAATATAAGCAGGACAGTTGCTACAAGAGGCTTAAGAGCTTTGAGAGTTGTTGACACGTTTCTTTTCTATCCTAAATTGGGTGGTGAATTGTATGAATTTCATGAACTTCGGGGCACGAAATTCATAGTTGAGATGCCATTAGTAGTCAAATGAGCCATTCCAAGCTGGCATCCTTACAAAGGATCCTCTTCCAAGTGAACATGTCCTGCGTGCTGCAACTTCAGTTTCTTGTTTGCTGAAATCCACTCTGAGACTTTTCTCCGTTTACATGCAACTCTTCTGGGGATGGCAAGTTCACCAAGGAACCAAAATCACTCATCTTGCTCATGTCCCTAAATCCTTGATCAATGATGTGATCGTGACCTTCACAGTTCGCATGTTCCTCAGGGAGTGTTCGGCAGGCTTTCTCCAGTATCGTCTGCAAATATTTTCCTTGCGCATCGATTCTCACCTGGAGGTGCCTCTGTACCTTTTGCCGTCATCAAGAAAATCGTCTAAAACATAAATTCATTCTCCCTCTAATCTTGAAGTTGAGTTGAAATATATACTATAAATGGTTGGTTTAGATACTATTATGTTTCCTTTTTGGTTTACCTCTAACTGCTCATTCAATCTCCTTCGTACTTCCATTTGCCTCTTAAGCGCTTCAGCTTGGTTTATATTCCTGTTCGCATATCAAAATTCAACTATTGTAACGTAGGTGGAAAATCAGAGGGATCATATAGTCTCGCATGAATAGTGGGAACTACAAATCAACCTATCTGGAGCCATGTGTGCCACTACAACATGCTTTAAATTCTCATGATCGATCTTGAACTGTCGACCGATCTCAAGCAACAAAAATGAAAAAAATCAGTTCGTTTCATACTCGTTAAAGCGGTGACTGATTGTCCTCGAAGTAGCAACAGCATCCCTCTGAAAGGCAAGTGCTGGAGGTTTCAAAGAAGATTTTTAAAAAATAGGAACTTCGTTAGTATTCTCTTCCGAAGAAATAGCAGAAAAATTTAGTGGAAAAAGAGTGGCGAAATCACACACACACACACACACACACATATATATATATAAACACAATCATCTTTCTCACCATCTCTAATTGCCTGATCATTCAGATCCTTATGTGGTTGCTTCCCAAGCCTGAATTTCTATTTCATTGAACAAAAGAGAATAAACAAATATAAGACATAATTAGATTGGAAACATGCATGCTGAGAAAAATGAAAACAGAAGATGTAATAGCTATATATCAAGACCTGAAGATGGCTCTTAAGATGGTAAAGAGTGAGACCCGGAACATTCATCAATTTCATGATTGTCTTTGGTGTGGCCTCTGCAGGTGTAGACAGAGGAGAGAGAAAGAACAAATAGGGCACAAGGTTAGATGAAGAGTGAATGCAAACGAAACTCAAACAGTCAACAATGAAAAGCTACTTGTTCTCTTTTAGCATGGGATAATGATTGGATGTGAACAAAGTGGTAAAAAGGTTCTGTACTATCTGGTCCTCCAAGCTGGGTGACAGCATCGACAAATCGCTCATGAAGCTCAGCAGTCCATCGGAGACGAGGCTTTGGGTCAGTTGTGAGGACAAGCCCTGTGTTCCCTTGAGCACATATTTGCCAATCATGAGAATTCATTGTTGGCAACTTGAGATGGCCGAAGATCAGCTTCTATGGGAATTGGGAATATATAACAGTGTGAAGTTAACGCAAGGGGCAGATATACATGTGAACAATGGTGCGTGTTATTCAAGCAACGGTTCAGGTTTTTCTAGTGGAAAAAGTTTGGATGGTGATATGAATAAAAAGCTATGTGAGAAAACAAAAGCCACCGACTGTGCTTGCCTGCTTTGCCAAAAGACTCCTCCTAGGGGCCATCCATTCCGGTTGCACAATTTGTTGCCACTTAACAATGAGACAAGCTGCTGCAGGAAAGGGACACTCTTATTGTCGTTTACCTAGATCATGAGCAAAACTAATGCCCCTCTCGCTGATTCTCCTTCGGTCAAAGGTTAGGTTCAATACTTCATGGAGCTAGCTAATTTATAGTGGAAGGTAGAGGAGCACTAAGGGATGAATCTAATGTGCAGAAATTGCACAAAAAAGTATTGCCTGCCTCATTGAAGTTCTTATTAATTCATTGCTTTCGATTTATAAAGTCAAAAGTCCACGAGGTCAAGATGAACAGAAAAACAGGTTCGTACCCAACTTACCGTTGAAAGGAATTCAGGCCGCCCTAGCTATATATAGAGGAAACAGTATATGCTCCGGCTCTCTAAAGCACCTCTAGGTTCTGCGACTGCATGGCTATATATGAGAGTCTGCGCATGTACCCTGGGATATATAATCCACTTGCATATATACCAAACTATAAAAAATATCTGAGAAATTACTACTTGTGGGGGATCATTAATTTAGACGATCAACTGTAATAGTTTCTATAAAACATGAATGCAAAATCATTTTTTGATCTCAATTCGATCACCGGCATATAATTAATTAGCTAGGGTATTACGTACACACATAATGAGTCAATTTTTCTAAGTGGATTTATTAAGTAATTGATCTTAAAACTTAAAATTGATTTCAATTACTTGTTTAATTAATAAACGAGTTCAGGAGAAGCAACTTAACGATCCAAATTTTTAGACAAATCACAAACAGCCAGCTCGATTCCTTATGGACTTACAGCTAGCCCTACCTGAGAGGAGATCTCTGCAAGGAAGTCCACAAAGTGGATCCGCGTGGAGCTGTAAGTGGCAAGTGAAAGGATGGGGGACCTATCTTTTTCTAAAGCTCCTTAGTTTGGAGGGTGAGAAGGTGAGAACAAGAACCTCTTGCTTTAGGCCATGCTTTTGTGGAATAGAAGGTTGTCTCTTCGGAGTGCCTTTGTCATCCATATCAAGACAAGAAAGAAAAAAAAAAGAAAAAAAAAGGGATTGTTAAGACAAATTGCTACCCCATCTTCACAACTTGATCTATACCAATGGGCTTGACTAATTTTCCTCTGGTTTTCTCCTTTGACTGAAGTCGTATTTTCCAATCAAACACGCGACAGAGTCGAAAGAATAACCTACTAGAAAAACAACAGAATATTTCCTCTTTCCCTTTATAGACAGAACTAGTTTCTTTTGTTTCTGGCCAGTCTTCCCTATGATTAAGCAAATAATTAAAACAGAAGCAACCTGAACAACGAGTTTGTCGGCATAGATTAGGCCTGTTTAAACGATCTTTTGCTCGTTTTGTCTAAACAAGTGAACATAACAAATATGGTAGAATCTTTCCTGATTTGACCTAAAAGAAATATATAATTAAGTAGCTTGGTTTCCAAGCATTGATGCTTCTTTGACTCAGCAGCTATATATTCACAGTGGGCTTGTGCTCCCTTAATTATCGACCAAACACAGTGGATGTCGAAATTCCTCCTTGTCATGATTTGCTAAATATATACTAGGTGGTAGCTAGGATGTTTCATGTTCGAACGTTCAAGATACCGCGCCCATGTAAGGCATGCAAATCTAATCCACATTTTTGCGTATGTTGTGGAATAAAATCTTTTGTGTGCCTCTTGTCCTCTTTCGATTTCAGAACGAAGAGAATTTTCTTTTTTCATATGGAGCCCAGCAATGAGGGAAAAAAAAAGGGAAGACGGAATGTAATACGGTATACCTGTTTCAAAGTCTACTACCCAATGGGCTTTTGCAGATGTAGCCAGAGTCGTTTCCTGGCCCAAATTGCCTTGACAAACATGAGTCCGACCAGGCCCACAATGAGCTACCTAGTAAACATGAGACCAAGACAGTGGCTCACGACTCATGTGCACCCTGCGATCATGTTAAACTGGGCTTTCTTTTTGTGCCTGGGTTACAATTTAACATAAGTTCCCCCTTACGTACGAAAAGAAAATGAAATCCGCTTTAGAGGCATGGATTCACAAGGATAATGACATAGTTCTACATAGCGAGCACGAGTCGGACGGACAAAAGACTCCTGTGGCCGGGAGGACCACCTGCTCCATGTGACTAGCATCAAATTATTTCATTCGCACCTCTGGTCCTATCTTGTCACACTCCTCACGACGACATCATTTACTCATGCACATACATTTTTCCCACCCCAAGTAAAAAAAGAAGAAAGAAATCTAGAGGAAATTGCTTTTCGACTCCAGAATGTATATCTATCCCTTCCCTTACAATTCATGTGAAAGTATTGCCTCTAGTAAAGATATACCATGACTGTAGAAATGTGAAATAGGTTGAGAGAAGATGGAGAATAGAGTTCGTATTATTTGAGGATGAATACCAACTCATACATTACAATGACTGCTGTACATCCTTTATATAGAAAAGGACCGAAGCTCTTGTAAACTAACTAACAGACTTAACAGAGAATAAAATTACATTTAACTCCCAATACGCCCCCTCAAGATGGAGCATGAAGATTATGAATGCTCATCTTGGAAAGGAGGGAATGAAACTGAGAAGCACCAAGAGCTTTAGTGAAAATATCAGCCAATTGATGAGCGGAGGGGATGTAGAAAGTAGTGAGAACCCTTTTAGCAAGCTGTTCACGAATAAAATGACAGTCAATCTCCACATGCTTTGTCCGAGCATGATGAACGGGATTGGCAGCTAAGGAGAGAGCAGCCTTACTATCACAATAAACGGAAGCAGGGGAAGATGGACAAAGATGCAAATCAGTGAGAAGCTGATTAAGCCAGATGATTTCACAGCCAACAGAAGCCAAAGCCCGATACTCAGCTTCAGCTGAGCTTCTGGAAACGGTGCTTTGCTTTTTAGAACCCCAGGAAATAAGAGAGTCACCGAGGAAAAGACAAAAGCCAGTAATAGAACGGCGGGTATCAACACACGCAGCCCAATCCGAATCACAAAACCCTTTCAGTTGGATTGGAGAAGAGGCAGGAAAGAACAAAGCCTGACCAGGAGTAGATTTGATGTAACGAAGAACACGGTATGCTGCAGTAAGGTGCGAATGACCAGGCTTGGCCATAAATTGGGCCAAAGTGTGAACAGAGTAGGATAAGTCAGGGCGAGTAATGGTTAAGTAAAGCAAGCGACCAATAAGCCGTCGATACTGAGAAGGATCAGATAACAATTGAGAATCATCCTTGGTCAATTGCAATTTGGAGTCCATAGGAAAAGAACTAGGTGTGCAGCCAAGATAGCCGCTGTCTTCCAACACTTCAAGAGCATACTTGCGCTGGCTTAAAGAGATACCAGCAGCACTACGAGCAATTTCAAGGCCTAAAAAATACTTGAGGGTGCCCAAATCCTTAATCTTGAATTGACTATCCAAGAAAGACTTAACTTGGGTGACATAAGACATATCATTAGAAGCAATGATTATGTCATCCACGTAGACTAACAAAGCTGTAAAAGAGGAACCAGCAAGCTTGGTAAACAAGCTGTAATCAGCTTTGGACTGGTGATAACCAAGAGAAAAGAGAGCTTCCGAAAGCTTGTGAAACCATTGCCTACTTGCTTGCTTTAACCCATAGAGAGACTTGAGTAATTTGCAAACTTTGTGCTCCCCCTCATTAGCAAAACCGGGAGGAATAACCATATAAACTTCCTCATTTAAGTCTCCATGTAAAAAGGCATTATTCACATCTAATTGCTCAAGAAACCAATGCTGACTTGCAGCAAGAGCCAAAACACAGCGCACTGTGGTCATTTTGGCTACCGGAGAGAAGGTTTCAGCGTAATCCACACCCTCACGTTGTGTAAAACCTTTAGCCACAAGCCGGGCTTTATATCTCTCAACAGAACCATCAGCTTTATATTTCACACGATAAACCCATTTGCAACCTATTGGTGTCTTACCGGGAGGTAAATCTGTAATGACCCAAGTGCGAGTGGCTTCAAGAGCAGTGATTTCATTAATCATAGCCTCTTGCCATTTGGGATCTAAGGCAGCTTGGTGATAAGTTTTAGGTTCAGTGTTTGTAGTGATTGCTAGGCTAAAAGCTCGATGAGAAGGAGAAAAACGAGAATAGGAAAGATACCTTGCTAAATCAGTAGCTTGGACAGATTCCCGGTGTATAGAGGCTGAAGGTAGTGAGTGATCAGTGAAGGAGCAAGCTAATCTGCAATGGTAGTCTTTGAGATAAGAAGGCTGGGTTTTGAGGCGAGATGATCTTCTGAGGGGAACAGATGGTGGAAGGATGATAGGAGAAGAATCAGATGGTATAAAATCAGCAGTGGAAATGGGAGGAGATATAACAACTGATGGAGAAAGAACCGAAGTGACAGACGCAGGACCAATAGAATCTAGATGTGGTGGAGAGACAAAATCAGAGTTTGGAGCAGACAAAGGAATAACAAAATCTGAGGTAGAAGGAACTGATGTGGAATGTTTGAAAGGAAAGGAAAACTCATGAAAAATAACATCACGAGATATAAAAGTAGAATTGGTTTCAAGATCAAGAAGCGTGTAACCTTTGACAGCAAAAGGATAGCCTAAGAAAACACATTTCTTTGCACGAGGAGCAAATTTAGATTTATGAGGCTGAACATTAGTAGCAAAACAGAGACAACCGAAGACTTTGAGCTGAGAATAGTTAGGTTTGACAGCATAGAGGAGCTCATAAGGAGACTTATTTTGAAGTAAAGGAGAAGGGGACAGATTGATAAGATGAGCTGCTGTCATGACACAATCACCCCAATATGTAAGTGGGATGTTGGATTGAAAATGAAGGGCTCTAGCTACATTCAACAGATGCTGATGCTTTCTTTCTACTATCCCATTCTGTTGAGGGGTATATGTACAACTAAGATGATGAATAACACCCTTAGATGCAAAGAAAGAAGGCATATGAAATTCAATACCATTGTCGGACCGAAGGACTTTGATAGTGGAAGCAAATTGTGTTTCAACCAAATTGAAGAAAGACTCCAAGAACAACCGAGTTTCAGATTTATGAATCATAAGATAAACCCAAGTGCAGCGAGTATAATCGTCTACAACAGTGAGAAAATACTTATGACCACGGGAAGTGGCTGTGGCAAAAGGACCCCATATATCGCAATGTATCATATCAAATGATTTGGAAGTTTTTATTGAACTAAGAGGAAATGAAGAACGATGTTGCTTAGCCAAAGGACAAACATCACAATGATTGTGTAAAGGAATATTTGCAAGAGGAAGAACATCTTGTAAAAGAGACATTCGAGAATGTGACATATGACCTAGTCTAAGATGCCACAATTTATTATTGTCAGAAATGGAAACACAGGTCGATTTATTGGATAAGGCAGAAGCTACAGAACTAGAAGAAACAGATGAAGGATTGAACAGATATAGACCATTCAGCTGATCAGCCACTCCAATCGTCCTCCAAACACGCAGGTCCTGCACAAGACACTTATTAGACAAGAATATTAATCCTATATTACCAGCAGAAGTAAGTTTACTGGTAGAAATGAGATTAAAAGTGAAACTTGGCACGTATAGAACATTGTCAAGTACTAAATCAGGAGAAAGCACAACTGAACCAATGTGAGTGACAGAAGCTGTGTGACCATTAGGAAGATGAACTAGAGTGGTAACAGATTGATGAAAGCTGGAGAAAAGAGATAAGGAGCAGACCATATGATCTGTAGCTCCACTGTCTAGAATCCAAAATTTCGAAGGATGCGACTGTGTGAATGAAGAATGACATTGGACAGTGTTAGAATAGGAAGTGAATGGTATACCTGCCATATTGACAAAACTTAAAGGCTGAGATGGAGGTGAAGGCTGAGATGGAGTCGAAATGTGCAAAGGGGAAGCTAGTTTAAGTTGAGCTTGAAGTAGGTGCAAAAGCTATTGAATCTGGTCTTGAGAACCGATCGAATTTGAATTATTAACAGGAACTTCCACAGTTGAAAACACCTGGTGTGCAGAATGAGAAGAAGAAGCAAATCGTGAATCAGTGGCTCCTTTCTTTCGGTGTACCCATCCAGGAGGATAACCATGCAATTCGAAGCACTTTTCCCTTGTGTGACCCTTGCGATTGCAGTAAGTGCAGAGAGGCCTTTCTCTTTGACCAGCAGGATTAAACACCTTTCGTTGAACAGCATTAGCTTCACTTTGATTTGCTGCCAACATAGCCAAATTTTCATGATTAAGAGAGGGGCTCCTAGTAAATGACCTTTGTCTTTCTTCTTGTATGATCAAGGAATAGACTTCGTTTAGAGAAGGGAATGGCTTCATAAGTAAGATAGTGCCTCGAGTAGGGAGATAGCTATCACTCAATCCCATGAGGAAAGTCATAATCAATTGCTTATTCTCTCGATCTGCAATAGTCTCTAAGACCTTACAAGTGCATTTGTCACACTGACCACATGTGCAAACTGGCAGAGGAGACAATTGATGTAATTCATTCCACAATGATTCCAATCTTGTGAAATATTCACTAACTGAAGACTGACCTTGAACAATGCTATGAATTGCTTGTTGTAGCTCAAAAATTCTAGGTTCGTTGCTCTGCTCATACCTTTCCTTTAATACTTTCCACATCTTTTCAGCAGAATCTATGTATAGAATTACCTGTGCAATTTCCGAAGATACAGATGCACAAATCCATGAGGATACCATTAGGTTGCAGCGATACCAACCACTGAAATTAACATCAGTAGAAGCTGGTCTTTTGATGCTGCCATCAAGAAAACCGAATTTATTCCTAGCTCCAATGGCCATCAGCATTGCACGGCTCCAAGAATAATAATTCTTGCCGTTTAACTGAGGAGATACTATCGGAGCATTGGATGTATCACCCGAGGTGATGGAGAATGCACTATCAACAATCAAATTTGTGCGATCTGTTCTTACACTTCTGCTTCAGTATCGGCCATCGATCTTTGTCAATTGAACAGATAAAGGAATTATAGTGAAAGAAACAGAGTATGAAGAAGTGATTGAGAGGAAGCGTTTTGCTCTGATACCATGTAGAAATGTGAAATAGGTTGAGAGAAGATGGAGAATAGAGTTCGTATTATTTGAGGATGAATACCAACTCATACATTACAATGACTGCTGTACATCCTTTATATAGAAAAGGACCGAAGCTCTTGTAAA